>PUQB01000252.1:0-350531 GCA_003024785.1 Selaginella tamariscina
AGCTGTTTGAAAACAAACCAAACACACTAAATAGATGGTGGAGGATGGAGGTTCCTTGGTAGCATCAATAAAGAACTTAGTTCACGGGGTGCAAGTGTACGACGTTGCAAATGCTTGACAACTCGAGGATCAGCTCCCAGTACACGCTTGTAAACAAAATACATATGTTTGCAAGGCACCCACTGACGACCATTGCAGAACTCCGAGCATGAACAAGATGGTGCGCTACAAATGACAACCCAAGCAGATGTATGGTCGTTGTCACATACTCTGAAGCGAATGCATGTTGGAGGATCAACCACGTCAACTTCTGCGACATATGCTCCCAACGTCAAACATGCTTCAAAACTTACCTGTTGTTTCTTAGACATCCCTAAAGGTGTTCTTGTTGCACGACCACTTGCAGGAACAGGAGGTCCACGAAATTGTGCAGGGGTGTTGAAAATCCAGTGACTCCAACAGGAACTGAAGGAACATGAGGTGTTGAAAAACCTGGCACTCCTGCATGAGCTGAAGGAAGCCCAGCTAGCATAAAACCTGATCTTGCCAGATCATTGATCTCCATTGCTATCAGCTTCGTGCCCACTTGAACTTTCCAAACCGAGGTAGAAGCTGGCGGAGAAACAATAGTTGGTCTTGGATGTCTGCAAAGCATGTTTGTTGGACAAAAATACATCATTTGTGAGCGAAAGCATTCTTCACCAGTTTCTTTGTCATTGTATCTGATCCTTCCAAAAAAACAAGGAGCAGCCACTCGATTACCACTAGGACTGATCTTTTTGTCACAAGCACTCCACTGACCTCCTGAAGAGGGAAAGCCTGCCAGACATTTCACAGAACTTCTTTCACCACATCTTCTAATCGCCCATTGTCCAGGTGTAACATCTTGTTCTTCAACCAGAACATATTCTTCATGTTCTTCTGCAAGTTGAAAATCCAATCGTCGCTTCCGTCTACACTGTGTTGGAATAACCTGTTCACTATAGAAGATGTCCGGTCGGTGGGATCGTTCAGCCTCTGACCCCATATTTCTTTGCACAGTGCGATGTTCAACATTCGTGGCAGCCACAAAAGCAGTATCCTGCATGCTTGATGGAGCAACATCTTCAACTAAGTCGATGATAACCTTTGCTGTAGGTGTTGTTGAGTTAGCATTTGACATTCTTCTCTCGAACCTTGCTGAGAGCTCCTCTGAAGTCGGCCCGGAACCACTATACCTTCCATCTCTAAAAGCCTTCACAAGAGCACATTGTCGCACTGATTCAGTCAGGTCGTGGATTGTAGCTTGGTACAATGAAATGTATTTTGAATCTCTAGCCCTCCTCCATCTTCCGTGAACAGACTTGGTCATGGGCACAACCCTTGCAGCATTCTCCGGCATGCTTTCAAGAACAACATTTGAAATATGATTCTTCTGTCTTTCCCACCATGAAAACCACGTCTGCATAACTCCAACATCCTTCACATTTTCATTCCAAAAGCGGAAAAGATTATTTTCAATTTCTTCACGATCAGTTGTTGATGTGGCTGTTGGCCATGATCTCAAAAGTTGAAGATGTTGTTGTTGATGTTCAAGAGGGACCCACTTCCTTGTCACACGTTGTATGGCTTGTTCATAGTGAAAGATACAGCTCCGTTCACGTCCAGGAATTTCTTGGCCATTAAAGAACACATTCCTAATTGCTTGCCAGATCGCTCCTGCTTCATCGGACATAAACCCAGCGAACTGCACATTGTAGATTCCCTTCTCGGAACAGACATCCAACATAGCACGAAAAAACTTCTCCACAGCTCCAGCCGTTTGTCTCTTCATGTCACCATAAGCAATGGTGGATAATCGGCGCACACTATAAAATAATCAAAGAGTTAAGCAAACAACAAAAAGATAACATCTTACTTTGGGTCGTAAACATGCAATGCCAGAGTGATCCACTTATCAACAACACGGTGTGTGTGATCAAGTAGAACCCAACTCTTCTGCAAAGGGCCAAGAGGAGGTTGGCACATCCTTACATAATCGATTCCAGAACCTGGCCCTGAAACCGTCATCTTAAAAACTAATGCCTGGTCGTCTGAACCACGGAAATTCATCCCAGGATAGTGAATCACGTGGATGAATGGGATAGACAACCTTCGTTTCAGCTCCAATAATCCATCAATATTCTCTGGCATTTCAGCAAGTTCTCTTTGCGGACGCTACCCATTGACGAACTCTGCATCAAAGGTATTATCAAAGAATGCTCAGCACAAAGTAAAACTCTAATTGTACCTTCGATTGTTTGATAATGGTTGCAAATGATCCATGAGCTTATCCCAACTTCCAGGCTCAGAATTATCTAATAGGAAACCAAAGATAGCATCTTTACATGCTGCCATTTCGATGACTCTTGGACTAGCTCTGGGAGTTCTTTCTGTTGCATTCTGGACCGCCATATGCATTTCTTCTTTGTTCGATGCAGAAACACCATCACCCACTGGATGTGAATGTTTTCCCTGGTGGATAAACAATCTAGTCTTGGTTATGTCGTCTGGGAAAACGCAAAACGCCACAGCATGACAAACTTCAAGGCACAATGGATTTTCTTTACAGAAAAAACATGTCAATCCTTTTGCCAGTTTGTCGATTGAAGGTGGGGAAACAATACATCCTTTCCATTTAGTGCAGTTCGGAAATCCTGCCTTAGAAGCAGGGCAGTCCGGGTTGATACAGCAAAGGCTCCCAACACATTTGCTCCTGGACACCCTCGCTTGAAAATTCCAGTTGCTGGTCGTTCCTGCTGTCCAGGTATGTCCATCCTCTTTCCGATTCATTCCTTTGTATTTGTATTCGGAAGGAGGGAGCTCAAAAATGACATCCCCATCATACGCAACAGGCAATTCATTTGTATGAATGATCGTGGAACCCTCGATAAGAATTCTTCCCTTTTTGCAGGTATTAGAAGTGAAAAGGTTCTTCAACGTTGAGTATTCAGAGTCAGAAGCAACGACAAGCTTAAACAATGGTCCTTCATCCGGTAACAAAACATATCCTGGATTATCCTTCCCTCCAGCATCTTGGTCCTCGTTTATTTCGATCTCTAAAGCAGATTGCCCATGAAGAAGTTTAAAAAGACGAACACTTTGCCAATCAAAAATGCCAAAGAACGTTCTAATCTGATTAGTAAGAATGATTCCAACACCATCTATCACAGGAACATCGTGATCCAAATTGCGGTAAACAATCCTGGCCATTTTGCAAGCAGTTACCACAAACGTGACAGAAAAACAACAGCATTACTTAATCATCTTTTGGTAAATATCGGATATTACCATTTCAAAAATTCACAATCATGACTCAACGTGGGCGAATATTTAATTCAAGGAAACGTATAGATCTTAGATGCTAATATAGTATAGCACTTCACGTAGAGATAGAGCAATCTTTATTGTCTTTTAAATAAATGTGTGTCTAATCTACATTCATCTGACATATTTATTTATGACTTGTTTATATTCTGTTAATTTATTTATTATATTATATAGTTATTTGATCCAGTTTTTATCTAATGTAGACATTATAAATACATATTTTTACACGAATATTTATTTAATTATATAATAATATGTTTTTTTAACATACAAATTTTTACTTAAATATGTGTTTGTATTTGTATCCTTTTATATAGTACGTTATTTATCGCAAGTATTGTATATACTGTTGTATGGTTTGATTAAACACAGTTTTATAGTTAAGGGTCAAAGGGTTAAGTGTTAGATTTTAGGGTAAAGGTTTAGGGCTCCATTCTTCTTCTCCATTCTCCATTGTTGAGAGAGGGCACTTTTGTTCTTTTTTTTTGCGCTGTTATTTGCGGCGACAAGAGGCTAGTGTGAGCGTCACGGCGACATGGCTACAGGTAAAATCTTATATATGTGTATAGTAATTTCTGTGCATGTATGTGCAAATTCAGTAGGATTTCTCTCTATTCACAAACGCACGCGCGTGTGCACACACACACACCTCCGACGGCATGAGTTATTGCCGATTTCGGCAAACACACACACACACACACCACCACACACATTTCTTGCCAAATTGGCAGAAATCGCGGGATTAATCCCGCCCATCGTTCCTCGTCGGATGGAGTCGTGGGCGGGATTAATCCCGCCCATCAGTTATATTAATAAAGTATGAGATATTATCTTTATACATAATTATGTATTATTGCACATGCATATTATTAAGCAACCGCAGTTACGATTTCTTAGAAATATTGCATAAAACAGATATCATAATAACACAATTATTTAAGTGCAGGATAATATGTATAATACTGGAGATAAAATATGTCTTCTTCGGAACAACGAGATAGTTGGCACTGGAACTGTGGAAGTTCGAGATGATAATGCATCATGTCACAATATTGCCCAAGGATCTTGTGTGTACGTATGGGTGAACACCATTTTCAAGCATGTTGAGGTTCGGGAATGGAATTTGAGGAGGGTTCTCCTGTATTGTGGAATTTGGATGAAGTCAAGGCTGACACAGAATATACAGAGTCACAAACAAACAGTAGCACGAGTTTTCCAGATGATGGCTTGCCTGCTGTGATGGATGAGGTGATTCTCTTTCTTCATGAGAGGTTGGGAGAGGCATCATCACAGCTATAAATCCAATGGAAGCAGTGTCAGAAGAGAAACTAGGGTCCGACTTCGTGGGTGTAGTTGTGACAGAGGTTTCACCTAATGGCACTTTGCATCCTGGATCCCTCGTGAGGTGGCGAACATCTGAATTAAGACGGCAAGATGGTTCAACATATTCTGGGTTGGATTTCAATAATAACAACCCGGAAGAACAACTCATATTTGAAGAGGTTCCTTGCATTGGTCCTATTGTAAGAAAAAGGCGATTCATGGGTTGCAGATCTTCCCCTGCAAGTTTCAGCAAGAGGGTAAAGATGGATCCTACATCTTCCGAAAGTGTTACGAGCATTTCCACGATTGACTGCTGCAAGAAGAAGTGTTGTCAGATGGCAGACCGGAATGAAATTACCCAATGTAGACATGTCTTTCGTACGCTCACCCAAAAGCAAAGGCATGAGTTTGTATATGCTGCACTAACTGGGTGTATTGATGGAATGGCCTCGGACACAGGTTATCAGAGTACATCCATGGTATTTAATAAGGTGGCCATCTGCTTCAAAGCTTGGTACAGTATATACGGGATCCCAAAGACCACGTTCTACCGTCGGAGGGATGAGTGGCTAGATGGAGCGCGAACCTCAGTACATGGGAACACTCGCTTGGTCAAAACCCGCTCTCACATTATGGCAGCCATAGAGATACTCAAGGCTTTTGTGGAAGCAAATGCAGACAGGATGCCTCACAAATGCCGAACCACAAATGCAGGGGTCAGGGAAAATCTCAAGGTTTTGCCTTCAATCTACACTCAATTGAAGCTGTGTGAACATGTGAACAAGTGCCTCATTTGATGGGGCTGCAAGCAATCTGCACTGGTACCTTCAACAACATATGGAATACTCATTTTAAGGATGTGGAGATTGCAAAACACTCTAGCTTTTCCAAGTGTGACACTTGTACATCATTGAAGGCTGCAGAGGCTTGTGCAAAAACCTTGGTGGAGATCACTGCCATTCAAAAGAAGATGGAGGCCCACATGATTGCACAACAAAGTCTCAGTACTATGCACACCGCATGCTTTCTGTGTCACGCCCATCAGAGTACCTGTGCTTGATCCATGACAAGATGGATCATTCAAAGACCAGCATTCCAAAGCTCGTTGCAACACCAAAGTGCCTTGGAAATGTCATGAAACTTCCGATTTCATTGACAGGTGTGCTAACACATGGACACGGTTGTGAGTCATATGGACACTTTTCACTTCCACATTGGTCTAGCGACTCCAATTTCACTATTGGGTCGGCCATGTGTTTCAGAAACCTTGAAGCCCACTCACAGACAAGTCCTATCAGTGATCTCAAAGTGAAGAAACAACACCTTCAACCTTTACATAATGCTCTCATGAACACGTCTGCACTTGAGGCTACTTGGGAATATGAGAGGCATTGTCAGCAGCCTGCACAAAAAACAGATGGCCCTGTTGAGAGTTCAGGTTCAGTGGAGGGATCTAGCTCAAATAGTGTACATGTGTCCTCAACATCAAATAAGCTTCCTCGTCATTTGCTTTTACAGATGGATAATTGTGCAGGCGAGAACAAAAATAGGTAAATCATTTTACTTAAGGGTTTCTCAAGCTCATACTTACTTTTATTTTCTAGATATGTGCTAGCATACTTGTCAATGCTTGTTGCCAAAGGTGTGTTTGAAACAATCACGCTCAGTTTCTTATGGTTGGTCACACTCATGAAGATATTGATGCGTTCTTCAGCAAGGTCTCCAACTCTACAAAAAGGACAAGTGCACTTACCTTACCGCATATGATGAATCTTTTTGAAAATTGCATCTCCAAAAAAAGTTGTGCTTTGCTTGTGACTGAGGTGCCAGACTTCAAAAAATTTCTCAAGGAGTATATAAAAGAGGGAGTGATTCTTTAGTTGGTCACCTTGTGCCGCTACAATTCTTTTTCTCCATACGAGATGGTATACCTATTATGCAGTACAAGTTACGGCCATCAGAGCAGGAGTGGTTACCGAAAGAGGGTTAATGCTCTTCAAAAGTGGAGAGAATGGAAAGCCACTTCTCCCAGAAGGACAACCAGACCCTATTCCATTGAGTGCCCAGCTCAAGGAACAAGAGGTTATTATTGATGGCATCAAAAAATATGTGGCATGGGTTCAAAAATCGATGCCAAAGAATTCTGATAAGGCAACTGGTTACTCAGAACTATATAAGCATGTGGTCGACTATTGGGAGACTGTTGTTCGAGAGTTGGAAGGGCCTACTGTCACAAGTACAGAATTGCAACACCCTTTTTGGCCTAAAACAAGGTGGCGAGAGGAGATTGAAATGACATCACTGAGCACAGACGACATAGAAGCCAGTAGTGATGTGGAAGTGCAAACCCCACACTTTGTTGGACAAAGGAACCAAAAACCTAAAGCATACTTTGATTGCTGCCAGGATCTTCAAAAACTAATGATGGTTCTCATTACTCCAGATGCGTCATATAATCAGCCTATTTGGATGGGTCAAATTATCGACACACCTGAAGTAATCACAAAAAATAGTATTGTTAAGGTTGCATGGTTCAAACCACAAAAAAGGCGACACGAGAAGGAGAGCGAAAGATATAATGGATGCCTAGAGAAAACATGGTCTCCCAATCAAAAAGACCCAGCATGTTTTATAAATGTTAAATCCATTCGATATGGGTGGATGTCAAGAAGCGTTGATAAAGTCACGATTAACAAAACTGCAAGGGAATGTATGTTTTCTGAAGCTTAAAGCAATTACAAAATTATAAAATATCATATATTTAATATTCATAATTATTATAAACTCTTTAATAATAGTACCAAATTGTTTACTTAACTATATAAATTTAAAAAATGATATGGAAGATTGACTATATTATTATAGGATTTATATATATATATTATTACTACTACAAATTTTTAATTAATAATGTTATATTTAAATATTAATATTTTAATAACAACATCAATATTTATATAATGTACCTCTTATGCTCTTCCTTAATTGTTATATTAGGCAATATATTATATAATTTAATACTTCTACTTTTATAATGTTATTAATTTTTGTTCAATGAATGCTATAATTTATTAAAGGGTAGAATACAAAATAGAATATTCTAAAGAATATTCTTTTCAAACATATATTCTAAAGAATATTCCTTTAATATTAGAAAATGCTAATTAAATAGCTAAAATTGCTAATTATTAGGAAATGGGACTATAGCCATGCCCATTTTAGTTACAACTTGCATCTTTGCATGAAGTCATGTATGCCAAAGCGACGGGTTCCCAAGCATGAGCTGGCTGGGCGTGATGCTGTTGCACCCTTGCCGCCTCTAGCCCACGGTTCAGGCAATGCTTGGGCTGGCCGAGGTGGACGTGGACGAGCAGCTTTCAAAGGGGAATCGGAGAAGGGTGCACGAGGATGCAGGGGTCGAGACGAGAAGGTCGGCTTGGCCATGACCAATGCAAGATATGCCGAGGGTTTGGACACTGGGGTAGGGACTGCCCATGCAGGGAAGGCTAATGTCGGTGTTGAAAGTGAAGAAGGTGAATGGGAAGAAGAGTCCTTCGTAGTGGAGGAGTCCCTCAATGCTGAGAGCAGCGGGAAGATGCACTCCTGGGTGCTTGATTCAGGTTGTACTAGCCTCATGACTAATAACAAGTTGATGTTTGAACATTATATCCTAGTTCAAAGAAGTAATGGTGTGTGTTGGGGAACAATGCCCGATTGGACATTGCTGGTCGAGGCACTTTGACACTCCCACTTCAGGACGGTGGGAAGATGATGTTCAAAGACGCCTTGCACGTCCCAGGCATGCAGAAAAACCTTATATCGGTGGCAAGGTTGTGTGACAACGGGAAGTCGATCGTGTTTACTAGTCATGGTGCAGATTTATATGACAAGTTGGATTTCCGTGTGACTGGGAGGAAAGTTCTTCACGCCAGGCGGCGTGGAAACTTGTATGAGATTCTCTCACACCCTCATCTTGCTGTAGCCGCTGAGAACATCGTTGGTGTAGATGCCTATTTGTGGCATTGCGGTTGGGTCATGCAAATCACAAGGCACTGCACGAGCTTGTGTCCAACTGCATGGTGGAAGGGTTGGATCTGAGGCCTGGTTTTGTGAGTCATGTGTGGTTGGCAAACATCATTGCCGAAGTTTTGGATCTTCAAAGCACCACTCTTCAGAGCTCTTGGAGCTGGTGCACTCCAACCTGTGTGGGCCCATGGACATCCCGAGTCATTTTGGCGCATGTTACGTTCTTACATTCATTGATGACTTCAGTCGCCTCACCAAACTTTTCTTCCTACGTCGTAAAAATGAGATGATGGAGGCCTTTCGCATGTACAGAGAGCTGCGGTGGAAACTCAAGTTGGCAAGAAGCTTAAGGCCTTGCGCACGGACAGTGGCAAGGAATACTTTAACTCCACCATGCAAGAGTTGTGTCGGAATGCCGGTATTCAACACCACGTCACCACCCGGTACACCTCCCCAACAGAATGGCGTGGCTGAGAGGAAGAACCAAACGCTAGTGAATGTAGCGCACAGCCTTCTTGCTCATGCACATTTGGGCAAGGAGTTTTGGCAAGAGGCTATTGCGGTAGCCATGCATGTTCAGAACCGGTTGCCAACTGTGGCATTGAAAGGCAAAAACCTGAGGAAGCATGGACGGGTCTGAAGCCTGATGTATCCCATCTCAGGTGTTTGGTTGCACAGCGTATGCCCATATTCCTGACCAACTATGGAAGAAGCTGGACCCCAAGAGCCAGAAGTTGATCTTTGTGGCTATGCACAAGATGATGAACGGCGTCGAAAAGCATATAGGCTATGGAACCCGGTGGACAAATGCACCATCATCAGCACAGATGTGGTGTTGTTGAGGATGACCTCACATGGTGTCATTCCACGGAACAACTTGTGGACTCCTTCATTGACGATGACTTGTTGGCTCCCCAAATCCTAGTTGGTTTTGTGGACGTAGGGGAAGACCGTGGCCTTGATGCCCTGGGGGAGCTGCCAGGTGATGCTCGAGGTGATCAAGATGATGCTGATGTCCATGAGCAGCTGGCACTTGAACAGCCTGAGCGGCAGGCACAGCCGGAGCAACCAGTTGATGTTCATGAGCAGCTGGCACCTGAGCAGCCAGAGCAGCAGGTTGATTGGCCTCCTCATGTCCCTCACCGGCGGGGCATGCCGGATCCTGTGGTAGCTCCAGACAAACCACGCACGAGAGTGCCTTCTCGCAAGGTGTTGGAAGATGCCACTTCTCTACTTGATGAGGAAGCCGAGATGTGCATGTTTGTGGATGAGAAGGTTCCCTCCACCTTTGAAGATGCGGTGACCGGAGCGGAGTCTCTTAAGTGGAAGCGGGCCATTTAGGACGAAGTGGATGCACAAGTGCAGAATTGCACATTCGATGAGTGTGCTGCCCCACACCAACGTCAACTTGTTGACTACAAGTGGGTCTTCAAACGGACAGTGGATCCCTGACTGGGGATGTCAGACACAAAGCTAGACTCGTGGCAAAAGGCTTCACCCATGTGCGAGGAGTTGACTACGAGGAGACATTTTCGCCTGTGGTGAAGTTGCCTAGTGTCCGCGCACTCTTGGCACTTGCTAACGCCAGGAGGTGGCAAGTGCACCAGATGGATGTGAAGACCGCGTTCTTGCATGGGGATTTGCATGAGGAGATCTTCATGCGCATTCCCCTAGGCTTTCTCGGGCATGGGGACACAACTCGAGCCTGGCGCCTTAACAAGGCCTTGTATGGTCTCAAGCAAGATTCTCGAGTGTGGTACCAGAAGTTTGATAAAGCTTTGCGTCGACAAGGCTTTCGGAGAACACACAGTGATTCCAATGTCTATGTGCGAGGAGTTGGTCGTGGACGGATCATTGTTGCCCTGTATGTGGATGATCTTCTCATCACTGGAGGTGATGAAGATGGGATTGGCAGGTTGAAAGCAAGTTTGGCACAATGGTTTCGGATGAAGGACATGGGAGAGGTGAAGACGTTCTTGGGCCTACAAATTGAGTGGGATGCAGGCTGGACTTTGAAGATTCACTAGCAACACTATGTGCAATCTCTTCTCTCTCGATTTGGTATGCAGAATTGCCGTCCAGTTGAAACTCCCATGCTCGTCGGTGCTGTCAATCCAAACTCGCCTCAGACGGGAGGAGAGATATGTGATTCTGAGATTCCGTACCGCAGCCTCATAGGTTGCTTGATGTTTCTGGCGTCTTCCTCTAGACTGGACATAGCATATACCACTGTGCTGCTTAGCCAGTTTGGATCTGCTCCGAGTTTGTGCCATTGGAAGGTTGCCAAACATGTACTCAGGTACCTAAAGGGAATGCTTCACCACGGCTTATGCTTCTCAAGCCATGACACTCAGCTGGTCACTTACACTGATGCAAGTTGGGGGACAAACAAAGGAGCTCGATCCACCACTGGCTACTCTTTGGAATTGTGCGGGGCCTCGATTGCGTGGGGGAGCAAGAGGTAGAGTGTGGTGGCCCTTTCATTTGTAAAGGCTGAGTACATTGCCCTCACTTTTAGATGCAAGGAACTTATATGGATGCGGGGACTCTTACAGGAGCTGAACCCCCATGCTTAGCTGGTGTGACAATCAGAGTAGCATTGCTATGAGCAAGAACCCCGTCTATCATGAACGGACCAAGCATGTTCATTCAGTTTCATTACGTTCGGGAGCTTGTAGAAGGCAACCTTAGTGAAGGTGGCTCATTCTTCTGCTGATGAGATGGTGACAAACGTGCTCACCAAACCACTGGCCCAACCAAGTTCGCTTTGTTCCGAGGGGGCCTCTGGAGTCTTTTGAACACCAGTTTACAGGGGAGTGTTGAGACATAAACTGATGCTCCAATATACTAGGGTTTGGACCCCTGTTTTAGGGTTCTTCGCGAGCACGAATGCGAGCCGTTGTGCAGCGCGTGCAGCGCGTACTATCCGCCAGGGTTGAGGTTTGATCTTGGTGCGGCCGTGATTTAATTCTGAACAGAACATGTAAAGGTCGCGGAATCCCTGGATTCGCAGGAGAATCACTGCGCTTCCTTCGAAGCGCCCTCTTGTTAGGGATTAGGGTTTGGAAATGGAGGAGAGCTTGTTCGACGACGAAGAGCGTCCCATCAAGAGAAAGGTACGTTTCCATCCGGCAGGAGAAGAGAGAGTGAAGAGGCAGCAGCTGGAAGGTGCTGAGTTCTTTGTGGTTCCTGAAGATTACCAGCGCGGGCAGATTGTGGCAATGGATCAAACAGATCAATCCGAATGTTCGGGCCCGTCTTACTGCTCAGGGTTGGATGGCGATGTTGGGGAATGTGAGAGATGGGCCTCTTCCGCATGAATTCGACTTGCACTTTCGCGAGGCTCCCTCCAGTTGTGCGGCCAGGGAGCAGGAAGGAGTTGAATGGATGGACGATCTAGTCTCCCGGATAGATAACTGGAGCGATGCTGTTTTGACGCCAGACAATGTTATCACGCCCTGCCCTGGCCGTTTGTGCCCGTGGATGATTCTACTGCTGCTGCTTTTCTCTCCTCCGCTAGTAATTCAAGTTGCGTGTCTTGGACTTGGGTGACAACGACACACTCCAGTCTATCTGGGGTAAAGAGAGCGCGGTGAAGATCTGGAAAGGGAATGCTACAAGAGCTTTGGGAGGGCGGAGTGAAACCGTTGTTTGAGCAGAGTCGTCGCAGGGGGCCGTCTTGGTTATGGGAAACCCAGGCATTGGAAAAGACAGGTTTCTTGCTCTACGTGCTCGTCATCTTACTCCAAAGAGAAGAGGAAAGTCTTGTTGCGAACAAAAGGTGGTTGTCTTTACTACTTCAATCCAGATGCAGCTGGGAACTACATACTCCATGGCTGGGAGTTATAGCGAGGCGAGGCTGGAACAGGGATCGAGACCTTGTCTTTCTGGCGGACGGAAAGCTATCGGACGTGCCCGTTTTTTCTTGGAAGGCGCTTCTTGCGTCTACACCTCTCCGGAGCAACTACAAGGACTACGAGAACGATGCTGCGTGCAGGAAGTTCTTTCTACCGGTTTGGTCTAGCAGGGAGCTTTCTCTTCTGAGGCAAGTAGTATTTCCGGACAAGGATCTGCAAGCTACGAATGAGAGATACAAACAGTGGGGTGAATCCCGAGATATGTCTTGGAGATCACCTCGGATGATTTGGCAGGCATCATTCGGAGAATGCCAGCCTTGGCAGACGTTGTGAGCCGCATCTTCTGGTGCTGCCGAGTCGGATCATCCAAGTCATAAAGCCTCTATCTACGAGTCCGAGACAATTATAAGAGTTACGACTTGCAGTATGCTTCTCTTTGTGAGGAGGACCGTGTATGAGAAGCTTCACAGGGATCAAGTCAACACGCTCAGAGCCTTTGGTATCTTTCAGGGGAACTGCACTGCAGGGATTCGGTGCTTTGAAAGGAGGCATTTTACAAGAACACTTCAGAAATATCTCGCAGAACACCAAGCTCTTCAGAGTGTGTGAGGTCTTTGAAGACATGGCACTAAGTCGACAGGACCTTTAATGCAGGAGTTTGCTTTCGGCCAGCCTGCTACAGTTTTGGAGCGTTGATGACTTGACTTCACCGTACGTCTATGACTCTATAGTATGCCGGAGAACCCATCGAGGAGACCATTGATGCTCTGCTTCTAACCAAGAACGCTGCAAAACAAGATATTCTGCAGCTCTTTCAAGTGACGGTGAGCTCTGGAAGACATGGCCACGGGCTTAAATACAACGGACTCTTGAGAGTGATGGACAAGTTTAAGGTTCCTCCAGAGCGAGTGGAAGTTTACATAGTTACTACGAACGATCTCTTTGCAGATGCAGGCTGGCAGAACTGGAGGATCAAGAACAATAATGTTTTGGCTGACAAGAACATCAAGAAGCGGCTCATCGGTATTCGGCAGTTTGCATTGGATTCTAACGCGTAGGTTAAATGCTCTAAGTCTTTTCACTAATGCTGCAATGGGTGACTCAGTTCCGGGGTAAAACTTGTAGTTTAGAATTTTAAATTCTATTTTTGTTTTTTTTTTACCTATTGTTATTATAAATTGCTGATATCCTAAGGGCACGACCAATATCTTGAATATTTTTTTAAAATATGGTTTCATTTGAATTTGTATAGAAAATACTGTTACCATTATGTTCAGTGATGGTTGTAATCTCAATGGGTGGTTATTTATTTCTAGCTGATTTTGGAATGCCAGCCAAATGCTCAGCTCAGAGGACAAATGAGAAGCTAGCTCAGCAGAAACATGTGCAATAGAAGAATGGAGCAAAGGGGTAGTATTCTTGTTTTCCAGATTCAAACTCATAAATTGTGTTAGAAGCAGAAACAGGTAAACTTTGAGTGGTCCTTTGTAAACTGGACCCGGTGGTGCGTGGGCCTCGGTGTGTCTGAAGGCGGCTCATTGTATGCTGGAAAACCAGATAGGGATTTCTACAACGAGAGGTGTTTCTTAGTTGGGAATCCAATCACGGCTGGAAGTCCCTCCAATTCAGATTTCACTATTACTCTATATATTAAGCAGATGCTGGATGTTCTTAAATATTCGACTCGAGGGTGGGAATTTGGACACTTGCTCGTTACCAGACATCGCGATGTTGTCGTTCAACACGGTTTACAGCATACTGAGCAGCTGCATCATAGGCCGAGGCTTGCCGGAGAAATGCTGGTATTAGGCAATATTTACTCTTCATCCCACTGAGGAAGCTTGTACATCAGCCTTTTGATTTTGAGGTTCGCAGAGAAACTGCGTTACGGATGAGCAGCTTACAACCAGATTTTTATTCGCAAATGGCCATATCTGTTACAAATAGGAGCGCATGGTTAGCTTAACCCAGCTGAAGAATCGCTTATGGTATCCATATTACTGTTTGTTTGCTGCTTACACTCAATTGTCGCTCCGGGTAGACTGACATCATCCCACTTTGGATCATTTTTTCCCACCCCAAGGAGAGCACTTGTATATGGGAGGGTCTTCCTTGAAGGTACCAAGGAGGAGAAGAACATATCGTGGTGCCAATATCAGGATCATCTTGGCGCTTGCGTCCAGGCCCGCAATATAGCCGACCATCCTAGTATCGTTGGAGCTACAAGACCCCTGCGCGATCAAACTTAGAAAGCATAATCAAGAAAAGCTTCGCCATTGGGTGCTAGGGAGCTGAATGCTACAGAGGCTTAAATATGGAAACGAGGTGCCGTGTTGGATTGGTAGTGGCACAGACTGCACATGTATCACATTTATGGCTAGCTATATGGAACTTTGAAAGATACGAAAGACCATTTAGCATTCTAACTTAAAAGTAAAGAAAGCCCTTACCTCGATTTCGTTTAAACATTCTCAGTTATAAGTCGTTAATAATTCTTCGTGGCCGCTGCCATCTGTTTATGCAACAACGGTTATGAGACATACAGCGAAGAGAGTAGGGAATGACTTACCTCTGATATTTTCAAAGAAGAAGGAGACCTCCCTTGTAGCCGACTGCCTCGAATCAGATCCATGAACACAGTTTCCTCTGAGTGTCAGTTCCGCAGCGGGCTCTAATGCTGCACGTAAAACATAAAAAATAACAACAAGAAGAAGCTTCAGTACCTATGCGGATAATGAATCTTTGCCTTGGCAGGATCTGTCGGACCGATCAGTCCTCGCCATCAGCAACTGCATTGGATTTCCGAAGCGCCATCGCAACAACGGGGCCACTGCAACCTGGCATTGGCCTGAAGAATCTAAATAATCTGATGTTTTTCTGACCTGGTCATGAGCTGGGAAAAAAATCTCTCCCGCATGCTCAGCATAAAACTGCGATTCTGTCAAATGGACAGTCTTTTTCTGCCCCAATCTCGAAACCAGAGGCATTAATGGAAACTCTGATCGTTTCTACTTGATTGTTCTGGATGCAGTCTGGCTTCACCATACCCAATGTCGTTTCTTCCACTGCATTCGCTCCATCTATCAACAAATCGCACAATGTAGGGATTCTTTCCAAGAGATCGATACAGACCATGGCACGCCGCCACAAGGATCAACACAAGCAGCTGCTGCAGAGCGGCCGCAACTCCCAACCCTAAAAACTGGGAGAATATTCTTCGGACAGCTCATTTTTTGGGGGCAGCCAATGCTCTCTTCTTCGCCCGCAGGTTTGTCGGACGATCTGTAAATAGAGGCGGCCAACAGGGGCTATGGATTCCGAGAGGAGATTTTGCAGGCTAGGATGTGCTGGAACGAATTGTTTTCCTCGCTTCCGGTATGCAGATCGCTTCTGTTTCATCTATAAGTGTGTTTCTCTTTCTGGTTTAGGTGCGGGACGTGTGCGCCTTGGCAAGTTGTTTCAAAATTCTGGTGGAAGTTTTGCTGCCGCGATGGGATTTGTTCAGGCAGCGACAGTTCTGTCCAGACGAAAGCGAATGAGGAGCTTAAGCTGACAATCACAAGATAGACAAAAGTCGCTTTTCCGAATGTTTTTTTCTGGGGGCACGGCGAAATTCGAGCGCAGGTCAACGAGCTTGACCAAGATTCGAATATTCTTGAATATTCGTTATTCCGTACGATTTCCGTCTAGATATTCGAATATTCTGTACGGAAATTTTTCGTACTGCCTTCCAAAATTTTCAAGAATATTCTAGAATATTCTAGTGCGGCGCCGCATACAAAATATGGTAGTATATTTTTGTTGTATTTAAAGAAATATAGTTAAATTACTTAAAAATATGTAAGCATAAAATTACCATTAAAATTTATATTGAAAATTATAAGTTTGAAATAACAAATATAAAACCGAAGCTGTTTGAAAACAAACCAAACACACTAAATAGATGGTGGAGGATGGAGGTTCCTTGGTAGCATCAATAAAGAACTTAGTTCACGGGGTGCAAGTGTACGACGTTGCAAATGCTTGACAACTCGAGGATCAGCTCCCAGTACACGCTTGTAAACAAAATACATATGTTTGCAAGGCACCCACTGACGACCATTGCAGAACTCCGAGCATGAACAAGATGGTGCGCTACAAATGACAACCCAAGCAGATGTATGGTCGTTGTCACATACTCTGAAGCGAATGCATGTTGGAGGATCAACCACGTCAACTTCTGCGACATATGCTCCCAACGTCAAACATGCTTCAAAACTTACCTGTTGTTTCTTAGACATCCCTAAAGGTGTTCTTGTTGCACGACCACTTGCAGGAACAGGAGGTCCACGAAATTGTGCAGGGGGTGTTGAAAATCCAGTGACTCCAACAGGAACTGAAGGAACATGAGGTGTTGAAAAACCTGGCACTCTGCATGAGCTGAAGGAAGCCCAGCTAGCATAAAACCTGATCTTGCCAGATCATTGATCTCCATTGCTATCAGCTTCGTGCCCACTTGAACTTTCCAAACCGAGGTAGAAGCTGGCGGAGAAACAATAGTTGGTCTTGGATGTCTGTTGCAAAGCATGTTTGTTGGACAAAAATACATCATTTGTGAGCGAAAGCATTCTTCACCAGTTTCTTTGTCATTGTATCTGATCCTTCCAAAAAAACAAGGAGCAGCCACTCGATTACCACTAGGACTGATCTTTTTGTCACAAGCACTCCACTGACCTCCTGAAGAGGGAAAGCCTGCCAGACATTTCACAGAACTTCTTTCACCACATCTTCTAATCGCCCATTGTCCAGGTGTAACATCTTGTTCTTCAACCAGAACATATTCTTCATGTTCTTCTGCAAGTTGAAAATCCAATCGTCGCTTCCGTCTACACTGTGTTGGAATAACCTGTTCACTATAGAAGATGTCCGGTCGGTGGGATCGTTCAGCCTCTGACCCCATATTTCTTTGCACAGTGCGATGTTCAACATTCGTGGCAGCCACAAAAGCAGTATCCTGCATGCTTGATGGAGCAACATCTTCAACTAAGTCGATGATAACCTTTGCTGTAGGTGTTGTTGAGTTAGCATTTGACATTCTTCTCTCGAACCTTGCTGAGAGCTCCTCTGAAGTCGGCCCGGAACCACTATACCTTCCATCTCTAAAAGCCTTCACAAGAGCACATTGTCGCACTGATTCAGTCAGGTCGTGGATTGTAGCTTGGTACAATGAAATGTATTTTGAATCTCTAGCCCTCCTCCATCTTCCGTGAACAGACTCCGACTGGTTTGTCATGGGCACAACCCTTGCAGCATTCTCCGGCATGCTTTCAAGAACAACATTTGAAATATGATTCTTCTGTCTTTCCCACCATGAAAACCACGTCTGCATAACTCCAACATCCTTCACATTTTCATTCCAAAAGCGGAAAAGATTATTTTCAATTTCTTCACGATCAGTTGTTGATGTGGCTGTTGGCCATGATCTCAAAAGTTGAAGATGTTGTTGTTGATGTTCAAGAGGGACCCACTTCCTTGTCACACGTTGTATGGCTTGTTCATAGTGAAAGATACAGCTCCGTTCACGTCCAGGAATTTCTTGGCCATTAAAGAACACATTCCTAATTGCTTGCCAGATCGCTCCTGCTTCATCGGACATAAACCCAGCGAACTGCACATTGTAGATTCCCTTCTCGGAACAGACATCCAACATAGCACGAAAAAACTTCTCCACAGCTCCAGCCGTTTGTCTCTTCATGTCACCATAAGCAATGGTGGATAATCGGCGCACACTATAAAATAATCAAAGAGTTAAGCAAACAACAAAAGATAACATCTTACTTTGGGTCGTAAACATGCAATGCCAGAGTGATCCACTTATCAACAACACGGTGTGTGTGATCAAGTAGAACCCAACTCTTCTGCAAAGGGCCAAGAGGAGGTTGGCACATCCTTACATAATCGATTCCAGAACCTGGCCCTGAAACCGTCATCTTAAAAACTAATGCCTGGTCGTCTGAACCACGGAAATTCATCCCAGGATAGTGAATCACGTGGATGAATGGGATAGACAACCTTCGTTTCAGCTCCAATAATCCATCAATATTCTCTGGCATTTCAGCAGCAGTTCTCTTTGCGGACGCTACCCATTGACGAACTCTGCATCAAAGGTATTATCAAAGAATGCTCAACAAAATAAAACTCTAATTGTACCTTCGATTGTTTGATAATGGTGCAAATGATCCATGAGCTTATCCCAACTTCCAGGCTCAGAATTATCTAATAGGAAACCAAAGATAGCATCTTTACATGCTGCCATTTCGATGACTCTTGGACTAGCTCTGGGAGTTCTTTCTGTTGCATTCTGGACCGCCATATGCATTTCTTCTTTGTTCGATGCAGAAACACCATCACCCACTGGATGTGAATGTTTTCCCTGGTGGATAAACAATCTAGTCTTGGTTATGTCGTCTGGGAAAACGCAAACGCCACAGCATGACAAACTTCAAGGCACAATGGATTTTTTTATATCCTTTTGCCAGTTTTGAAGGTGGGAAACAATACATCCTTTCCATTTAGTGCAGTTCGGAAATCCTGCCTTAGAAGCAGGGCAGTCCGGGTTGATACAGCAAAGGCTCCCAACACATTTGCTCCTGGACACCCTCGCTTGAAAATTCCAGTTGCTGGTCGTTCCTGCTGTCCAGGTA
The DNA here is from genome assembly GCA_003024785.1 of Selaginella tamariscina. NCBI lineage: Eukaryota > Viridiplantae > Streptophyta > Lycopodiopsida > Selaginellales > Selaginellaceae > Selaginella > Selaginella tamariscina. Next base: position 19,238 of record PUQB01000252.1, read on the forward strand.
TGTCCATCCTCTTTCCGATTCATTCCTTTGTATTTGTATTCGGAAGGAGGGAGCTCAAAAATGACATCCCCATCATACGCAATAGGCAATTCATTTGTATGAATGATCGTGGAACCCTCGATAAGAATTCTTCCTTTTTGCAGGTATTAGAAGTGAAAAGGTCCTTCAACGTTGAGTATTCAGAGTCAGAAGCAACGACAAGCTTAAACAATGGTCCTTCATCCGGTAACAAAACATATCCTGGATTATCCTTCCCTCCAGCATCTTGGTCCTCGTTTATTTCGATCTCTAAAGCAGATTGCCCATGAAGAAGTTTAAAAAGGCGAACACTTTGCCAATCAAAAATGCCAAAGAACGTTTAATCTGATTAGTAAGAATGATTCCAACACCATCTATCACAGGAACATCGTGATCCAAATTGCCGTAAACAATCCTGGCCATTTTGCAAGCAGTTACCACAAACGTGACAGAAAAACAACAGCATTACTTAATCATCTTTTGGTAAATATCGGATATTACCATTTCAAAAATTCACAATCATGACTCAACGTGGGCAATATTTAATTCAAGGAAACGTATATAGATCTTAGATGCTAATATAGTATAGCACTTCACGTAGAGATAGAGCAATCTTTATTGTCTTTTAAATAAATGTGTGTCTAATCTACATTCATCTGACATATTTATTTATGACTTGTTTATATTCTGTTAATTTATTTATATAATTATATAGTTATTTGATCCAGTATTTTATCTAATGTAGACATTATAAATACATATTTTTACATAATATTTATTTAATTATAATAATAATATGTTTTTTAACATACAAATTTTTACTTAAATATGTGTTTGTATTTGTATCCTTTTATATAGTACGTTATTTATTGCAAGTATTGTATATACTGTTATGGTTTGATTAAACACAGTTTTATAGTTAAGGGTCAAGGTTAAGTGTTAGATTTTAGGGTAAAGGTTTAGGGCCGCCCATTCTTTTCTCCATTCTCCATTGTCGAGAGGGCACTTTTGTTCTTTTTTTTGCGGCCGCTCTTGTTCTCATTTGCGGCGACAGGAGGCTAGTGTGAGCATCACGGCGACATGGCTGCAGGTAAAATCTTATATATGTGTGTGCAAATTTAATAGCAATTTCTGTGCATGTATGTGCGAATTCAGTAGGATTTCTCTCTATTCACAAACGCGCGTGCGCGTGCACACACACACCTCCGACGGCATGAGTTCTTGCTAATTTCAACAAACACACACTCACACACACACACATTCCCTGCCAAAATCGGCAAGAATTTCTGCCGCCCAGATGGTGTAGCGGCCACACCATCTGGGCGGCAGGATTTCCTGCCGTCGGAATGGTGCGGTGGCCGCACCATCCTGGCGGCAGGATTTCCTGCCCAATTCGGCAAGAAAGTGTGTGTGTGTGTGTGTGTTTGTGCACACACACAAATAACATTTTACACACACGTACCACATTATGATTATACAACATTAGACTTGTATACATGTGTGTGTGTGGTGTATATATATATATATTATATATATATATATATATATATATAAATACAGACTTGTTTATATATATATATATATATATGTGTGTGTGTGTGTGTGTGTGTGTGTGTGTGTGTGTGTATAAGTATATGAATCTAAGACTTGTATATATGAGATGATGCTTTTTCGTCTATATATACATGTGAAGAGATATGAATATACCTGTCACGACCTTGTGCAAAGGGCGAAACCTTTAAAACAAGGGTGGAACCTTGAAAGGAGGAGATTGTATTCAAGAAAGAAATGAATACAAAATGAAACACAAGGCCGAAGACTGGTGTTGAATGATTCTGAGAAACCTGGAACTGGAACCTTGTTTATATATCTGAGGTCCTGAGGATTGTATGGTCCACAACTGGTCTGGAATGTGTAATCCACAACTGGTCTGGAATGTGTGGTCCACACTGGTCTGGAACATGTGTATGAATATACGCCTTGCTGTTAATGGTGTAGTTCAGCATCCAGGATCATACGGACCAGTTGGTTAACACATGTGTGTGTTAGTCAAAAGGTCTTGGGTTCAAGTCCTATGAAAGGCAAAAAATGACTCATTATCCTTACACTATCGGTGCACGTCATTGGTCCAGTTTTTGCAGGATATCGTTGATGATGCGAAATGGCCCCAAGTGTTGATATTGCAGGATATCGTTGATGATGCGAAATGGCCCCAAGTGTTGATATTGCAAGATATCGTTGATGATGCGAAATGGCCCCAAGCGTTGATAGTCCAGCACGTCCCTGTGACACTATCGGTGCACGTCATTGGTCCAGTTTTTGCAGGATATCGTTGATGATGCGAAATGGCCCCAAGTGTTGATATTGCAGGATATCGTTGATGATGCGAAATGGCCCCAAGTGTTGATATTGCAGGATATCGTTGATGATGCGAAATGGCCCCAAGCGTTGATAGTCCAGCACGTCCCTGTGACAAGCTGGCCATGGCCCCAAGCGTTGATATTGCAGGATATCGTTGATGATGCGAAATGGCCCCAAGCGTTGATAGTCCAGCACGTCCCTGTGACAAGCTGGCCAATGACGTCGGAGGAGCCACACTTGGTCACCAATTGTGAATGCTGGAGGAGAGGAACGGGAACGATTTGCAGCTTGTTGTTGCAAATCCCGAGCACATTGAAGATGATGCTGCACTTCCTCATGGACCTGTCGGAGATGCTCAACACGATCATCGGCAGCAGTGGTGAGGCCAGGAACCACGGGCAAGCTATAGGACCAGCGAGGATGAACACCAGAGAACGCAAAAAATGGCGACACACCTATGGATGAGTGTGCCGTGTTGTTGTATGCGAACTCGGCAACAGGAAAGAGATCGACCCAATCATCTTGCAGATGAGAAATGAAACACCAGAGATGTTTTTTGCAGGATATCGTTGATGATGCGAAATGGCCCCAAGCGTTGATAGTCCAGCACGTCCCTGTGACAAGCTGGCCAATGACGCCGGAGGAGCCACACTTGGTCACCAATTGTGAATGCTGGAGGAGAGGAACGGGAACGATTTGCAGCTTGTTGTTGCAAATCCCGAGCACATTGAAGATGATGCTGCACTTCCTCATGGACCTGTCGGAGATGCTCAACACGATCATCGGCAGCAGTGGTGAGGCCAGGAACCACGGGCAAGCTATAGGACCAGCGAGGATGAACACCAGAGAACGCAAAAAATGGTGACACACCTATGGATGAGTGTGCCGTGTTGTTGTACGCGAACTCGGCAACAGGAAAGAGATCGACCCAATCATCTTGCAGATGAGAAATGAACACCGGAGATATTGTTCCAGAGCCTGAATTGTGCGCTCCGATTGTCCATCTGTTTCAGGATGATGTGCAGTAAACAGCTTCCCGGTGATCCGATAGGATCTCGCCTCCGAAGCCGAAGTGAACTGGGGACCTCGATCAGTGACAAGTTCATCAGGAAGACCATGAAGGCGGAACACCCCCGGTACACCAGATCTGCAGCATCAGGACCTGAACATGTCTTGTTGCAGGGAACAAAGTGCGCCATCTTAGAGAACCGATCAACAATGACTAGGACAGCATCAAACCCTCTAGAAGGCGGTAAATCCGTGAGGAAATCCATGGTGATGGATGAATGGCCGCTGAGCAATAGGAAGAGGCTGTAGTAGTCCAACCGGTCGATGACGAGGAAGCTTTGTACTGCTGGCACATGTCACAAGATCGCACAAATCTCTCAACATACACGCGAAGCCGAGGCCACCAGAACACCCATTGTACCAGCTCGATCGTCTTTCGAATGCCAAAATGTCCTGCAGCTGTGTTGTCATGGCAGTGTTGGACAGCTCGCAACCTCAGTTCTCCGTCCGGAACATAGATTTGGATGTGGTGGTACAGCAACCCATTATGAAGATGGAAAGCAGCATAATCTCGTAGTTGTGACCCTGAAGACAATGGCTGAACTCGTCGAACATGTGCAAGGACATCACGAGCAAACTCGTCTTGAGGGAGATTTTCTCGGATTAGATCCAAAAAAAGTGTCAACTGGAGCAGAAGAACGGGAAAGCGCGTTTACCAACAACTGGTCGGAGCTCAGGATGACTTGTTCTTGTTGATCAAATCGGATTTCACCTGGTACTGGAGCTAGGTAACTGCGACGAGATAAGGCATCTGCTTTGCCATTTAGACGACCGGGACGATGAATAATCACGTATCGGAACCGGGACAAAGACTGTGCCCATCGCGCCTGACGTCGATTGAGAACTCGTGCTGTTGCCCAGTACTGGAGGTTCTTGTGATCACAATACACCTTAACCACATGCGGGGAACCTTCAAGGAATCTGCGCCACTCCTCAAAGGCATCGACGATCGCCAGCAGCTCCTTGTTGTAGACATCGTAGTTGATCTCAGGTGCAGTGAACTTGCGGGAATGGAAAGCAATGGGAAGAAGATGATCTGGACCTTCCTGGGACAACACTCCACCAATGGCGAAGTCAGAGGCATCAGCTTCCACGAAATATGGCTTCGCAGGGTCAGGATGGATAAGAACAGGTGCCGAGGTGAACGCCTTCTTTAGGAACTCGAACGCCTCCTCAGCCTCAGAGGACCAGACAAATGGAACATCCTTGCCAGTCAACTTCGTCAATGGCAATGCAATCTTGGAGAAATCCCGAACGAAACGTCGATAGAAGTTCGCAAACCCGAGGAAACATCGAACATCACGAACATTTGATGGTCTCTCCCACTCCAATACAGTCCGGACTTTTGCAGGATCCATGTGAACACCTTCAGCTGAAATGATGTACCCCAGGAACTCGACAGACTGCTGACTGAAAGAGCACTTCTCCAACTTGGCAAACAAGTGGTGCTTCCGGAGCCTCTCCAAGACTAACCGTACATGCCGTTCGTGTTCTTCTCGAGTCTTGGAAAATATCAGGATGTCGTCTAGGTACATGATGACAAACAAATCCAAGAAGTCCCGAAAATATCGTTAGCCATGTGCTGGAACACAGCAGGTGCATTTGTCAGGCCGAACGGCATTACTACGTACTCGAAATGTCCGTAGCGTGTACGGAAAGCTGTTTTCCACTCGTCCCCTTCTCGAATTCGGATGAGATTGTACGCTCCTCTTAAATCGATCTTTGTGAAGTACCGGGCACCAGAAAGACGTTCGAGCATGTCGGAGACGAGCGGGAGAGGATACTTGTTTGGAATGGTGACCTTATTCAGATCTCGGTAGTCCACCACGAGCCGGAGACTTCCATCCTTCTTGAAACAAAGAATACTGGAGCACCAGCCGGTGATCGCGAATGACGGATAAATCCGGTGACAAGATTCTCCTCAATGTATTTCCTCAATGTCTCCAACTCTGTTGGTGAGAGACCGTAAATGGGACCGGAGGACGGCTGCTTACCCTCAACGAGATCGATAGGACAGTCGTACTCACGGTGCGGTGGCAAGGCAGAAGCTTTCTTTTTGTCGAAGACGTCTGCGAAATCGGCATACTGCTATGGTAAGGCAGGAGGAACAGAAACATCCTTAGCAGAGTAGGGATAGACTTTATCGCGAACACGGATGCTGGGTCATGTCGGCTATCTTTCTTGAACTGCTTCAAGGTGATATGCGAGACTCGAAGTGGAGGAGGAACTGGAACAGGATCGGAATCAAAGAGTGTGGCTGGAGTTGAAACAGCTGGGAAACTGTTCATGAAACGTTCTCTCCAACCAGATCCACCAACTCGATCCACGGCAAACCAAGGATAATCGTAGAGTCTGGAATAGAAACAACACTGAAGGAGATGTTGCACACAGCACCGCAAGCAACGACCTCAACAACTCCGTGTCATTTTACCGCTCCAGATTTGATATCTCGTCCATCAACGACCCGTACAGAACCAGGAGTCTTCAAAGGATGTAGACGGATCCCGTGCCTGACAGCAAAATTCTTGTCGATGAAATTTGCGTTCGCTCCGCTATCCACCAAAGCTTTACCAGAGAACTCCACCTCTGGTGTCTTCAGCTGCACCGAACATGGAACGGCTTGCACACCTTCGTGGATGGAATGGATCCAAGATGAGGAAGGAAGATGTTATGAGTGAAGAGCCTTGAGGAACATGAGTTGTTCCACGGCAATCCTATTCGGGCTGGATCTTCTCGTTTCCCGCAGACAGCAAGGGCCACTTCACGAGCTTGTTTTGGACGTCGATGACAATTCTCCAACTTGTGGTACGGGTCCCCACAGTACAAACAAAGCTTGTACTGAATCCGCTTCTGACGTTCGTTGGCAAAAGCTTGCCTCGGCGTGATCGCCCTAATTCCATCGGGGATGGTTCTACTGAGGAAGATGATGAATCAGCAGATGAGGGAACAGGGACTGCAGAAATGGAAGAAGACGGCACCAAGAAGAAAGAAGGATGCCGACGTTCTTGTTTTTGCTCGATCAACCGGTTGTCACAACGAATTGCCAACTCGATCATGCTGGTGAGGGTTTCCGAAACCGCAAAATTCAGCAACATGTCTTTGACCTCGTCCTGCAACCCCGACCAGAAAACCTCCTTGAGAGCACGATCTCCCCATGTGACATCACAAGCAAGAAGTTGAAACTTCGATGCGTACTTGCTACCGACATACCCCCTTGGTGAAGCTGACGGAGTTTGGTGATGGCAGCACTCTCACGATCCACGTCACTGAACATCGCCGTGAACCGTTCCACAAACTCGTCAAAATTCCCAAGGATCGGATCATTGTTCTCCAGCAAGGCTGAGAACCATGAAAGAGCAGAACCAGAAAGTAGCGACCCGATCAATCCAACCTAATGGGTTCTGTGCTGTAGCGCCTCGGCTGCATCACGATCCGCAGATAAACTTGATTGAAAAACCTTGGAACTTCGATCGGGTACCATCAACTTTTCGGGCATGCTGATCTTCGGCTCTGGAGAATTCGCACGCTGTCGGAGCTGATCATTCTCCAGATGTAGTTGTTCGAGCTGCTGCTGGAGGGCAGCAACTTGCTCATGAAAGCATGCTCGGACATGATGAGTCGAAGAAGAAAAAATCAAAAAGAAAAAAGAGAAGAAAATCAGAAAAGAAAAAGAAAAGAAAAATTGAAAAGAGAGAAAGAAAGAAAATGGGATCAATGACAAGCGAAAAGAAGTTTGTCACTACCTAGAATTATTCAAACTGTCACGACCTTGTGCAAAGGACGAAACCTTTAAACAAGGGTGGAACCTTGAAAGGAGGAGATTGTATTCAAGAAAGAAATGAATACAAAATGAAACACAAGGCCGAAGACTAGTGTTGAATGATTCTGAGAAACCTGGAACTGAAACCCTGTTTATATATCTAAGGTCCTGAGGATTATATGGTCCACAACTGGTCTGGAATGTGTGATCCACAACTGGTCTGGAATGTGTGGTCCACACTGGTCTGGAACATGCGTATGAATGTACGCCTTGCTGTTGATGGTGTAGTTTAGCATCCAGGATCATACGGACCAATTGGTTAACACATTTGTATGTTAGCCAAAAGGTTTCGGGTTCAAGTCTTATGAAAGGCAAAAAATATTCAGAATCTCTCTCTCTCACACATACCAAACAACATTACACATATATAAATACACACACACATATTTATATATGTGTAATCCCATGATCCTTACAATACACAAACAACATTACACATATATAAATACACACACACATATTTATATATGTGTAATCCCATGATCCTTACAATACCCATATTCAAAATCTCTCTCTCTCACACAGACACATCACAACAACATTACAACACATACACAACATATATGAGCACATACACAAACAACATTACACATATATAAATACACACACACATATTATATATGTGTTGTTGTTTGTGTTGTCTATATATATTGATAGGCATACATATATAGTAAATGTGTGTCCATAAATTAAAACAACTCACACACACACTTTCAGTTGTTGTAATTGCAGAATGAGGCAAAGGCAAAGAGGCAAGAGAGTAAGAGACTGCGAGATAAATACAAGACTTTGACACTTCAGGAACATATCGTCCAAGAAGCTCTTGCAGATATGGCTCCAAAACCTCGTGGCAAGAAAGGAGGCCGAGGAGCCAAGCAACAACTGCAGCGCGAAGAGATGATGCCGACGAACAATGAACCTGTGGATAGTTCGCAAGTCATTGATGAACATGCTGTGGTGAGTGAATGGATGCCTAGAAATAGGGAGATCGCAGGAAGCTCTGCAGAACACGGTAATGCAGAGGAAGTACCGGACATTGATCTTGGTAGTAAAGTTCAAGAAGAGGAAACTGGATGCTCCTAGGATGTTGCAGAATCATATGCAATTCCGGAGGCTGACACTTGAGGCTCCATCCAAGCTTCTTCGGATCTTGTTATTCGGTATGACACGGATATTGACACATCGCTACAAGGACGAGACCACTACGTTCCAGTTGAGCTTGGCGAGCCTCCGCGTATCCCGGTTCACAGGTTGCTCCCACACCAACGTTTGAGGAATGTCACTAAGGACGGCGTGAAAGACCTTGTTGGATGGATTAGAGCTGAAGGATTTTACCAGGAGACGTCAGTGTTCACCTTATCTTTCGGACCACAGCTGAGTGCAGACGAACGCCGAAGTTGGAATGAGTCAGAAGCACAGGTCGATAAGAGTTTGAAGCGGATTTGCATAAGCCAGCATTTTCTGCATGTATCGGTTTCTGAAAGATGCAAAGTTTTGGTGTGGGATGGGAATCATCGTCGGGTTGCTTTGAACACTTTGCTTGCTGAAGAGCCAGGTTTGAAATGGACTTTGCGTGTACGTGCAACACTCATAGCATCCACAGCGCAGAGGAGAAGAGACTAATCGCTGCTTGCAATCGGTTGAATGAGTAAGTGACTTGTTTGTTTCATTATTTAAATACTAAATAAATGTTGTTTTGTTTTGCAGAGCAACTGCTCGTGTGGTTCCTACAACAATCATTCACACCTTGCAGTTCTTACGGAATTGTTGTGTGAAGTCTGCAGATCTTTCTACCGATCATGTTCTTCGCGGATGCCGGAGGAAGATAGAAAAGCTGTGGAAGTGTGGAGATCGAACAGAAAAGAAGACGTTTGGTACGAGTATCCAAAGACGACATTGGTGAAGATTTTTTGGGAGGTAATCTTTTCTTCTTCTTTTGATTGTTTTTTGATTTTCGGTTTCTTTTGCAGAATCAACTGAAACAAAACGCTACAAAACTTGCGAACAGAAAACCAAACCAGACAGAATCTCAGATCCTCTCCAGCGTTTACAAGACATTCACAGTTCGGATGAACAAATTCCTCACCATTGCTGATCCGGCGGTCGGCGAAGATTGGTTCAAGGCGATCACAGATATCACTATCAAACCATCAACGAAGCAAATAACTCTGGAGAAGCTTCAAATGCTCGCGAAGTCCCAGCTTCCTTCCAACGTCAAGGTTGATATCCTTGGAAGCTTGTGCACATTCAAGAACGTGGCGTTCTTGAGAAGCTGGTGAACATGACGGAGAAAGACAAGAAGGAAGGTGTCACCGGCTGGCCTGACAAGGACTTCATCAAGTTTTTGCACATCTTTACTTACTGGTTCCAGGTAATTTAATATTTATATTTTTCATTTTTATTCGTTTTATCGTGCCAGGTCGGGAGGCAGCTAAAGAGCTTTTGGTCAGCATGTAGAGGAGTTCATGGCATGGTATACGAAGATGCACAATGAAATTAAGTTGGATATGTACCAGAACATGCTCGAGAACAAGGAGTTCGGTGCGACAATTCCACCTCGACTATTTGAGCTGGAAAAATCTGCAAAAAGAATGGCATTCAGGCAAGTTTTTTTTTTTTCTTTACAGATTTTTATCTATTTTTGCAGGTTTTTAAAATGGAAAAACGATGCACTCCCTGAAGATTTCAAAAGTGGATGGATGTTACCAAGGATTCTAGCATGTGGAGCCGGTTGTTACGTGATATCAGTGATTACGAAGTGGAACACTGTCCTTTCTGGCTGGATTTCCTTCCTGGTGACTGTCCCGAATGGGAGATGGCCAGCTATAAGATACACAAGGATGATCGGCGAGAGCTATTATGGAAGAACGACAGTGCTGCAAGGAAGCTCCATGTGAAGATGGATATCAGGTATGCTAGATCGGCGAGCAAGGTCAGCAAGGGACAAGCTTCTTCTTCAGCCCCATCCTTCATCTCGGCTGGATTGGAAGAAGATGATATGTTGAGGATGGTGATGCCTGAGAAGGGAAATGGAAGCTGGGAAATCATTCATGCAGATTCAGAGAACCTTGCAGTCCAGTACTTCAAAGCCGGAAGGCCTTTTCCGTCGGATTGAAGGAGCTTGAGGATTGGATCGTGAGTCACAAGTCAAGTTGGACTATTCATGTGTTTGGTGCGAAGCCTCCACCAAAATGCATCCAGGGAGCTGTTGATCTCGTTGTCATCGACCCGCCTACCGGATGCGTTGCTGAGGCAGGCGGGATGGTGGATCAATACACGAAGTTCTCGGATGCTTTGCTGAAAACTTGGTGAACCTTGCTTTCGGGATATTAGACAGAGCTGGCCATGTGGTGTGTTTGTGCTACCGGATGATGTTCCAGCTTTGAAGAACACTGCAGAAACTTGCAAGCTAAAGTTTCTGCAGATGAGTTATGTGCACACGACAAGGTCATGGGGATACCGTTTCTCTAGAAAGGTAATTCTTCTTTTTGAGAATGTCATTTTTTAATGTTTTTTTTTCAGGAAAGCATCATTGCCATGTGTATTTTTGGTTCCCCCTACTCTAAGGTTGCCAAGAACAAGGAGATCTTGGACACTCGCTACACTCTTCTTTTGATGAGCCAGAAGATTTCCAACTCCCATGGTATAATGTTGTTTGTTATTTCTCATGTTCTAATATTGTAACTTTCAGGATTTCAATTGGCCCGAAATCTCCCAAGTTGTTTGCGATGCTAGTGGAGAAGCTCACAAAGCCTGGTGGAACTGTCGTGGATCTAACAGTGGGAACCGGTGCTAGTATTCTTGCAGCTTTTCACACAGGGAGACATGGTTATGGAATCGACATCAACAAGGATCTGGTTTTAGCAGCCAGAGATGTCTTCAGGAAGGTCATTCCAAGTGTTACAGCAGCTGAAGGTGGTGGGGATGATCAAGTTGTTTCCATGATTACTCCTTTTGATGAGTGGAAGAGGGCCATGGAAACAGAAGCACAGGATTTGCCTTTGGCTAGCGACAACGATGGAGACCAGGATCCGCCTTCTCGAAACGACGAGGATGTTGTTACGAGAAGTCCGTGGAGCACAACGACGAGTCATCAGATGAGTCAGCAGAAGAGAGATCATACGAGTCATCAGATGATGAGTGAGATTTGTTTTATCATTTCTTTGGTTTTAAACTTTAATATGTTTTCAGTATTGTTTACCAGACTACGCTAATCAGATGGCAAAGAAAATGGTTGAAGAGTTCGAAGTTTACGACAGACAGATTTTGGAGAAACGTTCACGACACCGTAACAATGCATTCATTAACGACGAGGCACTGGCTGGTGGAAACGAGTCTTCATGATTGAGTTATGTTTTTATTGTAATTTTTATTTAGTTTGATGCGGTATTTATATAAAAATATAATTATAGTTATAAATATAAATATTAAAAAAATAAAAACATAAATATAAATATAAATATATAAATATATATGTCAGATTAACCCCCAAATTTGTGAAACTTTGACACATTACCGTGCCGCCATGATTGCCCGCCCGCCGCACCAGAATATTCTTTATACAAAACGAATATTCTATACGGAATGGAATATTCCAATATGATGGAAATCAGTACGCTCGGCAAATGCGCTCGAGGAAATGTCAAAACCCTTTTTTTCTGTCTTGTCTTCCCGTGGACCTCATGGAAATGTGTGATAGGGATGGAGAACAGCATACGAGCATTTGCACTTCGAAATGGCAAGCAGGGCAAGAGCCGTGATGCGAGGAGTCCTTGGAAGTTGCTAATTATCTCAAAGCCATGGAGCTGCTCTGCAAGAGAAAACATTGGCTTCTCACGAACCTCCTGTCGCCAACGCTCAGCGTCCTTGTGAATTTCATCGGCCTACACTACTCGCTTGTCCATCTAAGAATCCAGATCGTAAAACCTCTAGATACATGTCTGTTCTCGTCCAGGATGATGCTGTAAAGAAGGCTCTTGTGAGCAGCCACATTTCGGACAGACACATTTGCCTGAGATGGTGGAGCTTGGGCGGCTGGTCGAATGGATTCCGCAGGACATGAAGATTGCCGTCGTTGTACGAACTAGCTCACCCTCAACAACAGTTCCTGTTCAAGGTCATGGAACGAGGAATCGTCCACGAGGTGCTTTGTGTACAGATTTCTGCACATATTAAGACGAGCGCCTGGGTATGCATTAATAAGCATATATAATTAAATTGTAAATATATTTCAGCATTTTAAAATCTCCGTTTTGTAGTTGTTTTTGTTTCTGAATTTGTTTTTTTTCTTGTTTTTGTTTTTCTGTTATTTTTGTTCTTTTCTTTTCTTTTTTTTTTTTCAAATCAGCGAGTTGGAACTTTCGACCCGTGGAAATGGACATTTTTCCATTCCACAGTGTGGATCAATCTGTTGCGATTCCACACGCGAGTCTCATTATACATTTTGATGGTCACGGTGTTGGATCAGCCTGGTAAAAGTTAAACATTTCTAAGAATCAGCCATATACACAACAAACACTTCCCTTTTACGTTTTTTCAGAGTGGACGAACAGGACAGAACAACGATTATGCCGACAAGTTGATAACGAGAATAGTAAAATCAATTTTTGGGGTAAATACCAAACGTACGAATGCTTGTGTTTGGAATGAGATTTTCATATGAAAAGCTGCGAGAGATCTCTCCAGGGCCTTGGGAGGAAGCCTAAAAGGAGTGATATGCACTTCTATAATTTTAAAGATGAAGTATCCTCAGTGGATAGGCTGCCGTCCACAATCTTGCTTGGGTTCTCTCGCAGCTTTTCGTATGAGAATCTCATTCCAAACACAAGCATTCGTGTTCGTCCACTCCCAAAAAACATAAAAGGTAAGTGTTTGTTGTGTATATTGGCTGTTTCTCAGAAATGTTCAAGTCTTTAACTTTACAAATTGGTGACATTCCTCTTATGTGGAGAAGCCCTGCAGCCAGTCATCGAATTGTATACCCCTCTTTCCAAGGGTCAGGAACTCATTGAATGATGGAAATACTAACTTCCTCTTACGTCGTCCGGTGTTGATGGCATCTTCTCAAAATTAGAGCTTGATATGAAGCTTTCGATGTCCACTTGATCTCTTTTGGCACGTTGTGGAAGCTATAAAGTTGTTTATCTCATTTTTATATATTTTCATATACAAAATGCTTTTGTGTGGTTGATGCTTCACATTAATTTTGACAATTTTTTACATAGTTTAGTACGAGATGTTTATACATATAAGCATATAAAAGTTAACTTTATTTTTAGTTGAATGCAGACAAATTGTGAGTATACCAAAATCAGTTTACAAATACATTAAGGCGCATTATATCTTAATTAATGCACACGCACAGTAGTTTTCTCATTTATTTGATATAGTTACTAATTAAAAATCTTTGGCTCTTCCAGCCTGTACCAAACCCTCCTGAGTCTCCCCTTCCAAGCATCCAACACTGTCTGTTTGGCTTCTTCATCCTTGAAGACAACCTCAATGGACTTAGGAACCCCAGGCTTTAATGGCTCGCTATAGTTGAACCAGTTAACATCGCTGATCTCAACTTCATCAGCAAGTTCCAGAAGCTCGTACAGGAAGTAGTCAACATGATCGTCTGCCGGACGCTCGTTACCTTCCTCATCCCTCCACTCTGGCGCTCCCTTCAAATACAGCATGCGTTTTCGCCGCTCCTGACGTTCCTCTTCCCACTGCTGCTTGGTGAAATCAGGAAGAAAACTCACTGTAATTCCCTTTCTCCGAGCAATGAACTTCATCTCCCGACTGAGAAGCGCTTCCTTGTCTTCGAGCCTGGAACACTTTAGGACTACCATATTGGTGTTCGGGATGCTGCGAACGAATTTGATTGTACTGTCGTCTATGTCCATCTGCTTGAAGTACCAGTTCACTGCTCTCTGCAGACTCTCCAGCCGGCGATCTCCATCAATTTCCCTATCAGTCTGCCGTCCCTCCATCACTACGTTCATTGCACGCCTCTTCCGCTCCATCTCCTCTTGATCCTGCCACTCCAGCGCCACCTCCTCGTGATCCATGATCAAACCTTTTAGGTTGTAGAGGCCCTAATTTGCTTTATATATAGATATCCGACGGCATATATAGAAAACCCAAATCAGACGGTTCGGATGGCTTTTTTTATTTATACTGCAACGTACTTATGACGTCCACTGTGTTACACAACAAGCTTATGCTGGAATATATCGTGTGTGTACTGTGTATAGTGCAAGTCCGTAAAATTGTTTCCAAAGCATGAGTACATATGCATGCTTTCATATATATGTTTTAATGGACACACTTAAATTGTGTGTGTGCGTGTGCATGCGTGCACCCATGCGTGCGTGTGTGTAAAATAAGAGCTTGCCGTGTTCTTTGTATTGAAGCAATCGAAGAAATTATATAGAAAATATTTTCCTTTGTCCAAATAATTACAACAGCTCCCCAATAGGCACTTCACTCAACCATAACGAGTGAGTTAAGTCATAAAGCTTTTGACTTACAAGCACCTGATAAGAAAAATCAAATGTTAAACTAAAACACACACGCACACGCACACGCACATGCACCTTATAAGGTGTTGGACTGTGACTACCACACAAATGCTCTTCCAACTGCTCAGAACAGTATAGCCTAGACTCTTCTAAGGATGGCAACTTCTCTTGCTTAAGACCTGTAATTATTTCTTATGTGAATATATCATTTTATTTATCATAATATTAGAATATACCAGATACTCCAGCCCAATAGCATTTGTATAGAGGCTTTACTCTTTGTGGTATCACAGATACTCTACCCATCTCGTTAAATGGATCTCCACATAATATGCTTTTTCCAACCTATATTAATACAAATGTTTAATTATTTTGTTAAACTACATAATAAACAGTTTACCTTGGGGACCGGTTCATCTTCTGCAGTAAGTACATCCAGTAGGGGCTGGTCTTGTTTACCATAGAGCCTGTAACACTGTTTCTTACATGGAATTGTTATCTTAAATTCGTCTGCAGAGATTTTAATCCGTGGTTTCTCATTAATCTCTGCTAGATTGTATACACACCCGAGTGCAGGTTGTGTATAACATGTTACCAGATGAGTCCCTATCGCAAATATATCAATCTCATGCTCCTGTAAAATAATAAAAAAATGCTATCTAATGTATACACATACACACCACGCCATGTACCTCTTTGTGTAATGCCTCTAAAATCTCCACAGTTACATTATTACTTGCTATGATAGTCATGTTTCCAAACTCCGGAATACCAAACTCCTTTTCAATAATACTAAAGAACTTCCTTGCTTGTCTTGAGAAATATGCCAAGTCCCTGAGTCTATCCTGATACCTCCTGGCTTGTACCTGAGACAAGAACATTAGTAAAAATTTAAGATAAATATTAATAATATGTTAATATTATACCCAAGGCTCTGGAGAGCTAACGCCACAGCGCAGAAGTTCGGTATACCACTTTGCATCACCTGTGTTACGAGCGTATGACTTAGTGCACAGGTGTATGTATACCACAATGTGTGTGTATACACATGTATGTATAAGATGCACATACATCATATGTGTCCACCAGTGCGAAGAACTCTGCAGGAAATGCTAAAGCATAAGAAGAAAATGATGCAAGCTCGCTCTGGTTTGGATCGAAAAATATTACTTTGAGAGCCTCTACTTCCTGAGGAACGTAAAAAAAACACCAATAGTAGTAATACAGTATTAAAGTTAGTTAAATTATTGTAAACCTGTATTTTAGTTAGCCAGCTTTGAACTAAGACGATGAAGTCCTCACATATATCTTTGTTATTTGCGTAAATTAATCTCCTGTTTACAATCTCATCAAGATTCTGTAAAAACGGAAAAACTGTACATATAAAAACTAATAATAATAATATCACATATTCATTAATTTGATATTTTCATATTTATTAATAAAATACTAAATAATACTATAGAAATTTTCAAAACGTTAATAAATCTTAATAATGTTTTAAAAGGTTAAGTCATATTAATATTATCGATATCACTTCATTATTATTTCATTACTGACCAGAAATGCACTCACAAAAGAGTGTGAGTGTGTTCCATTACTAACTGGTATGTTGAAGAGTCGTCCAGCTGTGAGATTACTATAGAAGAAAAATTTAGTTAAATTAAAAGAAGTTAAACAAATATTAAACTATAATACCTTGTAGCATCAAAACCACCTAGATAAGAATACTTTGAAGCAGTAAGTCCTCCATCTGGTCCCTATGGAGTCATTAGCTTTTACACACACATACGCACACACGCTCACACGTATACACATACGTGAGCACAACGCAAGCCAAACTCAAGAAGTTTTTTAGATTTCCAGCCACTACTCTATGCCTAGCAGCATTTGTTGCAACTAGAGAGGCATAATTAACAAGAGTGAGAAATGTTATTTCCAACATCTGCACAACCTGTAATTAAATGAATTAATACGTTATTAATCAATATAATTATTAATCCATACCCATAATGGACCTTCAACCCTCATCAACGGTGAGAGGATAAACAATTGATCCTTGTGAATTGCATGTATTATTACATCTGAACCGTTGATCTTCTTTAAGCATTCATAAAACTCTTCCTGCAAAGGAAGCGCCAAGGGTTATATATTCATATTGTTTTTAATGTAATTACTCAACATTTGAAGGCATTATTGTATGAAGATATTTAATTTGATCTTCTCAAACCTGAAAGATGATACAAATCTAATGCATTCATCCAGGCCAGCAAAGACTGTATAGTTCCCACCAAAAGGAGCTATTCGATGAAATAAATCAAACCTGTTTTATAATTGCGATATTAAGTTAATTATGTGTTAATAACTTGTTCTTACACTGCTAAATCAAGGTGTTTTCCCGCCTTCCAATAAGCATATGCCATTGAGATATTGTACATTTCAGTAAGAAGCGGATTAATAATCGTCATTGCTACTTCACAAAAGCCCTAATCCTTGAGAGGTTGACGTATTTAACCTAGAGTTTAAATGAGAATATTCTGATTGTTTAATTAGGGTTTAAATGGCTATGGCTCCTATGCTACTTCCGCGACACAGGAACAGTTTTATATGCTCCGCTTCAATGCGAGTAAGCATTCTTTAATAGTATATAAGAAATCTTATATTATCTCAATATGAATTCTGAAGGACGCAAAGCAATTGGTTCAATCCGGTGCAGTAATCTCCGTGACCCCAAAGCAGGCAGCATTCATGGTATGTACATACGATTACATACAGTCTTGTCTTTGTGTGCCTTGTACACTATGAGCACGCACACATAGACATAAATACACATGTGATGAATAGCAGGTGTCAAAGACAGGATATAAGTTGTTGGATGTGAGGCCAATATGGGAAAGAGAGAGATGCTACGTAACAGGTTCTCACCATGTTCCACTCTTTGTCGAGGATGAAGATGTTAGTCCCACAACATGCTGAAGAAATGGATTCATTTTGGATACATTGGAATGTGGATGGGTCACAAGTTCACCACCGGGAATGAACAGTTTCTTTCCGAGGCATTTGAAGTCGCTGATCAGAACAAGGAGTCTAAGCTCTTGCTTGCTTGCGGTGAAGGTCTCAGGTGCGTGTGTGTGTGCGTGTGTGTATGTGAGAGAGAGAGAGATAGATTTCGTCACAGGTCGCTATTAGCGGTTGAGAAGCTGTACAAGGACGGGTATAAACATAGCCTGGTTAGATGGTGGTTTCGGGAATGCCAAAAACACGGACTTTCCCCAAGTTGAGGGATGTGCAGACCTTCAGTATGCTAGTATTGGTGGCGTGGCACACTACTTCCTACAAATTATACTTCTCTTCCAGAAATAAAGCTTTAAAAATGCTTAGATACTATCAAAAACTCAAATATTTATTAATACTACAAACGTTTTTAACCATCTACTTTGCTGTGGAGGAAGTCACTCACATTATGAGCCTTGCAACAATGCTGTTCTTAATGGCAATCAACCTTGGTGAGATCCAACGGGATGTCTTCCCTTGACATACTTGTACACCCACGCAACAGACCGAACACGCCGGTGGAGACGAGGCCACCGATTGCAAGGCCGGCCACGATCGCCAGGGGAACCGAATCGGGCTGAAGAATAAGAGCACTGGGGAGGATATGATTAACAGGAGAGTGGCGCAGCCTAGTAAAGTTGCTCCCGCTATGAGAGCCGCCGCCACGCTAAGCACGCGCTTGCGATCTGGAGACCGCTCCTTCATGCATGCCATGCGAGGATCCACCATACTGAATACGAAGAGAACGATGTGAAAAAAGCCAAGATACAAAACTAGAAGATGGAAAATGTAGGGCTCCCTGTATACTTTTTATACAGGGTTTCATTCCGCATGGAAGGGACACCTGGACTGACACCTCAGCTGATGATTCTTTGGTAACGATACACCATAATACGGTGCGTGCGTGAAGAAATTCGGAATCTTAGAAACTGAATATTCTCCCATTCGTACATATTATTTTTGTCACACACTGCCAGGTGTCCCTTCCATGATGATGAAACCCTGTATAAAAAGTATCCAGAGAGCCCTACATTCTCACAGATATATTTATCAACATGGCAAGCAGCACTGATCAAGTGGATCCTCGCTGGCGATGCACCACATGAAGGAGCGTTCTCCAGATCGCAAGCGTTTCTTCGCGTGGCGGCGGTTCTCATAGCGGGAGCAACTTTACTAGGCGGCGCCACTCTCCTGTTAATCATATCCTCCCAGTGCTCTTATTCTTCAGCCCGATTCTGGTTCCCCTGGCGATCGTGGCCGGCCTTGCAATCGGTGGCCTTGTCTCCACCGGCGTGTTCGTGTCTTCCGTTGCGTGGTGTACAAGTATGTCAAGGGAAGGCATCCTGTAGGATCTCACCAGGTTGATGCTGTTTAAGAACCGCATCGTTGGCAAGGCTCATAATGTGAGTGACTTCCTCCACAGCAAAGTAGATGGCAAAAACATTTTTGCAGTATTTAAACATTGGAGTCTTTTGATACCCCTCTCTCACGCACGCACGCACGCACGCACGCACACACACTAATCAGATTTTGTAATTAAGCAAATAAACATTATCTTCAATGATACAAATTGCTGATTTTCTACAAATGCCACGATAGAGGCAGGCAGTGAGAAGATAATGGAGCTAATTTCTTTACCATTGAGACCATGGCAATCCTGTCCAACAAATCCCTTAGAAATGAATTCCAGCCGGGAACAGAAAATCCACAAAGCTTTTGTATATATTTCGAGCCCAGCAACGAGATTAAGAGGAAGAAAGTGGTTGTGGTGGGTGCTGGCTGGGCTGGTTTAGGTGCTGCTCACCACTTGACCAAACAAGTAATGTATATATCACACACACGCACGCACGCACGCACACGTTTGATTTGTATATATAACAGGATTTGATGTTACAATTGTTGAAGCTGGAGCTCAGCCAGGAGGATTGGTAGCTGGATGGAATACTGCAACTGGACGCTCGGTGGAGGTCGGAATTCATGGTAACCCATAGATATATTTAATCAATCACTAAACAATGATTAATTATTCTTCACTTCAGGTTTTTGGTATCCTTACAAGAATATATTTAAACTGGTTGATGAACTTGGTGTCCAGCCATTTACAAATGGACTCGGTCTTCACAGTACTCTCCCTATGGACTTGAGGTATGCTTATGTAGACTACATAATACGATAAATTACACACACACACACACACACACACACACACACACACTATATAATATATATATATATAAGAGAGAGAAGAGAGAGAGAGAGAGAGAGAGAGAGAGAGAGAGAGAGATACTTTTCTCTGCAGGTGGAATCTCCAATCTTTCAGACCCTCCCCCGTTTGCCAAGCCCACTGGGCACACTCGTCTACACACAGGTCTTTACATAAACTGAGGTAGATTGGTTCTTAGTCTACACACATGCACACACACACACACACGCAAATATATCTATACATGACAAGTATGTTTGACAGTTTTTCAGGCTTCCACTTTGGGATCGCTTAACTGCACTTCCCCTCATGTACGCAGGTATTGTAAATTATATTTATT
Source organism: Selaginella tamariscina (assembly GCA_003024785.1). NCBI lineage: Eukaryota > Viridiplantae > Streptophyta > Lycopodiopsida > Selaginellales > Selaginellaceae > Selaginella > Selaginella tamariscina. The sequence continues at coordinate 39,610 of PUQB01000252.1, forward strand.
CTTTTCGCTTTGTAATTAAACGCTATACATACAGTTGTCGATTTTGACAATAGTGATAATGCATGGAGGCGATATGATACCAGTAAGTACATTACATACATATATATATATATATATTTATATATATATGCATATTAAATGCATTGATATATATATGTATTTATTATTTTGTAGTAACTGCTCGTGAGTTATTCAGAAATTATGGCTGCTCTGAAAGACTTTATAGAGATGCATTTAATCCAATGCTTCTTGTTGGGCTGTTTGCACCTGGGAACAATGCAGTGCATCTGCTGCACTTGGAATGTTATATTACTTCATACTTGCTCATCAGGTGTGTGCGCGTGTGTGTATGTGTGTATACTACACACACTGCAGTTATGTGTGTATAAAACACACACACACGTGACATGTGCAGGCAGACTTTGACGTTGTATGGTGTCGTGGAACTGTCGGAGATCAAATATTCAAGCCATGGCTACAACGACTCAAATCCAATGGCTGTCGTTTCTTAAGCGGGAAAAGGGTGACGGATCTCACCGTTAATGAATCCACCGGTGAAATCCGTGCCGTCCGATGCGGAAATGAGATCTTTTCTGCTGATGCTGTCGTTTTTGCTGTTGGGGTCACTGCTATGCAACGCATTGTCTCTTCAAGGTTGATATTATACATATTTAATTTATTATTGAATTATATATATCGAATTATTAATAAAAATCATGCATTTTTGTTTTTAGCTATGTGCTGCAGTCTAGTGAAGAGTTTCTAAACATACAGAACCTTGGTGCTATAGACGTTCTCGGAGTGCGGTTATGGCTTGACCGTAAGGTGAAACCATTAAACCACACACACACACACACACACTGGATGTGGTGGCATTTGCATTTTGCAGATTAAAATCAAGCATCCAAGTAATGCATGCTTTGCTTTGATGAGACCACAGGATGGACATTCTTTGATCTTAATGCTTTGCACGACGAATATGCAAATGAGGAAGGGACTGTTGTTGAAGCTGATTTTGTAAGTTCACACACACACACACACACACAACAGAGAGATGGTTTGAGGTTGATGTTAACTATGGAGTTTATTAGTATCATGCAAACCAGTTTCTACCATTAAGTGACGACCAAATTGTGAAGAAAGTGATGAGTTATTTAGAGAAGTGATACCGGAGTTTGGTTATGCACAAGTTTTGGATCAAGCTGTTGTGAGATTCCCAAAGGTCACACACTTCTCTCCAGGCAAGTATATAGGGGCGTATAGAAATTAGTTTTATTTATTTATTTATTTATTTCAGGCTCATATAAACATATGATGCGTGGGCATACAAGCTTTCCAAATCTGTTCATGGCTGGGGACTGGATTATCAACCGCCATGGGTCCTGGTCTCAAGTAACTCTCTCTCTTCCTCTCTCTGTGTGTGTGTTGTGTTGTGTGTGTGTGTGTGTGTCTGTGTCTGTGTCTGTGTGATAATAGCTAATGTATTACACATCTATCTACACACACAAAGACACACACACAACATAGCTAGCAAATTTAATGTATTATATGATTCATACGTATTGTATTATATGTTTCACAAGATATACATAGATAATTATTCATTATATATTCTAAAGACCAAATCCATATGTATATCATATCTGCAATGAATCCATGTATTAATGCGGCTGTTCTGACCACTCTATATGTGTGTGTGTGTGTGTGTGTGTGTGTGTGTGTGTGTCATAAACGCAGGAGAAAGCATATGTGACGGGTTTAGAAGCTGCAAACAACGTGATTAATTATTTTAAACAAGGAGAGACGGCCAGGATTATTCCTGTCGAACAAGACGAGCCTCACGTTTCTGAATTACGTGGCATTAATACACAGCTCAAGGAACAATTCAATGTACGGTCTTGGTAACTGTACGGTCTCTGCTTTTAATGTACGGTCTTTGCTTCAGGGCCTAACTGTACGGTGCATGTGTTGACCGATTCGAACCCTAGATCTTTGTATGCCAGGGGTTAGGGCAGACGGGGAGCGTCTTCTTCAGCTCGCATTGCTTGATTTTGGGCGCTTTCATCGTTCTCTCACCTAGGTCTGTGTCATTCATCAATTTCTCACTTAGATTCTCAAGATTGATCGATTTGGGAGCGGAAAATCTCCTAGATCACAGATTGATCTGTGTCATTCATCAATTACTCACTTAGATTCACAAAAAACTCTCGATTTTGAGCGGAAAATCTCCTAGATCACAGATTGCTCTTGTTTAGAGCTGGTGGTCAAGGTTAGGTGCAGCTGGAGGCCCCGGAAGCTACCGCATTGACCTTCTCTCCATCCAGGAGTGGTGTCCGACACAGACAGGGCACGACTCCGGACTCTTTATCGGACAGCGAGGAGGAATTCGAGGAGAAGATGAGGCGCCCTCGCATGAGAGCACCAAGGAGAAATTCATGAAGTACAGGGGGATTTGATCCTCATCTTGGTTCCTGTCGGCTTGATTCTTGCCATAATGCTGCTCATGCCCAGGACACCGTTCGATTTCTCCGTGACTGGTGTGACAGATCCGTTTGATCGTGAAGCATTTGGTAGCCGAGCAGCTATGTTGTGATCTTCGATGCTGGAGTTCGGGGTAGAGTTCATGTGTTCAGATTCAACACGGATTTGGAGCTTCTTCCCATGGGAGAAGAACTTGAGTTCTTCAGCCAGGGTAACATATACACTATATATATGTAGACGCTTGTTCTCTGTATGTGTATACACACATAGCTATCCGTTTTAGTAATTTTTTCCCTATAGCATAACAAGGGATTGAGTGCGTATGCATCTGATCCTAAGCAAGCTGCGGAATCCTTACGGCCTTTGCTAGACCTTACTTTGAAGGAGGTGCCAGAAAGTCTCCGTTCAAAAACTCCTGTAAAGCTTGGGGTATGTGTATGTCCACTTTTAACACACACACACACACACACACCGTGTGTGTGTGTGTGAGTGTTATAAGTTCAGCAGTGTAGTCACATATCCGCAATTATGTTTAACCTGATAAGACTAACTGTCACTTTCAGGCTACAGCAGGACTAAGGACATTGCCTGATGGTAAGGCGGATGAGATACTGCAAGAGGTATGGATTTTGTTTAAATGCTTATTTTGTTGGTCATTTCATTGAAAGTAAATTACATGTGTGTGTACGTGTGTGTGTGTGTGGTATTTGCATGTAGATATAATACATAGCTTTTGATTACAGGTTCGTAATCTGTTGGCTGAAAGCGGATTTAGGTTTGAACCATCATGGGTTAGCATATTGAGCGGAACAGATGAAGGATCATTTCAATGGGTAAGCTCTCCTGAATCATGCGTGTGGAGAGAACAAAAATATCTAATATGCATGTTAAATTGTTCAGATTACCACAAACTATTTGCTTGTCTTTTGGGAAAGGATTACTCTCAAACAGTTGGAATTGTCGACCTTGGAGTGGCTCTGTTCAAATGGCTTATGCAATCTCAGAGGAAGATGCAGCAAAAGCTCCACTAGCAGAATCTGGAGAAGATGCATATATAAAGCCTTTGAATCTCTTAGGAAGAACATATCAAGTATATGTTCACAGGTACGTTTCACATGTGTGTACATATGCATATGCTGAGTTTATGTTTATTGTGTATAGTTACTTGCATTTTGGTCTGTTAGCAGCTCGAGCTGAGGTTCTGAAGCTTGTGAAGAACGACCCTGGTTGTCCTTGTGTTACCTCTCCCTTCGAAGGTATGTACACACACAACTGTGACTAACCAATTGAGTTAGACACACCTGTTACGTGTATTATGAATGAGGTTTTTTGTCAACAGGTCAGTACAAGTATGGAGAGGAGACTTTAGATGCTGTTGCTCTTAAGGAAGGTGCTGATGCAGAGAAATGTACTGATCTCTTTGTAGAAGCACTTGAAGTGAATAAAACTTGCAACTATCTCAAGTGCACATTCAGTGGCATCTGGAATGGTGGTGGTGGTGCTGGACAGAGCAAGCTATTTGTGGCATCGTTTTTCTTTGACCGAGCTGCACAGGTGCGTGTGTATTAGAGAGAGAGTAAATACAGCAAATTATACGGTAATTAATGATTCTTCCTACAGGTTGGGATTATTAAGGACCCTGATGTAAGAGAAGCAGTTGTCAAGCCAAAGGACTACAAGAAGGCTGCTAAATCAGTTTGTTCAACAAACTATAACGACATCGCAAAGAAGTTCCCACGGGTGGACAAACTGGACTACCCCTACATCTGCATGGACCTCGTTTATCAATACACACTTTAGTCACAGGATTTGGTAAGTCAGCTAACATATAGTTACATATACTGTATATATGCATACCTACAAACACACGTGTGTGTGCGTGCGCGTTTGTGTGTTATAATATACATAGAGCATGGCAAGTATATTTATAGCATATACTTATATGTATAAAACATGTCATGTATCTTTATCTATGTTCATACATCCTAGTGAGAATAACGTAGAATACGAGATCATTTATATAATAAACAAAATGCTGTATATGTACGTACAAACAATTGTATATGTATGTATATATGCAACATTGTAGAGAGAAAACGCTAAGGCTGTCTTGCTTTGTAGGGATTGATCAGGACCAGAAACTAACACTGGTGAAAAGAATAAAGTACAAAGGGCATGAAGTGGAAGCGGCATGGCCACTTGGCAGTGCAATAGAGGTTGTTTCTGGGCCAAGCCCTCCGACGACGCATTTGGTGTCGCACTGAGGTCATTCTTTAAATGCACGGAAAAAATATATTAATTCTTTTATATGTTGCGTTCTTCAGGATATGAAGAAACGTATTACAGAAGATTCTCGATTTGAGTTGTAAGAAGCACAGGTAATTTCTTGTGCTCATTTTATTATTTATTAATTGAATTGTTTATGTTAATATTTTATATTTAAGTTATATATACACGTAAGGTAAAGATACATACATTTAACATGTTGTTGCACCAAACAGCAGAAGGTTAATAATAATGACCTCAGGTTGGTTAGCTAACACACACACACACAGAGTTAGTTTAATTTAATTAATATGTTTTGGTACAATTTAAACTTGAACTTTTTGATGAAACCTTGTCTGGAAGAAGACCCCTTTCTGATACTCAGGCTCACAGAACTCTCCACCAAGTTCATCACAGGCTTCTCCAGGGAACACACTGGTAATTCGTGTAAGTATATGCTTTATATATGTATAATATATATGTGTGTGTTATAACTCATTAGTTATTTCATTTATTTTTAATTAAAAACTATTTTTAGCTTACGTTTTTTGTTCTTTGTAGTCGACGTAATCTCGGTCTTGCTGTTGTTTTGCTGCCGTTGGGGCTTCTCTGGTGCCGGTTTGGGTTTTACTTCTTCACCGAAGCCTTCTTTTGGGGTTCCGACCTCCTCATTTGCTTCGGCTGGAAATACACTGCAAAGGTTTGCTAACCTTATATTTTATGTTAGAAGAAAGATATTATACATGCCATAATGTCATGGATTTGCACGTGTGTGTGTGTGTGTGTGAGAGAGAGAGATTACAAAGAGATATTGCATATAAGATGAGTTAGATGGTGATATTGCTACTTGCTTTTATCTTATGTGCATAGGAATTCAGAGTTATCATTGTGTGTGTGTGAACAAGAAACGTGTAGACCTTATGATATAATTGAAGAGACCATATATCTGGTACATTATATTTCAGTATATACAATATATATGTGTGTGTGTGTGTGTATAGAGAGAGAGAGATGTTTTATTTGTATCAGATACAAAATTAAAATGCATATGCTATTTATATTCCCCTCTTTTATATACAAGACATACTCTACATGGTGTTACTACATTCACGAACAAGCACTTAGCACACAACACAGGCACGCACCGCACACGTGTGTGCAGGTGCATGGATTTGCATGTGTGTGTGTGTGATATTATGAAGAGATAGATATTGCATATAAGATGAGTTAGATGATATTGCTCATATATATAACACAACACACACATACAATGACTAATGCGCAACTCTAAATTCGTGTGTGTGTGATATCATTAATACAGAGACACAGGACATACTCTACATGGTGTTACTACATTCACGAACAAGCGTGCGTGTGTGTACGTGCAGATTACTTACGATTTCTCGCCCTCGTAGGAAACATAAGCTTCTTTATCATCTGGTTGTGCTTGAACTGAAAAGATTGGGATTTGGGCTTGGTATTGAACAATGGGAAATTCATCGTCCTCGTGCTCGTGGGTTGCAAATGGTACACAGGGAGGGTCCCCATCTGAATGCCTGTGGTGAATGGCATTGTGAACTTGTGTTGATGCACTGCTGAACACTCAAGTCTGTAGAGATATTAGGTGCTACGTGTCGATAGGACAGCAAAGCTTGTTATTATTGCTCATTTAACTTATAATTAAGTTAAGTATTTGTTAAAATTCTTTTTATTTTACTCTCTATTTTATTTTATTTTATTTTACATATTATTATGTAAATATTAAATTGTCTCAGTCTGTGTATTGAACATTCTTATATGAGCTATTAACTTAGAAACATTATTTAAATAATATATGCTAAACGGTATGGGATATTCATTTAATTCATTTAAATTCATTCATTTAATTTAAACTAGTGAATCAGATAAATTTTCATTTAACTTATTACTTAAATAATGTTCTAAAATAAAAAATTTACGGTATATTTTTAATTCGACTTTTTATTTGATAATTTAATTAATTTTAATATGACCCACATGGAATATTTGGGGAACTCTAAAAGATGTCTCCGTTCGCCTCTCTCTCTCACACACACAGTCTCTCTCTCTCTCTCTCACACACACACACACACACGCACGCACGCACGCACGCTCGAGCGTATAATATAGAAAGAGCACAATTTATTACTTCTCTCAAAATTGCAAATGAATTCATGGTCTCTGCTTCCTATATCCCTCTTGTGTGGTTAAAGGACAACTCGAATAATAATAGAACCTTGCGTAAGTGCTACAAGAGCTCTTCAGATCCTGCATGTTGGGGACTTTGCAGACACACACGTACACATGCACACACCCTCACCACACGCACACGCACACGCACACGCACGCACAACCACACGTGCATATGTGCCCACCTTTCCCGATTGAACTCTTTGCAACGAAGAGAAAGTAGTCTCGTGATGTTGTATTTGCTTCTCAAAATCTGCTTCTTCTTCTTCCTACAGTGACAAGAGAATTAGGATAGCCTCACTATACAAATACCAAATGTGTGTATGTGTGTGCGTGCGTATCTGTAAACGTATATACGTATCATTTCCTACACATATCTACAAGTAATACATATAAATAAGAATAATAAACACCACGGTAAAATACCTCGTGCGTGTGTTATCATATTAGATTACATCATGCAAGGATTAACTCTCTCTCTCTCTCACACACACACGCACGCACACGCACACACGCACGCACGCGCATTATGATCCAGTCACTAATATTATAATGCCGTCTAATAAGAACTAAAACATTACCATTATCCTTAACTGATCAGCAAACCAAGGGGCCAAATTTACTGGCAGTTTAATAAGATCCACTTCGAAGAGCTCCATAAACTGCTCAATGGCATAATGAGCTTTATTTCTTGCATAGCGCCTATACTGCCGAGAAGCATCATCAAACACTACAAAATTAAACTAAACAACACACACACACACAATATATATATATATATATATATATATATATATATATATATAATTTACCTCCTCGATTATGGATGTTAAGTTCCATTTTTGTAATCTCCTCAAACATCCCACCAAAGTCCCTGTTCTCTGGATTCCATTACTAGAAGACAAAGAAAAACGTCTAATTAAGTAATTTATAACAAATATTATAAATATTAAAATGCGTAACTGTTAAAAGTTAAGCAGATATAGTCATTCTAAAATATGCAGTAAGTATAATTACGAAATCTGGAGGGAAATAATTAACTAATGAACATATTCAACATTTTAAGAGCAAACAATGTATGTCTGTTCAGTGAAACTCAATGATACTATATGTTTAACAATTAATTTCTAAATCTTGAATTTAACAACTTAAATGTCATTCTAAACCTTATATTTTTTAAAAACAGCTTATAATGCCCATTTTTTTATATTAATTTTCCTATAGTTTAACCAAATCAATTTAAATCTGATTAAAACTTCTACAAGATTTCACTCTAGGGAATTATTTAAGCAAATAAATAATAACTAAAACTAGGCTAAATAAAATAAGTTTTGACTTACGAACAAGTAATCATGATGGGGTGTGTACTTGCATCCAATACAACCTCTAGAGCCTCCTTCATCATATTTTCGCTAACAGGCTTCCAAGATGCGGGTTTACCTTCTCTAGCACCCAAATGTATCTGCATGATAGAAGAATGTTGATATTACAAATAGAGAGAGAGAGAGAGAGAGGACGCACGCACATGTTTTATGTGGAAAATCCGCATAGTTCTTATGTAAACGATCATTTATACATTTTAAATATGTAATATATATATATATATATATATATATATATATAGAGAGAGAGAGAGAGAGAGAGAGAGAGAGAGAGGGAGGGAGGGAGGGAGGGAGGGAGGGAGGGACGTTCGGATGTTATTAACCATATATGAAGATATAACTTGAATCATTCATTATAACAAGTATATATGTCAAGTACATTACGTTGTGTTATGGACAAGAAACTTTAAATGCCTATATATACAAGCTCAAATCAAAGAAAGAATGTATATTATAAATATATACACCTTAAGGAATTGATGACCAATAGTTGTGTGTAATGTTACAGAGAAATTAGAAAATTGAGACCACTATACATATTAAACCTTATATCATATAAAGTATGCGTATTATACATATACAAGAAAGGTTACAATACACTATTCAATAATTGCAAAAGAAATATAATTTAGCTCGGACCGGTTGTCCACAAACACAAGAGAGAGAGAGAGAGAGAGGGAGGGAGAAAGGGAGAGAGGGAGAGAGAGAACTCACCAGTGTAATGCAAGACTTCTGGAGGAATTCAGCAATGCGGGGCATAGTGGCTCTGGTGAGAGATGCAACAGGGTCTTCAGCTGCAAATTGGCTACAAAAGCCAGACTATGAGCTTTAAGAGAGGCAGCCCTGTATACACCACGCTCTACAATCCCATACGCCTCTGGTACACTCATCACACACAAAGAAACACTGGCACACGCATTAGAAGATGAGCCTGCACCTGAATCTGGAGAAGCCATATCCTGTGTGTATTCAAACTCCTGTGTGTATATGTACTCAAACGCCCCTGCGTATATGTGTGTAGACTTGGAAACAACACACAACAGTGGTTTATTCAAGGACACAAAGGGAAATAAATGATAATATAAAATAATTATAAATAAAAAATTAAATTGAAAAGCAGACATGTACCACGTTAGGAATCTGTCCCCTGTTTGTAGTTTAGCCCTACGTCGGTCCCACGTCAAGTATATATCAGCATCTTCCACTGCTCATATGGATTAGAAATTGTATCTTATTATCTTATTTTACCTTGATGTTAAATGTAAACTTATTATTCTAGTTATAAAATTTATCATATTGATACATTATCTAAGTAACAAGGCTACACACGTGCATAAAGGATAAGAATGTCAAGCACACTACCTAGAGTATAAAATTCAACTTTACAAGTTGACAGACAGTAATAATTAATTAAATATAGCTTTCGTATTCATCATGTGCATAAAGATATATAAGTACAACAAGAAGAATTATATAAATTAAGTATAATAATATGACAATAATACTTAATAACTAACAACTTATTTCTTAACATCAAGTTGAATATTCATTAATAATTTGTGCATTAAAATAAAATAAGTATAAACTTAATCTATACATAAGCACATATGCACGCACTGGATTCTATCCGATGTGAGTGACGTGAATGGAGTGGTCAGCTGATCCCGTTATATACGCATTTAAATGTGGATGAAAGTCCACGGAAGTTATACAGCCGCCGTGTTCTGGTGTCCTCAAAGCGTTTGGTTTCCCACCGCCAAACTAAACATTTCAATGTGTCAAACTGATGTCATGCTTATACCTCCGAGTTATTAAATATATATTAAATAACATTAGTCTCTAATAGCTTTAAATACACCCAATGCAATAAAAATAATTAATTAATAGTTAATAGCAAATATATATATAAATAATACACTTACATTGAACAAAGGTGCGTATTGCAAGTTCGAAGTGAGCAGCAAACTATTTCCATCAGATGCCAATGCCATCTCATGTCTAGGCAGTTTTAATCCGTCTCCAGCGGTAAACCTTTAACACAGTAAAATGGTTACATATACATTTACACACACACAATAAATACATATTGACAAGCTTCATACTTGTTTGCATTGTAAGATTGCAAAATCTGGCCCTGGTTATGTAAGCTCCATTCAAATACCTACAGTAAACAAATAAAATATGATATACGGATAAAAATCATATATTGTATTCTAAGGTATTAAAAATTATTATACCTCTCCATCTGACCCCATTGTAAAGATACTCGTCTGATTAGGTGCAAATCTAACACAGTTTACAGAACCATCGTGTGCTGGCCATCCCGTGATTGGAAGGCAACCATTCATGTCTATTGTGTTAAGAAAAGACCATCTTTGCGTGAGTGTGTGTGTGTGAACTTAAATTAAATTATATATATATATAATAAATAAATAAAATAAATAAACTCAATCAAGGATACCAAAAAGGCGAATTACACCATCATCTGCTGCAGCTGCAACCATTTTGCCGTTGTGATTAAAGCAAATAGATTTTATAACAGGGGATCTTCACCGAGTGGTAAAGCGTTCTACACAAGCAACATACATTAGTGTGTGTATGTGTGTGAGATATAAACATGTGTACATATAAGTATGTATACATACACATGCATATATGCACTCACCACTGCTTTCAAATTTCTCATATTCCAAACTGTCAATGAACCGAAACCAGCATCCATGCTATTTGTTCTGCATGTTATCCAATTTAGAGATATAATTCATAAACTATAGTATATATTAGTATAACAGTTATTATTGTTGTTGTAACTTTGTAGAGAATTGACATATTGATGGTATGCACAATTTAATGACTTACCCAATGGAAGATTCAGCTGTAACAAATAATGCCTCCGTCGGACTGCATTTGATATCCAGAACTCTGAAAAGATTATATTCAAGATATAACAGTTAATATATTATCATGAAATTGACTTACACATAATATATTATAAAACTAAAGAGTATCCAGAGAAAGTACCTCGGAAAAGCTGCATTTGTTGAGAGATCACAAACAACACGTTTAGCATCAACATTCCATGCCTTTTATACCTCGTTCTGATGTTCCCAGCATTAACTGAAACAGAATTTAATAATCTCTCTCTCTCTCTCTCACTCACACACTCACACTCACACACACACACACCATATGCTATTACAACAATTATATAATTATCGTGGCTCTATCAATGGCTAGTATCATTTTTTGGATTTAGACGGTTGAGATTGAAAAAGAATATGCATAAATGTTCATTTGTATTAATTATGGTATTGATTATATCATATATTAAGTGATTTTATGTGTTACATTAATTTCTTACCAGCCGGCCAGATTTATGTTCCCAGTCCAAAGACATTATCTCGGCACCACAATAGATAGTTGCATTTCGAGATGTTGAAGCACTTGAGTCGTACGTCCAAATTCTGTGATTTACGATATTCGTGTGTTTTTTATAATATTTATAATTATGAACAGGAATACATGCATACGTCATCACAAAAGAATATAATGCACATACATATACCTACAGCCTACATACATGGTTAAACACACACACACACACACAGAGAAAATATGAGTCTGAAGGGGTACCTGACAGTTCCGTCAACAGAAGCACTTGCTATGTTATATCCCGTCGGAGAGTAACGGCACCTAGTAATAGGACTTTATGGCCTGAGAAGCTTTCCTGTATAAAAAAAAATTCTTCAACACACGCACATAAATAGCACAGATGCATACAAATACACATACATACGTACGTACGTACATATATATACACATATACAAGTGATATCTGTACATATGCTCACCATCCCACCTGAGACGCCACAGTAACTTCTGTGAAATCATCTCTTCGCTTGGCCAGGCAGCATCTTCAACTGAAAAGCTTTGATGAATCATAACCGAGTGATGGAAAACAGATATGTATGGAAACTACATATGATTGTACTACCGGAGATTTATCTACATTCATATAAGTAAACGTAGTAGAAATTGGATAATTTCCTGTCTAATCTGTAGCTCGGAATGCACATAGAGAGAGAGAGAGAGAGAGGAGAGAGAGAGACCTGTTCCTACGTCACGATCCCTTGAAATTTATCAGATGTGATCACATCTGATGGACCAGAAGTCGTCTCCGCAGCCAATCCCGACTCGCGGTCATCGGAAGTCAACGACTTTGACTCAGGTTGACTATCTGATTGGATGATGGTAAGAGCACTGTCCAGTAATCAAAGTATACAAAGTAAGTGTGTGTGTGTGTAGAAATGCGTCTGTATATATACAGAATTCATGAGTGTCACGGCATTCCATCAAGAGGCACGTATACACATAAAACATATCATAGAGTACCCACACACGTACACATAGGCACACAGACATGTATGTACCTTCTTAGCCGGGAAATCTCCTCCTCTTTGCATTGTAGCGTGGACTCCAGAAAACTGCATTTCTCTCGGCATTCAGCTAACTCTTGCTTTACAGCCTTGAGTTTTGTTCTTCTAGATACCAGCTTCAATAAAGCAGGCTTACTAAGAATGTCAAAGATAAACACCAATAAGATATAAGGTATGTATGTCATAAGTTATTATGCAAGTGAACATCTGTTGATGAATACATCCACAACGCAAAACAGTTATCAAGGATATGAGTTCCGTCAAGCAGCTGGCACAGGAAATTGCGAAAGGAGATAATGAGTGTCTCAAGCCATTCCTTGGTGAAATACACTTGAAAACGAGGATCCAAGCTAGGATTCTTCAAATAAGGCAGTGCTGCAAAATAACATCTTTCAAATCATTATGTATATAAATGCTGTGTATGCATGTGTGTGTGTGTGTGTGTGTTGCGTGCATGTCTCACATTTTATGGCTAATGAATTAACACATATACACAATATCGATTAATACATACATCTAGAAAGTCTACCATGTAAGGAGACAGAGAATTTTGGTATTATTATGTGTACATATAAGTGATTATATAGATATACAATGCAGGTGCTTGTGTGTATGTATGTACATATATGTATATATATGACAGAAGATAGACATATCCATAACTGTGTACAAGAAGTGGACACACACACACACACACCAATATATATATATGAACCAACCAAACCAGGCTTGCCAATCTTCTCCACCATGTAGAAGCGAGTCGCCATACTTCTCAAAAAACTTTAAAACACGATCAACACGCCCCTTTTGGAGAGCATTAACAAGATAGAACTTGCGAAGCGCCGTTTCTATCTTGCTTGCGGCAGTTTGAGCGTATGAATCCGAAGGGAACATTAACGTACGCCTCAGCAGTCCCATGAAATCCACCAGCTTCTCTATCTCGTACCTAGCAATGTATACATAAACACACACGCACACACACACACACATACACGTACCTGGGAATGTATGAATCGAATACGATCTGCATTATCTTGTCTACCTGGTATCCCTGTGTTGAATCTGCGGCAAGCTCCACTTCAAATGAACGCAGCGTCTGTGTAAATCCCCTAAACAACAGGAATTCCCGCACCATCGCCTCCGCATTCCTCTGCCCTGATGTATCCATCTCTATGTAAACCCTAAAAACAGAGCACCTGTCTTAGGTCAACAGATTCGGACATATTCTACGAATCTTTTTTGCCCTTATTACTCGAGATTAGGGAGCGATGGAGAACAAGGTTAACGGAGAGAGCGAGAGAGAGAGAGATGTGCGTGCGTGCGTGCGTCCGTGCGCGTATGTGATAGATTTCTTGCGTACATCCAGTCTATTTTAAAATCCTTCCACAATGGTAAATTACACACACACACACACACATACATACATAGAATGTATATGTGTGTGTGTGTGTGTGTATACCTGCAGGAGTTCATGAAATTAAAATGCACTCTAGTCCTGGATTAATAAGTTAACTAACTGTCAAAGGATCGAACACTCAAGACTAGAGGTAAACACTGTGTGTGTGTGTGCGAGAGAGAGAGAGAGAGAGAGTTTATCTTGTTACAATATATCACATATATGTACTGTATATATACTGTTACAGAGAATGCCATTTGTAATGCAAGCTTTAGCAGACGAGCTCATGGAAGTATACTATTCACTTCAGCTTTTGAACCAGGTACTTAAAATTAACATAATAGTAATACTAAATTAAATATTAATATTAATCTTCTCCAACACCAGGTTTTGTACCAGAGTGTGTGTGTCTGATAATATACATACGTACATGCATATATTTATACGTGTATGCGATGCTTACATGTATTCTATTATGTCTCACTCACACTCACTTATAATTGTTTTGATAGATATATATATATATACACACACACGTGCACACGCATGCTTATATATTATATATGTGTTTATGGATTTTCATATCATACACACGCAGAGTTAGCCAACCATTTGTATATGAACTGTAGATATTTTAGTGGAATTAAATTTGTTTCTACGTACGTATATATGTATGATATACGCTTTAATCACAGAGTATAATATGCCTATGTGTGTACGTATGTATGTACGCCCCTACAAATATTTTAAATAGGAATATATTTAGGTTTATTTGCACATGGTATACAGTATAAGAGTCACATGTTATATTTATACGTTTACTCTCAAAATGTATGTGTGTGTGTGTTAATGATATGTAGTGTATACATCTCTCAAACTCGATGCAACGCAACCAGCACAGAATCTATACAGTATATGCATAGTCATACATATACAAACATACATAACACACACACACAACTCCATATTTGCTATGATTATCTCTCTCTATATATGTGTGTGTGAGAGAGGGAGAGAGAGAGTATGAAAATATAATATATATATATATATATATATATATATATATATATATATCCGCTAAATTTCAACACATTTCTTCCTGCCCCTGGGTGGGTGTATATATATATATATATATATATATATATATATATATGTACATACACAATGGCATAATATGTTTTTACAAATTATGTATAAACATGTGAAATTTAATAAAGGGAAACTTATCATATTTACATATATATACCCTTACAAATTTTATATTTACATATATACTCTTTAAACTTCAATTTAAAACTTTATAAATTTTCAAAATAAAAATTAAAAAACATTTTTAAAAAATCAATAAAATTTTATAATTAATTTGTATTTTATTATATTCCAAAATACCTATTAAACATATATATCACAATATAATATAATTATTTTTAAAATATTCTATTTTTTATTATGACAATTTTTGAACATTTAACACTTAATAAACTTCATTTGTAATATATTATGAATTGAAAATATATATTTTAGTTAATATTGTTATTTGAAAAATCAAGATATTATGATTGAAGTTTTTCAATTATATATATATACACATACATTTTACTACTTTTAGAAGGTTATATATGTAAATATAAAATTTTGAAGAATATATATATGTAAATATGATAAATTTCAAGGATATAAATATAAATTTTCCTTGAATTAAACGGTACAAGGTTGAATACTCTTTTACCAATCAAAAAGAATCTTTTAAAATATTATAAAAAGTATTTAAATATTAAAATGCTGGATTTTTAAAATTTGAAATTACATATTTAAAATTAAATTAAATAAATTAATAAAAATTAAATAAACCTGTCTCCTTGATGTCATGTGTTTGCAAACGTGTCTTACAAACATCCGCGAAAACATGCAAACGCATTCTCTTGTGTGTAATATAAGTGACTCTCTCTCAATCTCTCTTTATATATATATATATATATATATATACACACACACACACACTTTGATTGTTTGAATAGTGTTGTGATAACTTCAAGTTACTGTGTGTGTTCTCCCTCTCTTTAATACATTTAAGAAGATCTAATACACAATATATATAGAAGGCGTTGTTTAGGTTCTTTTATAAAATAGCCTTTCTTCCATATATTTATATAAGGTTATTAATTTAAAGGATTCAACTATGAGTGAGCTCATCCCAGGTCTGCCCGACGATGTCCTTAAACATGAGATCATACCACGGGTGCCATGGTACACAAGACCATTGCTTAGATGCGTTTCCAGTTCCTGGTGTTGGGCGCTCAAAGATCCAGAAGAATATGTTAAATCCACTAGAAGGCACCACCACTTACAACAGGGTCTCTTTCTTGCTGTCCACAAGAAGATTAGGCGGATCGAAGAAGATGCACTCGATAACAGTTTGATGTTCTTTAACGGATTTAAATGGTACTCCATTCCACACCCACCTTATCGATATCAATATGATTCCGATCATTCGTACATGTACAAGGAAGGAATTCTATATCTAACCACTAAAAGGAAGTTAGAAAGCGAGCACATCTGTCTGTACAAGCTCGATATTGCATCTGGGTCTTGGTGGCAAGCCTTGGAGAACACCCCCAGACTTCTACCACAGGTAGACTTGAGGATTACTTCGGAAGGCGTGATTCATGTGTTGGATGGCAAGGTAGTGTTGGAACTCGAACGACACGATCGCTTGAGAGTAACCAGGAATTCCATTGTTAGCTATGTGAAAATACCGGCATCTATGAGGTCTGTGGAGATCGAACGGATACAAGCATTCAGTAGTCACAGGGATGGAAGGGGAAAAGAGCATGTATATGCACTCTTGTATGGTGTAGATATGTCGAGGAAGATATGGCGAGGCACTTTCCACGATGATGACTTGTATGGTGTAGATATGTCGGGGGAGATATGGCGAGGCATTTTCCATGATGATGACTTGGTCTGGACTCCTGTCCCAGACCCACCAGCTAATCTACAAGGCCGGTATGCTTACAATGATATGGAACTAATTAGTTTGGATAAATATAACTTAATGACAATTGCTTAACCATGCACAAGATCAAGCAGTCCACATATACACAAACTGGCCATGTTATATATAAATCAGTCTTCCGTCGGATGGAAGGATCGACGGCCCACAATTCGAACTAGGAGGGTACCGGTTCTTCTATCTAGATGACAATCTATCTATCTCTTTGTCCTTGTTATCTTTTTCCTTCTACACAACTATCTTGGCCAAATCTTTAACTACTGTGTATGTTAACAACAAAGCAATGATCCGCTGCTTTCTTGGCCTTTTGTTGTTGTTGTCATTTGCTTTATTCATTCTCACCCTCTTCCGAGCTTGACTCTGAAGACTCATCTTCACTGTCAACTAGCCTAGGATCTAGTCTTAATACTGGGTATGTCTTCAGCATTGTATAGCGTGACGTCTAGCCCAGTGTTACATTTTCATGTGACACTGCCCTTCCACAATGTGGACTATCATGCCGTAGCCCTTACATCTCTATATACTTTTCCACCGGTGGTGACTTTTATGAGACAATTCCACCAGTGGTGAAGCTTGCATCAAGACTTTTCTAAAACTTAGCAGCTTATGGACGTGACTATAGCATTCCTAAATAGTGACTTGAAGGAGGAAGTCTACATTGGTCGAAAGCACTTGGTGTGCAAGCTAAAGAAGGCCCTCTACAGCCTAAAGCAGTTGCCCATGCGAGAGTCTCTCAGCAGAGCAGACACCAACGTGTACATCAAACGAGTGGGAGCTCTCACATATATAATGTGATATATGACCCATGTTTGTAGTTCATGTACAAGATCGCCAAGCAGGATGAGTTATCAATCATTACCTCGTTCGCCAGTCTAGCAAAACAATACGGAGTGTTAAAAGATCACTGCAGAGCGAAGCAACTCCATCACCAGATCGTGTCTGGACCATACAACACTAACGTCTTCCTCCTGAACTCTCTTGTTGAAATGTATGGAAAGCTGGGAGACATCGAGGAGGCAAACAATCTCTTCACTCAGATACTCAATCCCAATTCTTACTCATGGAACATCATCTCTGCGTGTGCCCAGAACAAGCAAATGCAGAAAGCGCAGATGTACTTCGAGAATTCCCCTCACCGGACTGAAGTTACATGGACTGCAATGATAAGCGGATATGGGCAGGTGAATGATCTTCAGAAGTCTGTTTCTCTCTTTCAGATCATGCCACAGTGGGATCTCCGCTCGTGGAATGTAATGCTTGCTGCATATGCCCAAAGAGGGGATATCACAGAAGCCAGGAGGATGTTCGAGAAATGCCGATGCGTGACGTTGTTGCCTGGACAACTCTCTTGCAGAATGGTTCTCTTCAGGAAGGAACTCTGTTCTTTGAAAGGATGCCTCACCGGAACTTGGTATCGTGGAACTCCATGCTTGCGGGATACGTGCAGAATGGGGAAGACAGAGAGGCTGGTTTCTCTTTGAATGCATGCCGGAGAGAGACTTGTTCTCGTGGAATTCACTCTTGTCTTGTTTCGCGCAGTACGGGGATGTGGAAGAAGCCGAACTGTTCTTCAGAAACATGCCTGGCTGGGATGTGCTCTCCTGGAACTCCCTCCTTGCAGCATATGCTCAGTCTGGGCATTTCATATATGCAAAGCTTGAATTCGAAAGGATGCCGACCCACGATGTGGTTTCATGGACTTCGGTAGTTCAGGCATATTGTACAGGCGGGGAGCTACTGAATGCAGAGAACACTCTTAAGAGAATGCCATACCACGACGTTGTCTCGCTCACTGCGATTCTACAAGCTTACGGGGACAACGGGCAGAGTCTGAATGCGAAGGCTTGCTTTGATGGGATTGTGCACAGGAACCTGATCTCCTGGAATGCGTTGCTTTCTGGATATGAACACTGCAGAGAAGTGTTTGAGGTGATGCCTCAGTGGAGCATCGTATCGTGGAACCTGCTGATGAAAGCATACAGTCAGTCGAGGAGTATCATTCAAGTGAAGAAGCTCTTCGAGGAATGCCACAGAGAGACTCAATGGCTTGGAACTGTCTCCTCATGGCATATGTGCAGTCTGGGGAAACCGCTCAAGCGATGTTCGTCTTCAATAACATGCCGCAGAGAGAATCCATTTCCTGTATCTGTATGATCTTCGTGTATAGCCAGAGCGTCGGATTGACAGAAGCCAAGAGTCTCTTCGATGAGCTTCCGGAGAGGAGTGTCTCCTCGTGGAACGCTATCATATCTGTATATGCCCAAAAGGGGCATTTTCAATATGCAAGAAGGATGTTTGATAGTTTAACACTGAAGGATATTGTTACATGGAATGTGTTAATTACTGCTTATTCTCATAATGGACACCTAAGAGAGAGCACTGAGCTCTTTAGTGAGATGCATTTAGAGGGGTTTCGACCGGACGAGATAACATACGTTGGGCTTCTCACTGGATGCAGTCATGCAGGCTTACTTGAAGACAGTGTGAAGTATTTTATTTCTATGGTTTCTGACCATGGGTTATCTCCTGTGATCGAGCACTTTCATTGTATGATTGATGTTCTTGGACGGTTGAATCAAGTTAAACAGGCTGAGGAACTTATACAGTGTATGCCTTTCTTACCGGATGCCATGGCTTGGAGGACGTTGCTTGCTGCTTGTGAGGACAAGGCTTGGGGAGCTCACGTGGCTTCATGTGCTGTTGAGCTCGATCCTACACATGGCTCGTCTTATGTTTTGCTCTCAAACATGTACAGGTCTTAATCCCCTCTCTCTCTCTCTCTCTCTCTCTCTCTCTCTCTCTCTCTCTCTCTCTCTCTCTCTCTCTCTCTCTCTCTCTCTCTCTCTCTATATATATATATATATATATATATATATATATATATATTGTGTGTGTGTGTGTGCATTATGTATGCGTACCGAAAGATTTTGCTGCCATCTGGTTAAGCACTGACATAATCTAGCAAAAAAACATAAACTCGTTCAAAGCGAGCAAAGTTAACCGGTTAGTTCCAAGGCTTGCCGAAGCATAATCGGACCTGCCTCGTCTCCAAACCACGCCTTGAATCCTCTCTCTAAGAGTTTGTAGCCGCGAGTCCCTGAAAGGTGTGCAAAACTCATTAGCGTTGGCCAGTGCTGCACGAATCCTCCGTGAGCGTGATCCAGCATTGCCTCAACAAGCAACTGAGGTTCTACAACCGGTGCTGCTTTGTCATAAGCAGCCTTATCACCTTCTACAGCTTTGACAGTGGCTGCAACTAAATAATGCACCCAATAAGTCTCGTGGTACGCGGAACGAATGAGTTGCATCTGACGTTGATTGAGACGGAGCTTGGTCATCGTAGCTTCCAGCGACTCTGCATTAATTCCGAATCTGAACTTCTTAAGTGCCGCAATCAGTCGCCACTCTAATATGCATTTCTCGCACATACAATTCCCTGCTCCGTTTGTTGCTCGTACCTGCCTTGGTGAAGCAGCATCGACACCAGGAGGAGAAATCAGCAGGATTTGTCCTGAATCGATCGTCTTACTGGCCCGCAGGATGATGGCATTGCCCGCCATGGTGGCTGCTAAATTGGGAGTACAAGCGCGTGCGATCCTGTGAAGAATAGGCCAGATTCCGCTCACCGTGTTCACTGTGAATACATCTGGAGAATTAGCATCCCGGTCGACTCCATCTCCGAGTATAGCACTTGGGACCGAGACAATCAGCAGCTCGCCGGGCATGACCTTTGCGTTGACGAGCAGCCCCGAATCTGGAGAAATGACAATGCGAGAGTCCAGGAAATCGGAGAGTGGCTGCTGCGCTGGATGGAGTACCCCAACCAAAGTGCCGCCTTCCATTTGCATCTCTGCAAGAAGATTTGGTGGAAAGACATCGCCTTGCGACTCCTTGAGAGGTTCCATGGGCTCCGCAAGCGGATCCTTGGCCGGGAGCTGCAAGCACCACGACTGATAGAAAAGAAACGTGAATCAAGAAACAGATACATACCTGATTCTCGGGTGAGGGATCGACATTGCCTCCAGGCTCTTGCGCCTTGCCTAGCTGCTGCGAATGGGAGAGGTAAGAGACAGCAAGCAATGGATGAAACATGATTTTGTTTACCGGAATCAGTCTGAGCCGCGTCTGGAGTCTCCATGGCGAGGGATGAGGTGCTGCCACATTGCGATTCCAAGTCATGGACGACGATGCAAACGGGAAAGAAGCTGATAGGGAGTGGAGTGTAGAACACTGCAAACAGAATAAATCACGTCTTAAGAAACGCTACTGATTTCTAAAATTCGTACATTTGAAGCATTGCGGAGGATCATAGACGACATTGCCATTGCGATCTAGAAGAACGAGAGGGCAATTGCACTCTACTTATACATGCCCAGTGTTCTCCCGGCAAGGCGGGAACACAAGAAACGACGCCACGCGACAACTCACGCCACGGTATATTTTCAAATTACAACATTCTTCAAAGGGTAAAAGCAGAGCCGTTGGATTGTGATAGCATATTCTACCGTTTTAACCTAGGTAAACCGCGTGTTAAGCAATCAGGAACTTACGACCGATGTTCAAATGAAATGCATTTCAGTTTTGAAGGGCGGCAGGCCACGTACGGTGGGTACGGACGAGTGTGAAATGCCGGTCCCACACGATTGGTAAAACGGCGAGGACTGCCACGTGCCCGGCTTGGTGGTTTCTACCGAAGTGCCAAGTAAGATTTTTGAGTCCGACAGGAAACGAAAAAATCTGTCATCATACACAATCGTTCAATGAAATAAGATTTAGGGTTTTAAATTTAACCGTTAGATCTTGGATATTGATCTGAAATCCAACCCTGTAAAGCTTAAGGAATGTAACATTGCTCAAGATTACTAATTTAATTATGCATTCGGATATACGTACACACACACATACATATATAAATAGCATACAGGTGTGTGTGTTCTATATATGTGTGCGTGTGACTCTACGTGTTAACTTACACATGCAAAAATGTGGAAAGAAATCTCAAATTAATAAACTTTTATTCTCTTTGGACGTAGACCTATTATTAACATGATTGTAGATGTTAATAAATCGGCCACTTATAAACTATGATATATAAATACACTATATATACCTTGATAGGCAGATGTCCACATGTCCACCATGTCCACGTGACAGTGTCACTGCGGTACGTAGAGGGTACGGACGAGGTATGGTTTAGGGTTTAGAATCTAACCGTTAGATTTTGTGTATTGAATCTAAGGCGTTGGCCACTGTCGGAGCAACCCTAAACTAAAAGGATGGCAATCACGGCAGCTGTTCCTTCTTCAGCAGTTGGCGCTTTACAGGAGTTGTCATATGGGTATGTTGCCCCAAGCCTACCAGCTGCCGCATTAAAGCTCGCCAAGGGCATTTGGTTGTCAAAGCACAAGGATGATTGCGAGACCTTATTGCTTGGCAACAATCAGAAGTGGTTTGGGCAGGGAAGAATCAAAGGAGGATGCCACCCTCAGTATCACAGTTGTTGGTGCCTCTGGAAACCTTGCTAGGAAGAAACTCTTCCCGGCTCTTTTTGCACTCTACTATGAAGGATCCCTGCCTGAGGTGACTTAAACCTTTGCTTTCCTCTTCTCGTCTCACCATCTTGCTATAGCACTTCACCATCTTTGGCTATGCTAGGAGCGAAATGACGGACGAGCAGATGCGATCCATGATCAGACCTACATTAACATGTCGGATTGACAAAAGGTTGCCTGATCTCATCGTCTAGTTGTGTTCTCCAGACTAGCTTCGTTGCAGGGAGGATTGCGAGGAGAAAATCTCCAACTTTCTAAACCGCTGCTTCTACCAACGCGGGGGTTATGACTCTGAAGAACATTTCGGGGGCTTGGACAGGAAACTCAAGGAGCACGAGGGAGGCAGAGTGGCAAACCGGATGTTTTATCTGTCTGTTCCTCCAGATATTTTCCTGGACGTAGCCCGTTGCACAAGCCGTTCTGCTGCCTCTTCCAGAGGATGGACTCGTGTCGTTATTGAGAAACCATTCGGCCGGGACTCTGAAACGTCTGCTAACTTAACTGCTGGACTCCAGCAGCATTTCATGGAGGAACAGATATACAGGTACGTTTTTACTGCACTCTTACGGCTTGTTGTCTAATGGTGTCTCCCAGAATCGACCATTATCTTGGAAAGGCGATTGTGAAGAACCTATCGGCTTTAAGAAACTCGTACATTGAGGAGATGTGGTCCAACAAGTGCATTAGCAATGTACAAATGATTCTGTCTGAGGATTTTGGAACGAAGGCAGAGGAGGGTACGTCTTGTGTCTCTTAGCTCTCTCGACTTGTTTATCGGTGAACTTGTGTAGATATTTTGACAACTATGGGATCATACGGGACGTAATGCAGAATCATATGCTTCAAATGCTGGCCATCTTTGCCATGGAGCCTCCGGTTAGTTCGGACGCCGAGGAGATCAGAAACGAAAAGGTTTGTCTTGCGGTTGATGGACTTTGGAACTCAGTGTTCTTTCAGAACAGGTGAAACTTCTTCGCTCCGTGAGGAAACTGCAACTGGACAACCTTGTTATTGGACAATACACAAGCGAGATGAAGGGAGGCAGGCTCTACCCCGGTTACACACAGGACAAAACGGTCCCGACAGGCAGCACCACGCCTACCTTTGCAGCGCTGGTGATGTTCATCGATAATACTCGCTGGGAGGGTGTACCGTTTATCATGAAAGCTGGGAAAGCGCTCAAGGATAGACGGTATGCAGTAATCTTATTTGAATAATCCCGTAAGAGCATTGTTTCCAGGGCTGAGATCCGAGTGCAGTTTAGACACCAAGGACTGGATGAGCTTCTCATAAGAGTACAACCGGATGGGGTATCTACCTCAAAGTCGACGATGGCCTCCCATCTTGCGGCTCGATTATTTGATGTACAGCAGCAGGCATGTCGTTACTTGTTCACAAGGATGCTGATTAAACCACCGTTTGTTTGTGTCACAGGCCTGCACCTGATGCCTACGAGAGCCTGATCTTGGACGCAATGCAGGGTGAGCGGAAGCTGTTTATACGTAGTGACGAGTTAGAGGCGGCGTGGGAAATCTTCACGCCGCTGCTCAAGGAACTTGAGGAGAAGAGAGTAGTGCCCCGGCTCTACCCGTATGGAAGCCGGGACCCGCTGCTGCTGACGAGCTCGCCGCTAAGCATAACACCAGATGGGGTGATGTGAGTTAAGCAACAAGTAAATTAAGTATAATAATATAACAATAATATTTAATAAATAATACGTTTACAACGTTTTCTTATTATTCAGTTGATAAACTATGCATTAAGAGAAAAATAAATATAGATTTAACCTACATATAAACACATACGCACACACATGGAAGATAACAGATATAACAATCAATGAGACAATTAGCAAATTTACATATATATATATATATATATATATAATTATGTAACATGCATTTAGGTACAGTAATGTAATTGGCTTAATAAAAATTATATAATAATAATTAATTAATCATATTTTAATTAATTTAAAAGGAAAAGGAAACAACGCATTTATTTAAACTTAACTTGAGACAAGCTTAAAAAATGCCAGGTCATTTTTTGTTTTAGGTGGTATCCGAATACCCGGAGCACATTATGAATGACGTCATCAGCCACGTAAGATAGTGGAATTAGGGCAGGGGTGCGCATATCCAGAGCGAGAGTAGAATTGCGAGGAGGAAGGCGATCGGTGTGTTAGTGTGGGTTTAGCTGCTTAATCGGAGGCGATTATTGTCGATTCTCCACGACGAGAAAGCTAGGGCGTTTGATGATAATGGGAGCCACAGGCTCCAAGCTGGAGAAAGCCTTCGGGATCAATTCCCTGAAGGAGAGCGCTACTTCGGCCTCGAGAATTTTGGTAATACTTGCTACTGCAATAGCGTTCTCCAGGTGAGTTTTCTCCCAATTCCACCTCGAATCCATGTACCCTATGCATTCTTATGTCTGTATATAGCATTTCCCATAATGGGTTCAGCTGGGCTTTCCAGGGTATGCATTGAAATCTCATATGCTTGATGGGTTTTGTGGATTTTAGCAAATTATTGATGGGTTTTGTGCATTTGTTCATTTATATTAATCGCTTTTTGTATACAGGCGCTTTATTTCTGTATACCATTCAGAGAACAGCTCCTAGACTATTACACTCGTACCAAGAGCAATGAAACTGAAGAAAATCTGCTCACCTGTTTAGCAGATCTCTTTCAGCAGGTATAAATATACATAATCTATGCACATATACACATATGCAAATGTCAGCAACGTATATGGTGACGTTTGATTGTTTCTTCAACAGATAAGCTCTCAGAAGAAGAGAACAGGGGTTATACCTCCGAAGAGGTTTGTGCAAAGAGTCAAGAAGCAAAACGAGCTTTTCCGCAGCTACATGCATCAGGTACTTCTGTATATGTAGATACAGATTGATATACATGACACGATCCATGATGCGACGATATGTTTCTCTACATATTATATTAATAGTTAAGTAGAAGTATTATAGTCAATATGTATATCAGCAAAATCACGTGGTTGATATATTCCGACTAGAGAAAGTGTATATGTATGCGAGTATATGTAGATGTTGATATATTTGTTTGCACATTGAAATTGTTGATATTATATGAATGCACAAAAACACACATAAATGCGAGCGTGTTAATATATGGTGCGTTTATTGTTTGTAGGATGCACACGAGTTTTTGAACTACTTGTTAAACGAGCTGGTCGACATACTTGAGAAAGAAGCGAAGTCAGGAAAAACTGCTTCGGGCAACTTAGTTGCTAATGGAACTATGAACGGTGTTGTAAATGGAACTTCGAATCAACCTGTGACTACATGGGTGCACAAAATCTTCCAGGTATATAATCGAGTGTCTGTGTGTCAGCGTGCGTGCGTGTTTATACATTATTTGATAGGGTATTCTCACGAATGAGACGAGGTGCCTGCGGTGTGAAACTATAACTGCAAGAGATGAGACATTTTTGGATTTGAGTTTAGATATAGAACAGAACAGCTCCATTACTAGCTGCCTTCGTAACTTCAGCTCTACAGAGACACTGAACGCAGAGGATAAATTCTTCTGTGATAAATGCTGCAGGTAAGATATTTACACATACAGACACGCGCACATATATATATGTGTGTGTTTTTGAACAGTTTGCAGGAGGCCAAAAAGAGAATGAAGATTAAATCTCCACCGCGAATTCTGGCATTACACCTAAAGAGATTCAAGTACATAGAGCAGCTTGGACGCCACAAGAAGCTATGGTACCGTGTCGTCTTCCCATTGGAGCTCAAGTTATGCAACACGACAGATGACGCACCGGCATCGGAGTCGGAATATTCTCTTTTCGCGGTGGTTGTCCACGTCGGCAGTGGTCCTAACCACGGTCATTACATAAGCCTGGTTAAGAGCCATAACCACTGGCTTTTCTTTGATGACGAGAACGTGGAGATATGTGACGAGGCGTATGTACAGAGCTTCTTTGGGTCCACGCATGAATACGCACAGAATACGGACCACGTGTATATACTCTTCTACGAGTGCACGGACCCCAAGCCGTCTTAAGGAGCGGTGTGTTTAGAGGATGATTACGATAAACTGCACAAAGGTTTGTAAAACTTTGTGGTTTTTGAGAATCTAAAGCAAAACTTAGTTGTGTACGCATGTAACTTAAGTATTAGTTTATAAATTCTTCATTTAAATGACTTTAACATACATATAAAATGTAAATTTATTTATATAATTAAATATGCATAATCTTGTTATGAGCTTAATTCATGATATTAAAATTAATATACATTCATTCTCATTATTGTTATGCTACTAATAACAAACTTAGTAAAAATTATTATGTTTTATGTTTTAAGCAAATATTGAAGCCAAAATAAAATTTACACCATCCCCTTAATATACTAATCGCATGCACATAATAAATTATTAATAAATTCTAATTTATATATAATTAATATTCTTTTAATGTTGAAATATTTAAACTATTCAATTGAATTATTCTTTTAAAATATATTAATATATTTTAAAATAAAATTTAAGTGAATTACCAAATGTATTATTAATATATTGTTTTCTTATTATTAATGAATGGTTGAGTTAATTTAAATACAGTAGAAAATAAATAACAATAATATGGATATATTTGATGAATAATTTAATAAGGGGAAACGTTATAATTTGCTATGATCTAACACATCAACAATGTTCAATTGTGTGGTGGTGGATTTTTGCCACGAGTGAAAAGACCTCTCCTGATATATATATATATATATATATAAAATAAAGAATCATTATCACCATTCGCTACTTCACTACATTATGGGGACAGGGAAGGGAAAAAGCACATTGTACATAATCATAACAAGCTCTCTCGTGACATCATATCAAACTCAAAAGTCTATTCATTGTTGGCCAGCTAGGGGTAAGTCCGTCGGTTCTGGCCAGGTTGATTGCACCCTCTACACAGTCGTTGTCTACACTCTTGTGGTGCCAAAACTTACTGGGGCAGTGGCACTTGCTACAATGGTTGGGACGGCACCTAGGATGGCACCTAGGACGGCAAATGGGATGGCACTTGGGATGGCACCTGGGATGGTGGTTGCCATCCAAGCTATACCAATGTATGCATGGCTACTGCCATTGCTTGCGGTGCAAGCACCGCACTTCCTCGGACCTGGCCCCGTCCTCCATGATGATGTGGAGCCTGGGCTTGTGACCGCTAGACCTCTTGTTCTGTGTGCTCAAACCCAAAGGGGTCTCGCAAGGTAGAGCGATGGTGTGATGGTTGTCCCCATGGTTGCTCAATGCGGTGTGATTCTAGAATGCCGACCTCGTCTAGGTTTTGTTGCACCCCGTCATCGGCAAGCTGCCATTGGTTATGGAAAGCTTCCACCGGAATGGGCTCACTTGTACACATGGAATGCCTAGTGCAGTATGCTGGTACCTCGTGCAAGGTATGATTTCAACACTAGTAGGGTCCGTTGTCGCCAGTTTTCAGTTCCAATCCTTGCCCTTGGTCACCTCTGCTTGTACAAGCTTAAGTGCATGGTGCAAAACCTGTCGGTGCAACCGTTCGAAAAGGGGACCAGAAAGGTTGGGAAATGCATGTGTCTTCTCCACCTCTAGCTTTCTGGAAAATGTTTCTAGCATGTGCAGCAACGACATTCATAATCCGTCCATAGGTGCCTACAGTGTCAATGCAAGCCAGGGTTAATTAGGACCCATGCATCAACAAAGTAGATTTTCCATGGCAGCTTGTTTTCCTCGAGGTATCGGATGGTGTGGCAATTCGCTTTCCTTGAGAAAAGTTGCCATCCGGCTAGGTAAGCAGCTTCCGTAGGTGCTCTGACAACATCAATGTTCCATGACTTGACCATTACTTTAAATGCTGCATTGCCATTTGCGTTGCCGCCCTCACCATTGCCCTCGCCATCTGCGTAGCTTTTCTTACAGTGCTGCACAATGTTTTTGGAAATGTGCCATTGGCAAATGATGATAAATGTCAACGGCCACTCAATCTCGATTGCAATGATGAGGGCAAGCTCGCGATCCAAGACAACGACCTTGGGGGGTGTCCGCAGTGTTGCAGTGACGCACTGAATAGCCCAGCAGTAATCAACAATGCCCTCACTAGGCAAAAAGGTGAACGACGACAAAAAGCTCTGGTTGGTTGTAGCGATGCCAACAACGTGCATAAGCGACAAGTGATGTTCATTCGTTTTGTACGTGCAGTCTATGAGGAGGATGTTCGACCCCCAAAGGTGAGTGAAGACCTGGGTAACCTTGGGCTGAAAAAATAAGTGAGTAACCCGATTATTTGCATCAATTACAACCATGTTGACGACACTGGCATTTGCCTCATTCCACAGCATCTCCACAAGAGCCTCCATCAATGTCATGCTGCCAAGATCTTGCAATTTCCTTTGCAACATAATGTTGCGCACGTCTGCAGCCATGAGGAAGGTCTCCAATAAGTCTAATTCCCCTGATACGGTTTGAAGGATGTGCCTGGGTTTCAGGCCAACCCGGTGCATGTTCTTGATGTGGTGGACATCTTCTGCGGTGTGCTTCAAGCGGCAAGCGCTCAGAATGGCAGCGAGGGACTCATCGGAAAGTCGCAGTGGATGACCAATGTGCGTCGCATTGGTGCAGCTAATGATCCAGCTTCCATCGATGTTGTTGAGCTTCAGCGTCACCTCATATCCACATCCCACTCTTTGAGTTCCTTGTTGCTGTATGCCGAGGGACTTGGGGGGCATGCTTCGCCTTGTGCACATCACAGGATGTGCCGCTAGATCGCAGGCTCTTGCTCCCCAACGCTCCAAGACTACGAACGCTGATCACAGACACAAATCTGTTGGCAAGGCGCACAACTTCGATGGCAGCTTCCCATGTTGGCGCCAAGGAAGGGAGGGGAGCGGTGCAAGTCCAGATCTCTGGTGTTTGCCCTAGAGCATGTTCTGTCCCTCTGGCAAGTCAAGTTGGTGGATACTGTTGTCCATGACGAATGTGGTAACACGCACTCGATCGTTTTTTGCTCAAAGTTTGTACACAAGAATCGGGAATGAGAGGGTGTTCACCGAGGGATGGATGATGGGTGAGAAGGATATTCAAAAGGGTGGGCCGTGGGAAGGTTTTCAACATGCTCACATGTTAATTATTTGTTTGGTAGCAGTGCTAAGTATTGGGGTATCCCAACTAATCTTACAACTTCATTAACGATGAGTGTTGTGGGTTAAGTGACGTGTTAGGTCATTTTAGTATAACTTTTCTCTTTAATAAGCATATCCAAAATTAAATATTTAATAAACTTATATCTCAATGCTCCATAGAATTTGAGGAGCCACGAGGCTTTTACTCTCACTACTTTTTCTCATTAATCTAATTTATGACATATACACATTGTTACTATGTATATATAATATGTATATATGTATTTACTTGTTTCTATCATGTAGATTCATGTTGCATTCAACTATGTTCCTTATTATACATTTATATACATCCATTAAATATGTATGTATATCCTATTTATAATTCATATTATTTATTTATAATTTATTTTTTACATAATTATTTTATACATGTTCTTTAAACTTCACCTTCTGTTTTGCACCTTTTTTTGAATAAAACATTTAATTTCCAATATAATTAAATGAGTTAAACTTTTGTTATGTGCTTTTTCTTTAATTTGAAAGTTCACTTAACTAAATTATTAAATAGAAATTTAAAATTATAAATACATTTATAAGTTAATTTTAATAAAGTATAAACCATTTAATTACATTTGAAATTAAATGATTTTGTAGAGTCAATTGCTTTTAATTTAACAGTAAGTATGTAATAGTGTGTGTGTAAATGTATTAGCATGAGTTACGACATGTTCTGCAATTGATTAGTTTAGAAATATATATATTGGCATATGTTTTAGGACTTAAAATAATTCATATAATTCAATATCATAAACTTATTAAAATATATTATAAACTCTAACATGTTTAGATATAACAAAGTTAATAATATGTAAATTCTACATTTTTAATAGAATTATTTTTATATAACTTTATATAATTTGATGATTTTTTATTCTCAATAAACTTTCTATATTGAATAAACCCTTATATATACTAAAATATAATATATTATAATGATTTTATGACATTAAGATAAATAAAGAGCATACTCAATATCAAATTAAGACATTATAATATAATAGTTAATACTTTTTATTTTATACAATTTTTTATTAAAAAATTTAAGTTTAAATGATTTATAATTTTGTCATTTGCCATTTCTTTAATAAGAAAGTCCGCCTAACTAAAATATAAATCAAAAAATTTAATAAAACATAAAATTATAAATTTATCATTTGTAAAATTAAGTTTAATAAAGTATAAGGATTAAAAATTAAATGCCTTTGTGAAATCAATTCTCATTGATTTAAAAGTACATATGTTACGGTTGATTTAGAAGCATATACATTATAATACATTATCATATGTATACAATTATAAAATAAATAATATGAATTATAAATAGTGTATATATGATATATTCATACATACTTAATTCATGTGTACATGTGTATAATAATATATATATTAAATACATGTTTTTTTTAATTTGTACATAAGAAAGTATCATCAAAGAAAATTATTTAATACAGAAAATACATCAACAATATCAAATTGAATTGATGTATATACATTTTATAATGTATTTGAGTACATAGTTCAACTTTGTCATATTTAAATTTTAATATGTTATAATAAATTTATGCTCAAATTCTATAAAGCATATTCTTTAAACCATTAAATATATATACTTACAAATCAACCATGTACTTTTAAATCAATTATAATTAATTCCACAAAGGCATTTAACTTTAATCTTTAAGTTGAATCCCCATGGCAAGTCCTGACAATCCCGAACGTTGTTCTGCACACTCTTGGCATCCTTAGGGACATGACACTCACACTCATAAGAAACGTACGCATGCAGGCACGGATCAATGGAGAATCCTCTGGAGCAACTCTTGCTCTTATCAAGCGGCAATATCCAAGGCGTCACCCCAGCAAGTCCATAAGCAACATATCCGAACGTCGAAGCAGAACTCACCACAATCTCGTCGCCTAAGGACAGCAGAAGCATTTCCATCAAGGCCTTGACATCGTGCTCCAGCGTGTCTGTCTTCTGCACTCCCTCCCTGCTGGGTGAGTATATCCTGACTCTGGACCACCTGTCGTAGTTCCGTAGTGCTTTCGAAGGTTGTCATAGTAGGAGCTGTCAAGGGAAGTAACGAGCACAGATGTAGAATTTAAAGGAGTGTTGCTTCTTGGAAGAAAGTTGTTCTCCAGCCCGCACTGCAGGGCCTTCTCAAACAAGCTGGTCCGGCTGTTTGTGTTGTTTATAAAACCACTTGGCTGTCCTATAATACGAAACTGAAGCCCGACGAGACCGTCCGAGTCTGCTAAGTAGTCCTTGTAGAATCTCACAGTCTTCTCCCAGACTCGGTCCGACGGGTTGAATAAGTACCGTCCGAGGTGATGAAATATTGCCTTCTGTTCCTCTGGGAACATCCTTTCCAGCTCGGCTCTGAAGCTCGGTACAGAGTATAAACTCGGTGCAAAGTAGAGATTCGTTTTGAGGAACAACCAGTCGAGCTGCTCTTGAACCACACGCTGCTGTCTCTCGCAAAAGAACATTGTGCCCAGCGCATCGTACTTGTTTTCAATGCTTACAAGTGCATGCCTCGATTGTAAGCTCACAGACTCGTTGTTGCAGAAACCATGGGATTCATCAAACTTGAGATAACTATTGAATTCCTCGAACTTCTTGATTGAGAATTCCTCCGGAACAAGCCACGACGTGTTACCAAATGGCTCGCAGAAGAGCTCCTCCATATCGGTTCCTCTATCGATGAGTAAGACTCGGTTCGCGAGAAGTGCATAGAGAAAGCTGGAGGCTATGCTGATGAGTTTGTTTCCTAGGCCATGGTTGTTTATCCACACTACATACTGACACGAACTGTTGTTTCCATCAGAACTGAATCCATCTTTTTGAAGAACGTTAGTAATTTCTGGAGCACATCTTCGATGCATTTCTTCGTACGCTTGTAACTTCTCTCTGAGATACCTCGAAGGTATGTGTTGTGAGACTCTTCTTCTGTATAAATGAATCTCATCACGACTGAGGCAAGAGTTGCTGTTTCTTGCTACTCTTGGCTCCTCCCTTCTGACGTCTCTCAAACCCACGAAGAACCAGAGTAAAACTACAAATAGTGCAACTCCATGAATTAATTCACTTCTCATACCCTAAAATTAGAATAATTCATCTTTAATTAAAAAATTAGGGCAGAGATCTCATCTTCGTTTATGTATGTTTAATTCCTTTTTGAGTAACACAATGTGAATGTGTGTATATTATATCTATGTTTAAGCTTAATGCATGGGTTTTTTGAAATTAATGCATGTTTGTGTACGTAAGTATCTTGGACAACATACTGTACTTAGAGATACACAAGTGTATGTGTGCTTCTCTAGTCGACACAGAGTTTTTTGTGGTTAACAAAGCAATAAAGGAATAGAGAAACCCGGAGCAAGAACTAAGATCTTGTAGGTGGATCATGTACACGTACAGAATACAGAGATAAATACACACACTAAACAACTCTTTTACGTGTCTATGTACATAACAAGCTGGATGTCGTACAAATGAGCGTTTACATACGGTACACACATCTTCGTATAATATAAGTTTATATAATAACTTATAGGGTTCATGCCAAAAACACCCCTTATCCGGAAGCCGGCACAATTTACGTGCCTATTTTGCCCTTCCTAACCTTTAGCATAATATTTATTTAACAAGCTTCCACGATTCTTGGCATGTCTGCAAAGTTGAGGATTTTACTATTCCTTATTTTCTTTGTTGTTTTGTTACTGCATGGTTATGGTGAGAGTGGAGTGCTACTGATTGCAAAGAACAATTCGACTTTCTGCTTGACTGCCAAGGACGATGGCAATGCTGTCATGGTGCAATGCCAGGACAACGATTGTAAGCAGGTTAGTAACGTGTCATACCCTGTTTCACGATTCTCGATTGGACTGCCTGCATGTATAGCTCTCTCTCTCTCTCTCTCTCGTATGAATGTGTGTCTAATAGTTGTGTTGTTTTTGTTTTATAGTTTTTGTGAAAAAATCTACAAGTAGCAATTGCAGTCAGTAGCATTGTGTCAATTCCATATGAAACGTTACAATTTTAACGGGTTTTTGTAGGTCTGGGAGGTAGAATCTTGGCCCTTCTTCGACCAAGTAAATCAGCAGGGATTTACCTTCACAAGCGTGAGCAGTGGTCGACGACTTTGCCATGGTAACACGGAATGGCAAGAGATTACTACTTGCAGCCCTGGAGCATTGGAGGGTAGCATACTGTGGACCTACAGTGTGGACAACTACCAAGGCTACTTTGCGGTGCGACCGCTAAGCAATGTTGAGCTCAATATGGATGTCAAATGGGTAAACGACGGGACAGTGAATGATATTGTTCCATTGGATGAAGGGTAAGCCAAACCAGCTTTGGAAACCAACTGCAGTTGCTTGCTCAAATTAACGAAGGCATCTTCTATGTACATGTATTATAAGCACTCACTCGTTTCCCTGGAATTATATATATGTATCAATTATTATTAATATTCTAAATTCAATAATAATAACATAATAATGCCGCTATAAATGGAGCTAAAATGTTTATATGTTAACATGAATCAAAGGTTATTTAATCTAACTTTTAAATATAGCTATTTCAAAATGTATGGCATTTATTAACATTTACTTATTTATTTAATATATATTTTAATTAATTTCATTTTAATTTGATATTGTATATTTTAATTAATTTCATTCTGTTTCATTTTCAAATAAGTAAAATAATAACAAGAATATTTCATTAATTTTAGAAAGTGGATAAATTTGAATCTGTTTAAATATTATATGCAGTTGTTAAGCAAATTTTGTTTCATTTTAATTATTTAAAGTGTGTTTATATTTTGATTTATTAAATATAGAGTTTTGATAAGGCAAATAAAAATTTCAAATATGTAATTTCTAACATGTGCAATTAAACATATTTCAAAAGTATTTATATATTTTCCCCTAATTATATATGCGTGGATCAATTATTTTATATCCTTAAATCATAAATATGTTTCACATATCGTTTATTTAAACTACACATTATGTATGTTGTAAAGCATAATTGAGTTCATCTTAGCAGACACATATATTTTAAGTTAGACTATGCACCTACACACACATTAAATAAAATTTATTATGGAATATATTATATTTTTAAGAGTATATTACTACATATTTTAGTTTTATTACGATTACAATTTATTATATGAAGTTTAAACTTACACTATAGTTTAAGTGATTCAGTTAAAATATATCTCAGTCACAATTTACTTTAAATATATAATATTTTATATTACAATTCATTAAATTCATCCTGAGCCCATTTCAATATAAAATATTATTATTAGTATATCTATTAATATGTCCCTTCATTTTATTTCATTTCAATTTGCTATAACTTAAATATATATTTAATTATATTATAATTTTTAAATATAATAAAGTTTTAAACTGAAATTTGAGATTGTAAATTTAATTAAAAAAAAAAATTTCTTATAGTAAAATT
This sequence comes from Selaginella tamariscina, assembly GCA_003024785.1. NCBI lineage: Eukaryota > Viridiplantae > Streptophyta > Lycopodiopsida > Selaginellales > Selaginellaceae > Selaginella > Selaginella tamariscina. The sequence goes on from PUQB01000252.1 coordinate 75,041, forward strand.
GATATAGCTAACTGCTTCAAAGCTCACATGCATGCGTGTGTGTGTGTGTGTGTGTGTGTCTATATATATATATATATATATATATATATATATAGTTGTTGTTTACATAAACAACAAATTTATATATATGTTAAACAATGTCTCTCTCTCTCTCCACACACTTCGTATTCCGTTCCTGTGTCCTAGCCTAGTGCATTGCAAAATAATATATATAACATTCTTAATGTACTATATGCTTTAAGCTGATATTGTTCTGATTTTAATTACTAGAATTGGTGTATCATATACCAATTCAAAAAAATAAACACTATAAAATTGCTCCAATTAAATTAAGAAGAATACACCAAACCCAAATTCTCTTTGATGAAATAAATTTTGATTTTTGATTCATCTAATCATATAAACATTTTAACTATATTTAACTATACATAGGATTATTAAAATTTATTTAATAAGTGTATATCATATCAACAGGTTATATGTAGAATTTTATTTAATAAGAATTTCTTCTACTAAATGGTTTACTAATTAAACAAGAGACTTTGTCTGCTCCAAACTCTACTTTGGGAGTTGGCTACAATACACCACCTTTGCAAGCTGCAAATTATACATCAATAAACATTTTATATCAATATAATAAATTAATTTAAAATATTAAGAATGCTTTTTTGAAAAACTTGAAAACAATTAATTATAATCTGAAATTTTGGACAACTAAAAACAAAGTTATTATATCAGCAAAATGATTTTCCAAGAATAGCTCTCTCTCTCGCCCCTCTCTCTCTCTCTCTCACACACACACACACACACACACCTGTATAGCAAGTGAGCCAACACCACCATCACTCTCTCTCTCCCTCTCTCTCTCTCTCTCACACAACACACACACACACACGTGTATAGCAAGTGAGCCAACACCACCATCACTCTCTCTCTCTCTCTCTCTCTCTCTCTCTCACTCACACACACACACACACCTGTATAACAAGTGAATCATCTCTCTGTCTCACACACACACACCTGTATAATCTCTCTCTCTGTCTCTCACACACACCTGTATAGCAAGTGAGCCAACACCACCATCTCTCTCTCTCTCTCTCTCTCTCTCTCTCACACACACACACACACACACACACACACCTCTATATAGCAAGTGAGCCAACACCACCATCTCTTATTTCCCTCTCTCTCTTTCTCTCTCTCTCACACACACCCTGTATAGCAACTGAGCACCATCTCTCTCTCTCTCTCTCTCTCTCTCTCTCTCTCACACACACACACACACACACACACACACACACAGACACCTGTATAGCAAGTCAGCCAACACCACCAGCTCCACCAAGTACTAAAACACTCTGTCCCTGTTTGATATCGGCTTTCTCAAGTCCCTCCTGAGCAGTAAGAACAGCAAGTGGGAGACTGGCTACCTCAGAAAATGTCAAGTTCTTGGGTTTTCGAGCAAGAAGCTTTTCTTCAACAGCAGTGTATTGTGCGAGCGATCCCCAGTGCTTTGGTTTGTCCAATGCAAACTCTGATATGTCTCCATACATTTCATCTCCTTCCTTGAGTTTTGAAACCTCACTTCCACGTCTGTACAGCACGCAGAGTTACGTGTGTGTGTGTGTGTGTAATTTGCTTACCGGGAGGTCTGAATCAGTGGCCTTGAACTTGCCAAGCCTGCACAACAGGATTAAGAGAAGCTGCACACACTTTTAACAAGAACTTGGTCCGGACGAATCTCAGGAACTGGAATCTCTTCAAATGTGAGTACATCCTTAGCAGCACCATACTCTTTGTACACCCACCCCTTATGTGTACTCGGTATCTCCATAGAAACGCTTGCTTATGGATAGATTTCTAAGAAGAATTTCCTATATTTTTCTATGGGATTTATATGGGATTTGATGGAGTGACGAACTAGAGAGTGTGACTTGTGAGCATGCATACGCCGTAGCCAGTGTTCTATGTGTATGTAAGTGTGTGTTAATATTTCCATCAATGAAAAACCCTTCTATTTTTCTATTCGAGAGAACAAGCAGTTTTAAATAAATGAGAGACAGCGGGTTATTAACGCTTCGTCTCCATGCAACCCTTCTAACTCTGGAGACGTTCTAGCTCCTTATAAACTGAATCCGAGCTGGACAGTAAAGCCCACTCTTAACACTCCCACTCAGGAGAATCCAATATCTCCATCTCATCTCGGTGCTGTGTGCAAACTATTAGATAAATGAGACAACCAACAGCTTGCCTATATGGAATCCTAGCCATAGCACGTTTTGCTTAGTAGTGAGGGAAGTTCCATGTTCCATTGGTGTTGAAACCGGTTTGCTATCCTGCATGTTGAACTTTCGACGTAGTGCGCTTGGGACAGCTCTAGCATCCATGCTTCTTAGTCTCAAATGCCGAGGCAGAAAGAGATGCTCCCCATAGCTGAAACCTTGAACTCTGAGAGAAAATGCTTCTTGAAATGACATACCAGCTGCAGGCTGGTTACTGCCATGATGTTGTCATCAACATAGAGCACTAGAAGAATGAACAATTCTCCAGTAGAGAAAGATATACTTTGTCATCGGTTGCAAGCTTAGAGAAGCTGGTGCAACATAGAAAACTGTCAACATGATGGTACAATGCTCTTGGTGCATGTTTTAAGCCATACAAGGGTTTCTTTAGTTGGCAGACCTTGTGCTCAGACCCGAGAACTTCAAAACTTTTGGGTTGAGAGATATACACCTCCTCTTGAAGGTCTCCGTAGAGGAAGACAGTTTTTACATCAAGCTGGTGAACCTTCAAGTTGAGACGTGAAGCAAGTCAGAGAATAATGTGGATGGAGGTCAGCTTGGCCACTAGTGAGAAGGTTTGGAGGAAGTCTACTCCAGCTATCTATGAAAATCCATGAGCAACAAAACGTGTGTACCACTTCACCGTCTGCATCCAACTTGTACTTGAACATCCACTTGGTACTCACCTTCTTTTTGCCTGGAGGTAACCTGACTAACTCCTAGACTTGATGCTTGAGTAGCCAGTCGTACTCTTCCTTCATAGTAACTCTCCACTCTACTGCCTCTATAGACAAGAACTTCTCAGACTATTCTCGGTACTGCAGACAAACGTTCAATAGCTCCGAAGTACTTTGACTCTTGAGCTTCATGTGCTATTTGGGAGAGGTAATTGACTTGGCTGCTACAAGTGATGCTGTTGAACGGCCTGTTAGGATCAAGGACTAGTTGCGGAGCTTGAAGTATAGACCTTGTTGCCAGTACTTCAATTTCCATTGCCACTCCGCTGCTTCATCAAAGATGCCTTAAGAAGCCTGAAAAAATCTCTTCATCTTCTTTATTTGGATTTTCCTAGCATGTGAAACCTGTATAGGTGATTACTGCCCATGTTCTTGCTATGACTGCTATCGCTTAGGTGAGAACACTCTTTTTACTCTGGCTATTGCTGAATTTGAGTTGCCCTAGAATTAATTTCATCCTAGTACAAAAGTATATGTGTTGGCATTGAAACTTGAAAGTAGTGTTTGTAAAGCGTCTTCTCATCAAACTTTACATACGAATTGATGACAATTGTCTTAGTAGCCATGTCATAAAGTCGATAAGCTTTACTCTTTGTGAAATAGTCGACCATAACGCACCCAACACTCTTGACATCTAGTTTACGTGCTCCTCGCCATGGAGCCAAACACCTTGAAATACTTCACACTTGAGTTCTTACCACTCCACAACTTACATGGAACCTGTCTAGAAATAAACTCTAAAAGGACTCTATTCTGAATATATGCTGTCATGGTGATTGCTTCTCCTTAGAACGTGAGTGGCATACTAGCGTGCACCAACATCATTCTAACTGCTTCCACCACGGTTCTATTCATTCATTCTGCCACTCCATTCTGCTGCAAACTCTCTAGTGCAGTCAACTATTGTTGGATTCCTTGACTGTGCAGTAGCTGGTGAATGCTTGGGACGTGTACTTGCCCCCATAATCACTTCTCAGCATATGAAGGCGACATTCCTAGAAGTTTTTAATTGAAACCTTGTATGCTTGGAAGTGAGCTAGAACTTCTGACTTTTTCAACGTGAGTGTCACAACTATGTATTTGAAGGAGTCATCAATGAACGTCACAAAGTACCTTTTGTGTTGGTGAGTTTGGACGTGAAACAGCCCACAAACATCAAAGTGAACAAGCTGCAAAGGTTTCTGGCTTGGTGAAGTCTTATAGCACTAAGAAAAAGAATTCCTTGCTTGCTTTTCAAGAACACACACTTCACAAAAGCCAAGCGATCAAGCTCTTTGAGATGCACTTGTTCTCTCAAGACAGCTTTAACACTAGGCGCCTTGTGCAAGTGTCCTAGCCTCTCATGCCAGATTTGCATGTTGTTGAGTTGTCTAGGAACTTGGACCACGAGTGCTTTTAGGTGGCAAGTCAGCAACTTTGCATTTAACTTGTAGATAATAGCGTATCTTGCACCTAACGTGATCACCTTGCTATTGTGCTTGTCTTGTATGATGCACCTGTCATTACAAAGAAGAACATGATGCTGGCATTTGTTGTAGCTCCTATGGATAACAACGTGTGTGAGAGAGTCAGAATGTGGTGCATGTTGTGGATCTTCCTCCTCTGACCTGAGGCTAATGTCAAGTCACGATCCAGGAACCAGGAAGAGAGTAGGATTCCAAGAACAGGAAGGCTTGACTCAGGAGCAGGACCGAGAGTAGAACATGAACTAGGAATAAGACAAGAACAGGACGGGATCCAAGAGCAAGACATGATTAGGATAGGATCCGGAAGCAAGATAGGAAGGCGCAAAATAGGATCTAGGAACAAGACAGAAACAAGACGGGATCCGGGAGCAAGACAGGAACAGGATAGGATTCAGGAGTGAACAGGAGCAGGACAGGCTCCAGGAGCGAAACAAGGAAAGAATAAGAAACAAGGAACAAGACAAGACAAGAACAAGACAAGATTGATTGTAGAAAGACTGGTGTTGATAGTAACTGATTGTACAACAATTAGGTCAGAGCTTTTATGCTCACAACTCCAAGAGTTAATCTCAGCATGAGTGCTAAAAGTGGTTGCATGCATGCAGAGGCTAAGATGAGTCCACATGTCCCTTATCCTCTAGGCATATCCTCTAGCATATCTTGTAGGAATATCCTATAGGAATATCCTGCAACCGTATCATGTATCCGGAATCCCTGTAGGAATATCTTATAACCCGTATCCTGTATCCGGAATCTGTATTCTGTATCGGGTCGTGACAGCACCTTTCCCTAAAGACGAGTTCCACGAGTTTTAAGACCTGGTTTAGCAGGATAATACCGATGGAAGGGCAGCAACCTTGGAAGAAGCATGGAGTAAGTTGGATACAGGTTCCCAAGTTTGATCAGTAGGCAAATAACCTTTCCAATCCACCAAGTATTGGCGGTGATGAAGACAAGAATCAAGGATGGCTGTAACTTTGTACTCAGGTTCATTATCAATGACCACAGGAGGGGGAGGAGAAAGAGTACGACCAAAGAGAAGAAGGATGATACGGCTCCAACAAGGAGGTGTGAAACATAAGATGAAGTTTCACCGTAGATGGTAACTCAAACCGGAAAGTTACAGGATTGACCTTCACCACAATCCTATAAAGGCCCAATCGTTGAAAATCCAACTTAGAAGAAGGCCTATTGGTGCGAATATGTCGACGAAGAAGCCACACGAGATCACCAACCTTGTATGCAGGTGCGGCTAATGGTGAACATCAGTATGATGCTTGTATCGTTTCTGTACCTGTTGAAGATGAACCCGGAGATCATCCTGTACCTGACAAAGATGTTGAAGACGATCCTATACTGCAGGAGCGGAAGGAGAAACGGGGGAAGCAAAGTCAAAACGTGGATGGTGGCCTGTAAGAGCAAAGAAAGGTGTCTGTCCTATAAATGCGTGAACGGAGTTGTTGTAGGCAAACTCCGCAGTGGAAGAAGGTCCAACCAATTGTCCTATTGATAACTAATGAAGCAACGAAAATACTGTTCCAAGGTCTGAATTGTGCGTTCTGACTGCCCATCAGTTTGCAGATGATATCCTGAAGAAAGATCCGTTTTAACCTGTAGACTCCAAAGAAGCTCTCGCCAAAACTTGGACATAAATTGTGGATCTCGATTGAAAACAATGCTCTCAGAAAGACCATGATGTCGGAACACTTCACGGATCACCAACTCAGTAGTTGTCTGACCTGTAACTGTCTTGTTGCAGACAAGAACTGCATCGAATCCACGAGAATGAGGAAGGTCTGTGAGGAAATCCATAGAGATGAACCTCCAAGGAGCAGAAGGAACAGAAAGAAGACGAAGAAGACTAGAGGGTGCATGATGAGACAAGTGTCATAGCTCCGTACAAACCTTTCCACAAAACCTTGCAACCCGGGCCACCAATAGTTGCGAGTTACCAACTCCACTGTCTTGGTCACACAAAATGTCATGTAGCCGGGGTATCATGACAATCCTGTACCACACCAACAGGAACGTATGGGAGACCTTCCCGGTACAGGAGTCCATCCTGTATGGCGAACAACTTGTAGTCTGAATGGGAACTAGAGGAAGAGGAACTTGCAATCAGGATGAATGTGTGAGAACACATTCTTTGCCAAGTCGTTGTAGCCAACTGCGAACGGATGTCCTGTAGGAGTGTTGAATTTGTTGGAGCCTGATGAACCTGTAGTGCCGCAAGCCGGAATCGATCAGACCCAACAACACTTGCCTTTGACAGTCATATGCAGGATAGCCCGGGGTCGGTGCAAGGTAAGAGTGCCTAGACAATGCGTCGCCTTGCCATTCCGAAAACCGGGCCTGTAGACGATGACGAAATCAAAACGTGATAGGAACTCTGCCCACCTAGCCTGTCGCCGACTGAGAACTCGAGCCATTTGAAAATACTAGGTTCTTGTGATCCGTAAGAACTTGTACAGGATGCGCAGCACCTTCCAGGAAATGCCGCCACTCCTCGAACGAATCCACAATGGCCTTGAGTTCCTTGTCATGAATCTCGTAATTGATCTCCGCCGAAAGGAACTTACGAGAGTGAAAAGTTACAGGATGAAGCAACTTGTTTCTCAACTTGTGATAGGACGGATCCTACTGCAAAATCCGAGGCATCTGCTTCAACAAAGAAGGACAAGAAGGATCAGGATGTGCTAAAATCGGAAGCTGTCATGAAGGCGTCCTTGAGTGTTGTGAATGCATGTTCCACCTTGTCAGACCAAGAGAAAACCCTGTGCTTGGTGAGTTCCGTGAGTGGAAGTACACGCTTGGAGAATCCTGTATGAACGCTGTAGAAGTTTGCAAAGCCAAGGAAACATTGTACGTCTCGTACAGACTTGGGCCTCTCCCACTCACGATGGTCTTCACCTTGTGCATGTCCATGGAAACACCATAGGAGAGAATGTAGCCCAAGAACTCCACAGAATCCCTGTCGAAAAAACACTTCTCCAACTTCGCATACAGGCCATGCTCGCGAAGCCGCTGTAGAACTAACGTACATGCTTGTCATGTGCCGCCTGGTCCTTGGAAAATCAAAATGTCGTCGAGGTAGATCACCACAAACTGGTCCAAGAAGTCACGAAAGATGTCGTTCACCATGTTTGGAACACGGCTGGGGCATTGGTAAGGCCGAAGGGCTGTGTACTCGAAGTGTCCATACCTTGTACGAAAGGCAGTCTTCCACTCATCGCTGGACGAATCCGTACAAGGTTGTAGGCCCCTCGTAAGTCGATCTTCGTGAACACCTTTGCTCCTCGTAGCCGATCGAGAAGTTCGGGATCAATGGCAACGGGTACCGTTCGAATGGTGACTTGATTCAAACCCCTGTAGTCCACAACCAAACGTAAACTCCCATCTTCTTCTTGACAAAGAAGATAGGTGCTCCTGCAGGGGACTTTGAGTGACGAATGAAGCCGGATGCCAAGTTGTCCTCGATGTACTGACGAAGAACCTCCAACTCTGTGGGTGACAGTGCATAAATCGGTCCAAACGGTGGAGTCTTTCCTTTTGCAAGATCAATAGGACAGTCGTAGGACCTGTGAACAGAAGAACTGTAGCCTTGTTTGTCAAAAACGTCCTTAAAGGAGTGATACTTGGATGGTAGGGAAGAAGGAGGAGAAGGAGAAGGAGAGAAGGAGATTGAAAAATAGGAGAGTCAGATACAGGAAAGGTAGAAGAGGACGTAGGAGTTACTTGAAAGGCAAAAAGGTGGAAAGGAGCAGGATCAGTGGCAAGTTCATGCATGGTAGTGGTAAGAACTCGGAGAGGAGAGGAGGGAGTTGTGACTGAAAAAGAGGAAGGATCTTGGGGGTGGAACAAAAATAGAGTAACAGAAGAGACGGGATTGGAAAAAACCTGTGTGGTGTTGACGAGTGTACAGGATTGGAAGAATCCTATACAGGAGTCCGTGGTTGCAGGAGTGGGGAAAGCCTGCGAGTGTGCTGACGAACCAATAGGAGGTGGATTGTTGAGGAGGAACCTTCGACATTGATACATGATTGGAAGAACCCTGTACAGGAATCGCAAACTTACAGGAGTGGAGAGAGCCTGCGGATGTGCTAAGGAACTGACATGAGGTGAATCCTATCGAGGAGGAGTCTTCAACACTAATACAGGAACAGGCACAGTCAATCATGTAGCTTGTACTGCCTCAGATACTAAGGATGTATCCTACGCGCAGGAAGGTACAGGATTGATCCTAGCTGCCGGAGAGGAAACGTGAGCGTCCTAGACTTCCAATCGATCTGCGGATTTGCAACAATGAACCATGGCATGCCAAAATGATGGGAGTCAACCGAGTCTTGATCAAGTTGAAGGAAATTAAACATTTGAATGTGCCATGACTGCAAGAGAGAGGTTCAGTAGCATGGATAACTGTGCCAGAAGCAATCAAACGCCCATGGCCACCTCTACAGGAACTGCACGCTTCAACTTCACCACCAAAATGCCATGTTGAGTTGCAAAAGTGTCATTCATGAAGCATGCATTTGCACCAGTGTCTAACAGGGCAAGCTCCTTGAGCTCTCGATTATTAAGATGAATGTGTACAAGAAACTTGAGTGATGGAATGGTATGAGTAGCACCAATGGAGCCTGCACCTACGTCCAACTTCGCGGCCCTAAACATTGAAGTTTTCCAACTGAACTTCAGCTTCAACTTCACACGTCTTGAACTTCCTGGCTTTAATAGGACATTTGCCACCTTGTGTCCTGCTTCACCACAATACAAGCATAGGTTCTCACTACGGCAACATTACTTCTCAGCAACGAAAAGAGAGCACGCTTGGATTTCTCAACTTCCATAAGAACTACTCCAGAAGGTGGTGCAGGAACATGTACCACAGTGCAGGATTGGTTTACAGAACTGCTGACGGGATCTTTCCTAACGACGCTCGAACAAACGGTTGTCACAAAGAACAGCTTATTGCATGATCTCCGTTAATGTTTGGGCATCCGGTAACGTAAGAAGAAGGTCCTTCACATCATCCCTCAACCCAAAACGGAAGTGTTCGATCAATGCAGTCTCGTCCCATGGAATGTTCGTGCAAAGTTGCTGAAATTCGGATGCATAAACGAAAGCTAGTCGGGATCCTTAGTGAGCTTTCATAACTTCGTGCATGTAGAACGGTACTTATCAGGATCTCCAAAGTAGGCTTCAAAGGCAGCCACAAAACCTTCAAAGTCTTCCATCAATGGTCGTCACGCTCAGCAAGGGGGCAACCCAAGCCCGTGGAGATCCACTTAGTAAGGATGCCAAAAGGCCAACCTTTTGTGCATCAGTCGAGTAGCGGCGTGGTTGCATGCGAATCAAGAGCCGGATTTGATTCAGGAAATCTTGGAAATTGGCACGATTGCCACTGAACTTTTCTGGCATGCTGATCTTCAGCTCTGACGAAAAGTTCGATGAAGAAGGAACCACTGATGCCTAAGAGAGAGCCTGCGCAACAGCCTTGGAGGATGCATCAGCAGCTGCATGTTGCATTGGTGGAACCTTGCAGATTGGTGACCACTTGGCCCAAAGTGGCCAGATCATGAAGCAACATTTGGTGCTCGCGTTGAAAGTGCTCAAAATCAGCCATGATCTATGAAAGAAAAAGGAGGAAAACGAAGAAAAGAATCAAGAAAAGAAAAAAAAAAGTAGCTGGGAAACAGAGAGTTATGAAAGCAGTTACTATGAAATTGTCAAGCCACGATCCAGAACAAAAAGAGAGTAGGATTCCAAGAACAGAAAGGCTTGACTCAGGAGCAGGATCGAGAGTAGGACATGAACTAGGAATAAAACAGGAACATGACGGGATCCAGAGCAAGACAGGATCAGGATAGGATCCGGAAGCAAGATAGGAAGGCGCAGACAGGATCCAGGAACAAGACAGGAACAGGACGGGATTCGGGAGCAAGATAGGAATAGGACAGGATCCAGGAACGAGAGGAGCAGGACAGGATCCAGGAGCGAGACAAGAAAAGAACAAAAAACAAGGAACAAGACAAGACATTGATCGTAGAAAGACTGGTGTTGATAATAACTGATTGTACAGCAATTAGGTCGAAGCTTTTATGCTCACAACTCCAAGAGCTAATCTAGGCATGAGTGCTAAAAGTGGTTGCATGCATCTAAAAGTGGCTGCATGCATGCACAAGCTAAGATGAGTCCACATGTCCCTTATCCTCTAAGCATATCCTCTGGCATATCTGTAGGAATATCCTGCAGCCGTATCCTGTATCCGGAATTCCTGTAGGAATATCCTGCAACCTGTATTCTGTATCCAGAATCCTGTATCATGTATCGGGTCGTGACAGTTAACTGCACATGTACTGTGTCAACTCCTACAACTGGAAGACCATGGTTATCACCTAGACCAACCTCTCGACATGCTAGGAGAGCCTGGTACACGAGAAAAGCATTGCGATCATGAGTCATGTGCATGTGTCATACTTTCTCATCACCTTTTGAAATTGAAACTTCTCTAACCATTAGAGCTTTTGGTTGACTCAATAACTTCTTCCTCTTTCCCAGTCCTCATGGAAGTCCAGCTATTCTTGTCTCTGCACTCTCTTGAGTAGTGTCCCACACACTTGTAGTAGTTGCACCCACCTTTCTTCTCTCGTGAGTTGGTGTTGTTGACCTTGTAGTTGCCAACACCTGTATTATTGCCATTAGCCTTGAAACTGTTGTCGTCTTGACTGCTCTCTCCTCTTGCACCTAAAGGACTCTTTGCTAGCTTTGTAGAGGAGCCTGCAAAGAGAGCACTTGATGTCACTACATGCTTAGCAAGTTCTCCTGACTCTTCCTCGTTGATTAGCGCAGCCTGCATCTCTGCAAATGTCTTGGATGAATTCTTCAACATCATCTTCAACACCTTGTGCTTTGGCCTGGTTAGCACATTGAGAAGCACTTCTCTTTTATCATTCTTGTTCACGACTTCCTTCAGGCTTGCTAGTTTAGACAATACCAACTTCATGCGTCTGAGAAAGGCTGATGAAGACTCATCTGGTCCCATCTTCAGTTTGAATAGCTTCGACTTCAAGTCAACTCGTGATGTATTTGCACTTGCTTGGTTTCCTAAAACACCTTGCAACACTATCTAGTTCTCTACAGCATCTTTGAGAAGATCCAGATTATGGTGATGAAGTTTTCCCAAGCCAATTCCCATGGAGGAAATTGCTTTGTCATTACGAAGTTGCCAGTCATCTTGCTCTGCTATTGTGGTTTTTTTCTAAACCTTAAACTATTTGGAAACAATTATCATGTAGAAAGACGAAGGAAACTTCCTTTGACCAATTCTCAAAGTTAGTACCCATGAAGATTGGAGTGGGAAGCGCCTTGTGGCTGGTCGTCATCTCATGAAACAACCAGCCCTAACTTTGGATGAATGCTTCGACTACCTATATCCGTGAGTGCCTCTTGCATTGTTGAAGCTTGAAAACTACACATCAAAGAGCATCATCTCCTCATTGTTCCCTACTACTATATGTTTTCCCCATAATATTTCTCATGAATGAAAAACCCTTTTATTTTATGAGATGTATTTACAAGCAATTTTAAATAAATGAGAGATAACAAGTTGTTAACACTTCATCTTCATGCAACCCTTTTTAATTTTAAAGATGTTCTAGCTCCTCACATCCACATGATAATAGAAGCCAACTCTTAACATGTGATGCTTATGTTTTAAGAGTTTAATCATTTGAGTAGGCTTTTGCAATTAAGAAGATTGATGCTTTTGGGTTGTGGTAGACAAACTTTTTATTTTTTATATGAAAAAAGTATAAATTATTAAATTATATTAAAAATTAAATACTTCATTATAAAAAGGGTACATGACAATGGACAAGAGGTCAAATGTGAAGTATAAATTATTGAATTACATTAAAAGTACATATATTATAATGTCTTAATTTAGTATTAAATATGTTCTTAAATTTATAATAATTTTATCTTTAGTTATAACATGTTATAAACTTTAACATATTTACAATTTACACAACATGTATATATGTCTTTATTTAATATAAGAAGTTTATTGAGAAAAAATTATCTAATTGGAATATTTTAATTTAATGTTTATAGATTTTATAAAGTAATTGAATATAGATGTAGAATTATGTTATAATACAATTAAAATTCACATACTACCAACTTTATATAAACATGTTATAATTTATATTATTTTAATAATGATTTTTATAATATTTTTAAAATATATTCAATATCAAATGTCATACATTATAATATATACTTTCAAATCAACTATAAGATATATATTTTAAAATTATTTATAACTCACTTCATGAAGGCATTGTTTTAACTTCTAATTAAATTAAATTAAATTTTATTAAAATTCATTTTATAAATGATAAAGTTTAATGTCTCAGTAAGTTTTATTTATTATCTTAATTAGGTAAACTTCTTCATTAAAGAAAAAGAAAAATACATAGCAAGAATAAAATTATTTAATTATATTAAAAATTAAATGCCCCATTCAAGAAAATTAGAAGTGCACATGACAGGTAAAGTATGAATTTTTAATTACATTAAAAATATGTATTATAATACATTATATTTTAATATGTATGGTTTATAAGGTCATTTCACAACCCATATTCCCTTATATTTATACTATTAAAAAATTATTTTTTAAATTTTTTAATGATTTGACTCTTAAGAGCAATAGATTTGCATTAAAGCCTTGGCATTCAAATTTTTAAAGAGAATAATGAAAATTATAAAATAAAAATAAATAATATAAGAGGTTGTTTGGCCTCCTTTAAGGGCAATGTAAATTTTTTTTATTGTTAAACATGCATTGTCAACAATTTAAATTTGTGCCTTATTTTAACTAGAACAAAAGTGTTAATATATCTTTTAATATATTTCCTATAACTTTTAAAATAATAAATTTTATTTTAAGTATTAAAAATGTAAAAAGAAAATTTGTATGAATATATTATTTAGATCCTAAATATTATATATGTGATATACATCTTTTAACTAATTTTTATAATCTTTATAAACAACAAAGTCGTTTTAAATATTACAATGTAAATAGTAACACATATTATTTAGATCATGAATGTTATAAATATATGTTAAATATAATATTAACTTAAATGTAAATATATTAAGCTAATTTGAAATAAATAATGTTAATTTAAATATAAATATTAATTATTCATAATATACTCGAACCCATTACTCTTAATATTTTAATTATTTATATGTATAAAATTCTTAATTTTTGATTTAAGAAACACTTAGGCAAATCAAATGCACCCTTAGTTACCTTATGTGAGTTAAATAAGGGTAACGGCCAGTCAAAATACCTGTGTATATATATACTATTACGTACTCCTTAGACATACATACATATATGGATGAAGTGGCATATGTGTGTATATATATGTGTGTGTGTGTGTGTGTGTGTGTGTGAGAGAGAGAGAGAGAGAGAGAGAGAAGACGTTCTGATAAATACACAGATATATGCACAAGAATAATGTATCAAAAATGGTTTAAGATTAACAAAAGAGAAAAAAACATTAACAGGTGTCCCTAAACAGAGGACTCAGTACCCTATGTACACGACGAAGAATGCAGAGAGGGACTGGAGGAGGAGGCGACGCCGATTCATGCCGCCGCTGCTCATCTTCTTCCTCCGCCATGCCACCCGTTTCATCCCCCGTCTTGGACAGCAGTTTTCATCCGTTTGGCCTGCAGTCTTCCCCCAAACGTGAATCTTTGCTTACACTGCAAACACCTGTACCTCGGCTGATTCTTCTGGTGATTGTTGTAATGCTCAAATCGTGTTCTTGATCCACAGAAAATGCAATCTACTGCAGGAGGAGGCGAATCCTCGTCTTCTTGCTCCTCGGCCGATGCTGCGGGACGGATCTTGTTCGATTTCTCCACGGACCTCGGGATTTCACTGATTTCCTCGCCCGATCGTCATACCCTATCTCATCCAGCAGATTCATCGCTTCGTTCGTCGAAATCGGGATGATCTGCTGCGTATCGCCCTCCGATTTCTGATTGCTCATCGCGATTCCCCTTCCTACTCCGGACTCTTGCAGCGCCTCGATTGTTACCTTCAAAATCTTCGCTTCCGGTGGATACCGGCTTGTTGAATCGTAGTAGTGTTGCAGTGACGGGAACCATTTTTTCTCCCGGACGAGCACTCCGCCTCGAGCTTCCAGTTGCTTAATCTCCGACTCCTGTCCGAGGCCATCTCAAAAGGGTAGAGAAAGGGCAAGAATGCACTTTACGAAATTAGCTCTAAACCTAAACCTATTTACGGCTAACTGCCCTTAATGACCGGTAACCGCCCTTAATCTAAACGCACTTCTGCTTCAGATTAACGGCTGTGATGGGGTTCTTCGCGTGAGGGTTAGGGTTAGGGTTCTTGTGCGCGAGACAGTAAGAGAATGCCGGAGGCGCTGGCGAGGTCGGGTAAGACGGAGACGTATGTCGACAACAAGCGTAAGGATGATATACGGCAGGCGAACATCATGGCAGCCAAGGCCGTGGCGGATGCAGTGCGGACGAGCTTGGGTCCGCGCGGATGGATAAGATGCTCTCTACTTCCAGCGGCGAAGTTATAATCACCAATGACGGCGCCACAATCCTCAACAAAATGGAGGTATGTACGAAATTTCACTCTTTCCGCTCTGATCAGCATGCATTCAATGATATCGTGCTGTATTAGTGTTATATCTTTCGCTTATCAATACACTCTGCACATTGTGTACATGTCTAGAATGAAGTCATCTGCAGGTCTTACAACCCGCTGCGAAGATGCTAGTCGAGCTCTCCAAGCTCAGGACATAGTGGCAGGGGATGGAACAACCACTGTTGTTGTAATTGCAGGAGCACTTCTCAAGCAGTGCCTCGCACTTCTCGGCAAAGGTATATTTACCAAGTTAATGTAGGGAGTGGTACTAGTGTCACATATATATAGACTACTTTCTGGCATGTAGTGTTTATTTGTACAATAACTAAGGAAGTTTTGATTTTCAGGAGTGCATCCAACAATCATATCAGATGCCTTTCACAGAGCATCGCAGAAAGCTGTTGAAGTTCTCACGTCCATGGCTATTCCCGTTGAACTCTCTGATCGAGAATCACTTGTTAAGAATGCAAGTACTTCGTTAAACAGCAAAGTGGTCAGCCAGTACTCTTCACTTCTTGCTCCTCTAGCTGTTGATGCTGTTCTTAGCGTCGTGGATCCTGCGAAACCTGACACCGTTGATCTTCGCGACATTAAGGTGAATTATTGACAAGACACACATGTCTTTACACAATTCTAGGTGTTAACATGGTTTTAATGTACTTTATATGGTATATGCGGCATGTATGACGTTCCGTAATTTTTGCGATGTTACAGACGTATATATTTTACTTTATATTTATTAAGTTATTGTACAGGTCATCAAGAAGCTTGGCGGGACTGTGGATGATACCGAGATGGTGAAGGGGCTTGTGTTCGACAAGAAGGCAAGCCACGCTGCAGGAGGTCCAACACGTGTTGAAAATGCAAAGATCGGACTCATCCAGTTTCAGATTTCACCTCCCAAGACGGACATCGAGCAGAACGTAATAGTTTCCGACTACACACAAATGGACAGGTCTTTACTATTATATATTATATATATATATGTGTGTGTGTGTGTGTGTGTGTGTACATATGTACATATATATAATTATTCTATGTTATGAGACATCTATCTTAAGTTTTATACGATAGGTACGCTGAAGCTGTTGGGCCGTTACTGTAAATTAGTATCTTGTTTTATGTGTCCTGCTCTGCCCATATTTAGATACATATGCATCCACTATATATATATATATATATATATATATATATATATATATAGTAATGGTGTCGAACATTTACTGTGCTTGCGTAGGATTCTTAAGGAGGAAAGGAACCATATATTGGGGATGATTAAGAAGATTAAGGCAGCAGGCTGCAACGTGCTCTTGATTCAGAAGAGCATTCTTCGTGATGCTGTCACGGAACTTTCCTTGCACTATCTCGCTAAGGCCAAGATCATGGTGGTAAGAGATCAACTGATAATCTAATTAGTTTATTATGATATGTCGTTATGTTATGTTTACTCTGTAATTTTGTTTATGATGAATGTATTAATTACCGGCTTCAGGTTAAGGATATTGAGCGGGATGATATCGAGTTTATATCAAAGACTTTGAACTGCTTACCGATTGCAAACATCGAGCATTTCAGGCCCGAGAAGTTGGGACACGCCGATGTTGTTGAGGAGGTTTCTGTTGGAGATGGAAGAATAGTCAAGGTATCTAAAGTGCACATTTAAAACTATATGTGTGTGTTGTGTGTGTGAAAAGATCCTAGTGTACAGATATTGTATTTATGCTACTGTTTTAAATTGGTATTCATATTTGTTTAGGTGTCAGGCATCAAGAATATGGGTAGGACTACGTCAATTCTCGTCCGTGGATCTAATCAGCTTGTTCTTGACGAGGCTGAACGAAGTTTGCATGATGCCCTTTGTGTTGTGCGTTGTCTCGTCAACAAGCGATTCCTCATTGCTGGTATAACAACAGTATTTGTAATCATTATATACAATAGTACCGGCGCGTATAGACTAAACATGCAAGTATTATGTTTATATGCAGATTATATATCTACTTTGTACATTGCACACTATGCATGTATTAACACACAGACACACATGATGTCTACAAATAAGTTCTTTGCGAGGGGTATTTACATACATACACGTTCTGTGTATGTGTGTGTTCCTTTACATTTCATCGCATACTTGATACATGTACATATGCAATGTGGTTTATGTGCACATACACAACAACACACACACACACACACACACACACATATAAACTGTATATGCAGGTGGTGGTGCACCGGAGATAGAAGTGTCGAGGCAGCTGGGGGCGTGGGCAAAGACACTACATGGAATGGAGAGTTACTGTGTGCGGGCATTTGCGGAGGCACTTGAGGTAATACCATACACGCTGCGGAGAACGCCGGATTAAACCCGATTGCAATCGTGACGGAGCTCCGTAACCCACGCTAATGGCGAGGTTAACACTGGGATTAACGTTCGTAAGGGGCAAATCACCAACATACTCGAGGAGAACGTGGTGCAGCCTCTGTTGGTGAGTACCAGCGCCGTAAGCCTTGCTACGGAATGCGTGAGGATGATACTTAAGATTGATGATATTGTAACTGTGAGGTAGCTTAGCTTAATCTGTTGGCTTTTTGTTCTCTTTTTTATGTTTTAATTTTGGACTTCTCCAGTTATTGCTTTCAAGTACACACACGTTTGTGTATATACAAACACACAATGCACACGTACTGTCAAATAAGCCTTGGCATCGAGTGTGTTAGGATGATGCTTGATATTTGTTAATAGGTTTTGTTCCTTGTCTTTTGATGCTTTAACTTTGGACTCATGGTTTTATATATACACAAATGTTTCTCCTCATATAAAACACATTATACAAACCATAACTAGCACAAAGATGTTAGTAATGTTTTAAACATTTATTTCTTTTGGATATCTCTCACATACACAATTAATTGTTTCTATATTATATGCATATTCATAATCATCCCACATAGATTAAAATAATTTGATTTAATTTATAACATTGTAAGGTATGGAGTTAATAGTAGTATATTTTGGAAGTTTTTACTGAAATATTTATAGAGTGGTTAATCTTTAATTAAACTTATATACGATGAATGATATATCTTTTCTTGTATATATAAATTCTAGTATAAATATAAATTTTATCTATAGTTTTTTATGTTTTGTTTATTTATTGTATAGTATCTTAAATTTTTTACATTGGGTATTTTTTTTATTTTTATTTTATATTCGTTTTGAGTGGTTACAAAGTAATAAATTTAAAATAAAATAGCTTATGTTACATTTTAAATTTGAGTTATTTATAATGTATATAATATGTACAAATGTTTTTGAAATTGATATTAATGTATAAATTATTGAGTTTTTATTCACTTTATAATTTTGTGTTATTTATATTTCAAAAGAATTTTATTAAATAATGACATTTTATTATTAAAATTTTAAGAATGTTAAGGTTTTAAAACAAAATTGTTTTTTAAAAAATTTTATATGAAATGGGAATAATTTAAGATATTTAAATTAATTATGATATTTTAAAAATTATTAAAGTTATTTATAGAGTGGCTAATTTTTAATCAAGATAATATATATTTACAATATAAATATGATGAATTTTTAATTCTTAAATTCATAATCTTATTTTGTTGTGATGCACACTTTGACAATGTTGATTAATAAAAAAATATAATTATTCTTACCTTATTTATTATATTAATAATTTAATTATTAAGGATTTTTTATTTTTTAACATATATTTTAGTTGTTAATGTGTTAACCTTAATAATAATTTTATTACTTATTAATTAATTTTGAAAATATTTTTGTTGCTGTTGATTTATATGGATATATTCTTTTAAACATGATTATTTTTAATATTTACTCTTTCATTAAAAAAAATCAATTTAATAAATTTTAAAGTTTTTTTTATATTATATACTTACATTATACATGAATTGTTACAATGGATTTATAATTTTTAAAATAACACTACTTTTAAAGTAACCTTAAACCTTTTTTACATCAAAATTTACTTTACTTTATGTAGTTATTATTTCACTTATAAAGTATATATTAATAATTACATATGTGACATTTAATTTAAAAGAATTACCACATAATTACTTAACATTGAAAAACATAATATATAAACATTTTATTCTGCATTTGTTGTAATTCGTACTTATTTAATTACTTTTACATTTGTTATAAATATTGTAATTCATTTGTAATAACTTTTATAAATTTATTTTTAACTTTATTAAAGTTTTAATTTTATTATATATATTACCTCATTGCACAACACCTCTTAAGTTATTATTTACATTGATAATAATAATACATATAGTATTACATATACAAATGTATATCTGCAAAAACTTTGAAATTTATTATTTGTATTGGGATAATAATCATAAGTTTTGTTAAAAAATATAGCTTAAACATATTCATTAGTTTTAAAATTATAGGTCAATTTAAAATGCATAATTAAGAATAATTGATATTTTTATTTTCTTTTTTAAAAACAAAATTAAAACAATATAAAACCCACTAAAAGTAGGTTAAGGTTAATTAATATATTATTATTATATTATTAGATTTATTATTTATTACTATTATTAAGATTATCGTAATTATTTATTTGATTTTTACTTGAATACTGCTGCTCCATTGTAAACATTTTAAATTAAATTTTTTTTTTATAGATTCAAACTTAGAATACACGAGAAGTTTTATAAATCATATTCAAATTTTAACAACTTAAATACTAGTTTAATATATTGTGAAGGACTTTAAATTTTGATTGCATTTATATACTAATCACAATAAATAACTAATAAAGGATATAACAACTATTAAAAAAATAAAGTTATATCAAAGTTTTGATATTTAATAGAACCTAATAAAGATGATTTATTTCCAAGTTAAGAGTAACATTAATATAGTTAATTACTTACATCCTTTTGGAGACTATTCTCACATATTCGATAAATATATATCATTAAGAATACATTAAATGTTCTTGGTAATAAGAATTTTAAGTAATAAGAATTTAGGATTTAAACAAACCCAAGAAATTAAACATAATTATTAATTGCTAACCATCAAATATTTTATATTAAATTGCAAAAGATTAGAACACGTGTAGTGGTGTGATAGCAGTCTTAAAACTGTTATCAAACTGCTGTTCAGAGAAGATCGAGGCACGCTTCCTCGCAGCCGTGGCAATCTTAACACGCTCCTCTTTAGACATGTTTAACACCTTAACCATCGTGACTGCAAATTCTTCCAATGTGGACGCCAAAAAACCTTTATTTCCCCGTTTCATTCACCACAATATCCTGCTTTGGCCCAGCTGAGTTATGTGCTGCATTTAAACAAAATAAATAAATTAATTAATTAAATCATATTTTATGTATTTATACAACACAGAAATCTGGGAGTTCATATACACATATATAACTATAGTGAAAGATACATGCATTATAGACGTGTAAAACATAGCTCATAATGAATCCTCTCTCTCTCACACACAACACACGCACACGCACACGCACACACACACACACACACACAGTGTACTACAGTATTAGATTAAATAGAAAATACGTTACCTATTGGTATAACCCAGCAGCCATGTATTCCACCACACTGATGCCAAAGTGTTCATCAATCATTGAGTGAATACCCGCTATAGCACCTCCAAGTAATTGACGCATTCTCTAGTGTGTGAAAAACAACGTGTATGGTATGCATATATACAAAGCACAAAACACACACAGATGCATGTGTATGTATGTGTAGAGAGTGAGAGAGATAGAGAGCTTACTTGTAGGAGATATTCTCGCAAAAATCGACATGATCTTCTATTCCAAGCTTATGTGAAAGGTGCTTTAAAGCTATTCTAACCTTTTAAATCCTCCTCGTTCCGAACAGCTTCCCACAAGCTTAAGTTTAGGATGTTTATTTGAGTTCATATCCTTAAGTGCCTTTGCAAATGCTTCAATTTGAAGACTATGGTTCTGTATAATATATAACATTAACATTTCAATGCAATCAGTTCTACACACGCGCACATACACACACAATGTATAATTATGTCTCTCTCTCACGCACACACACCCACGCACGCGCATAATTGTACCTTCTCTGGACGGAACTGAGCCACAGAAATGAAATAAAATCTTCACTGTTCCTCTCTATAAGAAGCTCCTGTTAGAACATAAAAATATAAAGACCATATACAACCAATTTACTGCTTAGCAGACTTTTAGATATGTATATATATTTACAGACCTGTACGTGAATATAAATATAAGAAACCAGATACATACCGAGCTTGTAAACAACTTAATAATATATATATATATATATTATATATATATATATATATATATATATATGTGTTGTGTGTGGTGTGTGTGTGTGGTGTTGTGTGTGTTGTGCTAATATCTAATACTCATTAAAACTAATAATACACTTGCTCACCCACACGTATAACAAATATAAGGGCTATGTACCTGTAAGGATTCTGTGTTGCAAGGAGGATAAACTAGAACAATGTTAGCACCATCCCAAAGCTTCTGAATATGGGATTGAGTCCAAGATGAGTTTACCATCGCCAAATGACAGCATTTGCCTGCTAGTCCATATATTAAAGCCATCAATTTGTAGTAATAAAGCTTTCCATAAGACAATACGTTGCTGGAAATAGGAAAGAAAACGATCGCTATGACATATATTCCCATACATATAATGATTAATGTACAGTACAACACACACACACATATAATTTGTGTGTGTTGTGTGTGGTGTGTGGGAGAGAGAGAGAGAGAGAGAGAGAGAGAGCAGTGTGTAAGCAATGCATGTGTAAAAGAAAAACATACGACTCTAAGAGCACACAAATAAATATATATGAGTATGATGCTAAGCATCATCATACTACACTATATATGTATGCTAAAGGATTATGTATACGTATATCTACCCTTTGTTTAGTGTATGATATTACAGCACCAGTAATACTATTATATACAATAAACTATAGTGATATATTACATTATAACTTTATAAATGTCATCATACATATTCATGATATAGCATTAGATGCATGGATATGAACTGGACCGCTGTAAACCTATAGATGCATATACACTTACACATAAATTATGTATGCTATATTCTATGTATAGACGAATATAGACGTAGAATTCTAGTATAAATTGCAGCAATGTAGGAAATATGGTATAGTATACTAATATCCATTTTGTGTGTGTGTTAGTGAGTTCTCTCTCTCTCTCTCTCTAAAGTGATCATATAACACAATAAATACTTACCTACGAGCAATAACTCCACGGTTATTGTACATAGCGGAGCGATTACCCACTCTTCCAAGCATGTCTGAGCTGATGGTAGGATAATGTGTGTAACAAGCTACTTTGCATCCTAGAAGCCGAGCAATGGATATACAAAGGCATATCCGCTTGTGTCGAGAATTAAAACCGGTTTAAGTCTTAATAAAGCTTCAACTCCGAGTATCATTGAGCCTAAACTCTGTCCCAGAATGTGAAATGTGGGTAGGTCTCCGGTTCAATCCATTTCCTCTGCCTTAGTTTAACCACCTGGGCAAATGACGTCTTGAGGTGAATGCCTGTGTTGTGTGGTGTGTGCGTGGTTACTATGTATACAGGTATACTACTCAAAAGTCATTCAATACACAAGCACACACACCGCACACGCGCACACGTCATTAAAAGCATATTATACTTCGAATAATTAATATAATCAATAAATCGCATACACCCTAAAGTTATGCAGTCAATGAATAAGAAACCAGAATTATAATTGAAGAGTACATGCTGCAAAAACCACGCGTGCGTGCGTGCGAGCGTGTGTGTGTGGTGTGTGTGTGTTGAGAAGAGAGAGAGAGAGAGATTGTTATGTAATACAAATGCATTCTCCTCGCATATACTAAAGATACAATAATAGGAACGGTTAGTGCACACAAACAGATGCACGTTTACACAATAATAACTTCAGAGAGTATCTATAAAGATATCACAGATATACATAGTACATATTGTCGTATGTACCAACCTTGGACGATACACAAAAAAACATCAACGAGTATAGTGATGAGAATATAATACCAATATGCTATTTTGGTAAATTCTGTTACCGAAAGTAACATGTATGCACGCACACATGAAAACTGTGTATATATGTATATATATGTATGTGTATATATATGCACACATGGTAGATAAAACTCACCATACATGATTGAGAACAGTGACGAAACAATATGTATATGTATATACTTACCACGAGAGGAGAGGAATGCAGGCTGACACCGAACTTGTCCCAGGCCGGGAAGCAAGCGATTGAGGAGTAGCCTCGTCCCCGGTGTAAACAACACAAGGCACGCCGGGATACAGGTCCTGAATCGCACGCACGGCACACCATAGAACACGCTCACCGCCTCCTCCATCATTTGTGAATGGATGAAAGAATCCGACTGCGCGCTTACAAGTCCAGCTCCTCAATCCGATCCACGCCGCAGCGATCAGCAGTACGGGCCACAAGAACAGAAGCTCCATCGCCATGAGCCCTAAAAACATAATTAGGGTTCTGGAGAAGATTCTTGTAATATTCTTCTGAATATCTTGAATCTGTCTTACTTAGTCTTTATTTTTAAAATTAAAGTTTAATGAGCTTTAAACAATAAATATTTTTAATACGCTTATTTTATTGAACAAAAAAAAATATTTAATATATTAAAAATAAATCAATATTTAAATTCAGTAAATCAATACATGTTTTAACAGACTATAATTTAATACATTTATTTTATTGAACAAAAAAAAATATTAATATATTAAAAATAAATCAATATTTAAATTCAGTAAATCAATACATGTTTTAACAGACTATAATTACCTTACAAAAGGTTTTTGCAAATATTACAAATTTGAAATATAGCATTACATGGTGTTTAACCAAGAATGTCTAAGCAAGCTTCCTTATTTTAAAAGAATGAATGAACGTTTCCCTATTGTAACTTTTTCACCTGTAGATGCAAGTTAGTAAGTGTGCATGTGTATGTGTATGTGTATGTGTCTGTGTGTGTGTGTGTTTTGAAACTCCGTGACTCACCTTTCTCAGGTATAATTTATGAAATTTGAGAGCTTTCCTGCATGCCTGGTGTGCATTAATCTTCCCAGTTGTGTCATTCAAAGCCTGCAACACATAGGGTGTGTGTGTGTGTGTGTGTGAGAGAGAGAGAGAGAGAGATACAGCAAGATGATGTGTGGTGTGAGAGAGAGAGAGATACGGCAAGATGGTGTGTGTGTGTGTGTGTGTGAGAGAGAGAGAGAGAGAAACGGCAAGATGATGTACGTAAATGTGTATGTATGTATGCTGACCTTAACAACTTCGTCTAACCCTTGACACTTTTTCATAAGCGTTCCTCTCAACAGTATAAGAATTCCAGCAACAAAGAAGACTGCAAATGATGAATTTTCATATAGTGCCTTGGGAGATCCATACTTGATATTTGCTTTGCAAAGAGACCTCCAGCTTTGTAATCCGGAGTTACACGTATAATATCTGCAACCTCATCTTCTGAGTTGAGTATGTGGATATCAGGATGATATTCTGAAGCCCACATCATCTGCACACAAAGCTCAAGATTATCTAGGTACAATTAAACCTTAAGTATACCAGGAGAGAGTGATTTTTACCTCCCAGAGACATAGCGTATCCTCGAATGAGAACTCGCGTCGAAAGAGGACCATCAGCATTCGAAATGCAAAAATGTAAGTATTTCCTCCAAGTGCATCTGTTTAACGAGACAATTTTACCACTTAGTTCAACTCTCTCTCTCTCTCTCTCTCTCTCTCTCTCTCTCTCTAACTGATGGTTCTCCAAATCCAACAGATGCTATTTGTGGAAGTCACGTATTCTACAATGGCGTGCTACCGCACACTCGGTGGGGATCTCCCCTGTAACCTCTCTCTCTCTCTCACGCACACGCACACGCACACGTACCTAGACATTGGTGGAGTTTTGGATCAATAACCTGCATTGCAGATGCTAGGAACGCAAGTTGCTTCTGGATTCCCATCATTTTGTTTGTAACCCTGAAATTTTCCCGCTAAACAAGATAATTTTAATAAAAATACAAAAGAAGAACAAATGAAGGATTAATTAGATATATTTATATACGTACCACTCTATTCATTAAGCACTTGAAGCACCAAAATGCATCTGCTTCATCGACAAAGAGTAACACCATTGGAGAGCAGAGGTCACTCATGCCTTGACAGTATCCAACCTCATCATCTATCCAAGCATATACTGCTAGAATATCCCATAATTTTGCAAGATTCTTGGGATCTTCATAAAACTGTAACATTCTGTCCGTCCTAACTACGTCCAAACCTGCAAGCCATGACTCTATATACTTGTCTGTCTCTCCTTGTCACTCACTAAAAACTATCAGATAGTAATGTCTTTCTGTGATATATATTAAAAATATCATTTAGTACAAGAGTCTACATATATATAGTGTGTGATTCATCTGTCGACACGTTAGTGCTGTCACAAATTATTATATGCATTTGTGTGTGATACAGAAACATACCGATTTGGTGTAGGACAACTTTCCACTGAACTATCTTCGCATCAAACTCAGTGGAACCTCCATTTTGTTTATCAATGTGCACCTCCACCTCATCTGCTTGAATTAGATATTCATAAATCGCATATGTTTCTCTCTCTCTCTCTTCTCTCTCTCTCTCTATCTATCTATCTATATATATATATATATATATATATATATTGTGTGTGTGTGTACATATACATATCTATATACAAACTGACCGGCTTGTGAAGTTGTATCTTCTTGCTGACTAGCATGATTAATGGGGTTGCCGTCTTCACTAACTCGAGGAGTAGTCACTACTTCACCACTCCCAACAGCAGCATCCATTTTTCTGCATTCTGACTTGATCTTATAATATTTTTCCCTGTAATACACCATCTTTTAATCTCATTATGTAAATAAATAATGAGAACACACCCGCACAATTTGGTCATATATGATATAATCTTAAATGTATGCATACCTTCGAGAATGTCTAAGTGCGTTTCTCTCTGCAGAAGTGCTACTGGATGAGTAAACTCCAAGTAGAAACTCCCAAGCTTCAGCTCGTATAGATGGTTTGACACCCTTGAAAATAAATAGACAGAAAAAAATAATTAAATTACCAAATTTAAATACATACTCCTTTTTCGATGTGATGAATAACCTTTGCGAGATTTAATCTTCCTTGCGAGTCGAACGCATATTCCCATTTATGCTTTGTTAGTTGCTTCCCTCTTCCTCTCGCCTGTGAGTCAAAAAAATTAATTACTTATTAATCCATATACATCTGCATACACATAAAACTTAATGTATATACATGTGAGATCCTTCCATTTGGTTTTTAATATATCTATACATGGAATTACATAGACTTATTTGATAATATGGTAACTATCTTATTTTTAATATATCCGCAGATGTATATTAACAAAGATGAATGTATTTACCAGGGAAGAAGGGGAAGATGTAGTGGCGACATCCTCCCAATCGTCGCGGATCTTGTAGACTGGGTCTGGATCGCCCTTCGCCCTTGCACAGGAGACAACCGGCATTTCCTGAATCTAGGTTTTATCCCTGCATTTCTGAGATCTAATTCAAACGACTCTGTAGATAAGCCTAAGACAAAAACCTTATTAGCTTTACCTAATCCTCCCTTTAATCATCCTTAAACGCCACATCAGCCGTTTTTTGAATTCTCAGTATATGCTGGTATTTGAATTCAAATTTCAAACCCTAAACCGACATGGGTGAGCTCCTGGAGCTCATTCGCTCGTGCAGGAGTCTCGACAAGGCTCACGAGCTACACCAACGTGTCAAATCCACTTCGGATACATACCTCTTAAACAGTGCAGTCTCAATGTATGGGAAATGTGGGAGTGTAAAACATGCCCGCAAGTGTTTGAAAACATACCCGAAAAGGACGAATTCTCATGGAAAACAATGCTCTCAGTGTGCTACCATAACAGGAATTTACAGGAGCTTGAAGAACTCTTCCATCGCATGCCCCACTGGAATGTTATCACTTGGAACTTAATGATTTCTGCATATGCCCAGAACGGGCATCTGGAGGAAGCCATGAGTATGTTCAACAAGGTACCTGTAAAGACTTTAGTCTCTTGTAATACAATCCTATATGCACTTGTAAAGAGTGGAGATTTATCAGGAAGCCAGTCTCTTTTTAATAACACGCCCCACTGGAGCTTAATCACCTGGAATACGATGCTTACCGCAAATGCCCGCTTTGGGCATTTGCTAGAAGCCAGAAAGTTGTTTGAGGATATGCCTAGTTGGAACTTAGTCTCGTACAACACGATGTTGAGCTACTGTGGTGATCCCCAAGAAGCCATGAGCATGTTCAGGCAGATGCCTGAACATGATATTATCTCGTGGACAACGATGGTCTCTGTGAATTCCACACACGGGCACTTGGAGGACGCTAGATTGTTACTTTATGCAATGCCTGAGTGGAATGTGTACTCCTGGACAGCTCTTCTGCCTGCTCTTGGGAGAACGGGCACATTTCCGAGGCCAAGTTCATGTTTTCTTACCTCCCGGTTCGCGATGGTGTTCTCTGGAACGCAATCATCTGCTCGTATGTTCATGCTGGATATATAGATGAAGCTCATAAGCTTCTCAAGGAGATGCCGGAACAAGACTTGGCATGCTGGTCGAGTGTCCTTACTGGATATGCCAAGCCGGGGATACTGACCAGGCGGAGGAGCTGTTTAACGAGCTCAAGTACTGGGACCTGACCTCCTCGAACTCTATGCTATCTGGGTATGCCAGAACGGGCATATAGAAGCATCCGAGGCTACATTTTCTCATATGCCTTGGCGTGACATCGTTTCGTGGAATGCAATGCTCTCTGGTTATGCCCAAAACGGGCATAACCTCGAGGCCAAGCGTTTCTTTGACAGTATGCCACGTCATAATTTAGTTACATGGACTACAATGCTGACGACGCTCGGACCGGAAGAAGCCAAGCGGATATTCGAAACAGTCCCAGAGCGGAATTTGGTGACGTGGAATGCTATGTTGTCTGCATATGCCGCGAATGGGCATCTGGAGCTCGCCACGGAGACATTCGAGTCCATGCCACAGCATGACATGGTGGCATGGAATGCTATCTTATCCGCGTTTATACATAACGGAGACTTAGAAAACATAAACAGACAGTTTAATAGAATGTCTTACCGAAACATCGTATCGTGGAGTATCCTGTTGTTTGCATATGCCCGATACGGGCATATTGAGGAAACTAAGTATGTGTTTTATATGATCCCTCGACGTAACATAGTCACATGGAATACCCTCTTAAGCGCATATGCAGATAACAAGAGATTAAAAGAAGCCCAGATGGTGTTCGACATGGCCCCAGAACGAGGAATGGATACATGGAACGCCTTATTAACAGGATACGCGCTGAATGGGCAGTACAACTGTGCTAGTTATGTGTTCCACTGTATGGCAACTGTATACGCACCTCGTGAGATCGGTTTCACGATATTAATCATCACATGTAGTCAGAGAGGGGAGCTTTATAGAGGTCGTACATGGTTTTGTACGATGCGGTACGACTACGGTTTGCAGCCGAACAGGCAGCATTTCTGTTGCATGGTGGATTTACTGAGTCGCGCGGGGTACATGGATGCTGCTCGAGAGCTTGTTGAGACAATGCATTTGTACCCAATGAACTAGAATGGAGATCTTTACTTGGAGCTTGTGGTAAACACGAGCTTAAACAAGGCTCTAATCTTGCTAAACAGGTGTTTTTATTGGATTCCCCAGGTGGAGCACCTTACGTGCTTCTCTCTCGCTTATATTCTATGTAAAATGTATACTTAATGCATTTAAGTCAAACAGGTTAGGCAAACAACCTCACTTACACATGTAAGTGTGTAAGTAATGGGCTATATAACCCCAATAGCTTCACAGTATGAGCATTAAGTGTTTTTGTTCATTCCATATCTAAAATGGACAAGCAAGTAATCTTTGTACTTGTTGTGTTCATGGTTGCAATGACATTCACACAGACTAATGCTCAGTCCTCAAGAAGGTCGCTGAAACAAGCTGGCGGTGGTGGAGCTGCAGGAGGTGGTGGTGCAGCTGGTGGAGCTGGTGGTGCAGCTGGAGAGCAGGTGGTGGAGCTGGTGGTGCAGCTGGAGGAGCTGGAGGAGCAGGTGGTGCAGCTGGTGGAGCTGGAGGAGCTGGAGGAGCAGCTGGTGCAGCTGGTGGAGCTGGAAGACCCGGTGGTGGAGCTGGAGGATTGGTGGTGCTGCTGGAGGAGGTAACAATGGTAACTTTGGAGGTAACTTTGGTGGTGGTAACTTTGGAGGTGGCAACTTTGGATTTGGAAATGGAGGTTTCTTCCCATTCGGTGGACAAGCTGCAGCAGTTGTTCCTGCACCGGCTCCAGCTCCAGCTCCTGGCAGTTAAATTCATTTTATGATTGCTTATTGATTGTTTATGTATTTTGTGATTTATATTTCTACATGTCTACTACTATTTTGTTTTGTTTTTTTATATAACGAGTCTAGTTTAACATGGTTTAGTCACTTAGATCACATTGGACCTACATCTGGGACCGGAGATATCTTGGCAGCGACACTTACACGTTCTAAGTAAGGAAACAACCACATATTTGCGTGGCTATGAAGCAGGAGTACACAATTGCGCAGCATATAGTATTTAATGCATAGCCCACGCACATGTGCGTATGCACACATATATACACCACACATATATGTATGTGAATTTTGTTTCAAGCAGGATGAGTAAGGAGTGACTGTAGCAATAGAAGTAATGGATCCAGGACAAGGGGAAGAGTCCGTGCCGGATTTGAAGAAGTCAGTAGTAGAATTAGAGGATCTGCTTGCTATATTGCAGTTACAAGAGGTCAAAGTGGTGATATTATCGGTAGCATTCACAACAATATCTTCACTGTTGGGGGCAATATGCTTCAGTAATTTCATAGTTTAAGGTATTATATAGTAACAGGGGAAGTAGAAGAGTTAGAAATATGTTCTTCTAATAAGTTAACTATTGAGTTGATTCTTGCTATTGTGTGTGTATGAGCGTGCGCGTGTGTGTGTGTTAGAATGATCATTACACACACGATTTGATATAATTCTCTAGACGTCGGTGAGTGTGTATGCACACATGCATGCATAACACAGCACTTCGAGGGCATTCAGACACGATACTGCATAAAATATTCGAGGCATATGTGTATATATTGTATGTCAATCATGACTTCATATTTATGCATAATTAAACTTACATACAATACAATACAATATTGTGCATACTGTGTGCAATAATTATCAAATCGAATGGCTAAGAGCGATAAATAAGAAGCACTAAAGCTACGTGTATATCATGTCGTTCATATGTATGTATTTAAATTGCAAATTACAGATTAAAGACATAAGTGCACCAACCGGCCCGGTTATTACTCATAATAGACCCTACATGAATTAGAGTAAGTAACAATAATCAATTTAAAATAAAAATATAAGTCGTACTAAACAATTTTAACTCTAAAATTAAATAATGTTAAAAAATTAATCAAAACTAATGTATTACTTTATTTTAATTATGCACAATCCAGATACTTTAGAACCATAGTTTATTAAGTTATAAATTCAATTACTAAAGGCACTCATATAACATGAAATCACTTGAAAACCTTTGTACATTCACAAAGTCTATCACTTTGACATGTATAACATAGTGATTAATTTTTTTATTTAATAAAAATTCATATTAAAGACTTTTAATTAATGTTAAATGCTGATTAATAAATTAATAAGACATAAAACCTTGCTTTATTCTTTAATATTGAACACATTTGACAATCGTGTTGTCAAATGTATCTTAAATGTTTAACTTAACACTTTTGCATTTTCTTAATTTTTCAATAATTCCACAATTCACACGTGACGGTATTATATCTTCACATTTTTATGCCCCTCGGTATTTTTCATCACTCCTTACATAAGGGTTTGTAATAATTCTTAATTTTTTTTTATCTCATTAAGTTCAAACACTAATTTTTAAAATTAAGTTTTTACAATAAGAGTCTCTATGAACTCTAATATTATATTTTGTAACATTATATTTATTTTTAACTCTCAAATTGATTATGTAAATGTTTCTCTCGAAGTTATATCAAAGTATAACATCTTCATTAAATTAAAAATTATTAAATAAACATCTTTACTAAATTAAAAATTAATATTTAATAAGCACCTTTAAATTAATCCCCATTCTTAAACAGTTATATTCTCGATATTAATACAGTAGCCATTGGCGATAATCGTGAATTTAACCAAAGAGTTATGGAGAAGATCTAGAAATTCAATGTCAATTAAACTTTAATTTTTAATATAAAAATGTAATGCTTCTTTAGTATTCTGAGAAATTATTCCTGACTTAAGAAGAATCATGAATTAATATTTAGTTTATTTATATGATTTAATCACATTAACCTCATGATGAAATACTTCATCATTCAATTAAATTTCTTAAACATGAGTAACATATTTAATTTAGTATGTTAAACTAAAATACATTCTTCTTTTGAACACTCCGCAGTCTCATAAAGTATTATATTACTCTAAACAATGTATTGGAAACTCTTTTTTATTTC
Source organism: Selaginella tamariscina (assembly GCA_003024785.1). Lineage (NCBI taxonomy): Eukaryota > Viridiplantae > Streptophyta > Lycopodiopsida > Selaginellales > Selaginellaceae > Selaginella > Selaginella tamariscina. Next base: position 107,010 of record PUQB01000252.1, read on the forward strand.
ATAATTAATTTGAAATCGTATTTTAAATTTTAATATTAATATATCAGGATTTAAATTTAATATTTTAGTATGTCTTTTTGAGTCTTTTTTTTCACAATCATGGCCACCCATGTGAACATAATCAATTCACAATATTGAGTGCTCTAATTTTAATATTTTTCAAATATTTTATAATTAATCTCATAGAGATTGTCCTAAACATTTTTAAAGTCTAAAATATAAATATCTTATTAATTGAAATAATAAAAGACTTTTTGGATGATCGTTAAAAAGGGAAACTATCTTCTTAAATTACCTTAACAATTCTATGTATACTAAATCAAACTCAAGAAACACTATTAAACCTTAAATAAACCTAACAATGAACTCAAAAACCCATTAAACCTTCAGTTAAAAAATTTTAATTTTATTTTTTGACATTTTTAATTAAAGATACATACTTTGTATGTTCTTAAAGTCTCACATTTATGCAACATCAAAAAATTAACCTTTTGATTAATTATATTTAACTCCAAAATAAAATTGAAAATCAATGTCAACTTTTAAACCTTGTTTAATATCAACTTTTCTAAAGAGGCACATGTATTTAAACCTCTAATAAAAACTCAATTATTTCTTGGCTCATTAACATTTTCTAACATAAGTTATTGAACTTAACGAGTTTTCTTAATTAATAAATAGAAACTTATGCTTTTGTTAACTAATGAATCACTCTTGTTCAAAAGTTTAAACTATTAATAAACAATATTACAAATATTAAACTTAAAAAAGATAATAATAAAATGCGGAAGTGTGCATTGAAACACCTTCACAATGTACATTCTCTTATACTTAATAAATATGAAATATAAACGAATGTTTTCAACATTTTAATTTTTAGTAAATTATCCAAAACTACACTAATAAAAATGCAATAATAAATCTCTCTTACTACCATAAGTTATCATCCCATCTCCTTTTTGTGATTTCACATAAGACACAACTATAATCAAGTTAACTAAATTAACTAACTTTGAATGCATGTTTGAAATTAATTAAAATTTAATATTATATTTATCTAAATAAAAAACTTAAACTTAATAATACAATCAACCTAATATTATTTATAATTAGTATCATCGAATTAATGCAAACATCAATCAATATTTCAATTACATGGGATATTTAAATCAATTGGTTAATATATTCATTATATATGTTAATATTCAATTTTCCATAGTACATCATAACTTGCTTATTAGTTATACTCTAGAAAACTATATTTATTCTTATGTTTAAATATACTTTTTTTTTTCAAAATCAAAATGCACATTTGAACACACACATTATTAACTTGATTCAAACTATGTCAAGACAAGCAATTGCTGTCCCAGTTCCCCAACACTGGGAGAGCCATACCTTCTATAGCAAAAATCAGATGATTTATATTCAGCTAAAAAATTGAATTCATATGCGGCTGCAAAACACACTCCATTTGGAATCCATTTGTCCCCCATGGACACATTAACTAGTGTCTCCTAACATATCCTCCTCCATGGTTTCCTAATTTTGTTGGTTTCTCTGTGTATATATACACACATGTATGCATAGGAAAGAGGTTTTTTATTATGAATGTACTATACATATCTTATACATGTTAACCTCATTGCCTTCCTCATTATGGCTCAAACAAGGACGAGTAATATACCCCAACAACATCCTCTTTTACCGAGACATGTCCTGAACTCGCAAGAGGCATTATAAAACCCACTGTACCGAATCTTCCTTCAAAATCAGCATGTTCATATAAGCCAATTAAATCCTATAACAGTTCCTACGTCTGTGTATGCGTGCATGTGACATATACAAGTGTGTGTGTAAAGGTCTGTACATTTGCATCCGAAGGCTGATAAGAATCTCATGCAGAAGCCCACGACCTCCATAAAGAAAACAGTTCTCACAGATGCACTCCTTGTGTAAATGATAATAATATAAGCGCACACGTGTGCACAGTATTCATGTCAAGGTTGACGCGAACGGATTTTCTTAATGCATTCTCAATTTGCAAACGCGTTATTAAACGTTATTAAAATTTTACGAATGCATTCTTCGGTAACAAAATTAAATAAAATTAAATATTTAAAATATTTTAGCATATTTAAATATTAAAATGCTAAGATTTTAAAATATTTAAAATAAAATAAAATAAACTAAACTAATAGAAACTAAATAAATTCCTCACGTTTGATGTCACTTCCATGTCATGCAAACATGTTATTGAACATGTTTTGTGAACACATTAGTGAACATCTACTAAAACATCTGAAACGCGTTATCTTGTAATACTGTTTCATGCATATGTGAGATTGTTGTTTGTACATGTGCACATAATGTATATACATAAACACGTTGGAGGTGCATGTATATTCATAAAACATATACCAGGAATGTCTCAATGTAAATAGATACCTGTAGTTTGTATCGCCGTACACCAAGAGGCATTGACACAAGACGCTCACTTAAAACATCAAGCAGGCGTTTTGCAGAATAAGAAGTGGCAATCGATTTGAGTGAGAAGAAACAATCCATTGAAAAGGCAGGAATGTGCCCACCACCTTTTCAGGTGTATTAAAGGCAATTCACACCATGTGAGGGTGTAGAAGAGGTGAGGGTTACACACGACCTGTTTACCTTCGTCGTATAAATTTAAATTTAAATTTTTTTATTTTTAAAATAAAATAAATACAAATTAGAATTGTAAGCTTCTTAATTATATATACAATATTATATAAAATAAATAAAATTAAAAATATTATATATATAATATATATTAAAACCTACGATAATGAAACACACCACAGAAAAAAAAACATACTTTTAACTTGACAAGAGTGACGGAATTTAAATAAATCTAAAATCTTACCCTTTAAACCCTCTTTCCTAATGTGAAATATACGATGTCGTAATTGTAAAACGATTCCGGGGGTGAGGACACACCTGAACCACCTCTTAATGCTTGAGTGTAAAGTGACGAACTCCTGAACTCCTGAGGTCAGTGGTACTTGAGGACTGAAACACGCACACATTTTTCCAGGCAGATTAGGGCAAATGCAAGCGAGTGGTGAATTTTTGAGGTGAGTGCATTAGACATTTGACGAGAGGACGGAAGTAGGCACTCACATCTAGGGCTACCGAACATGTGGCAAGGGTCGCATGATGTAGAGGCATTGTGAGTCAAGGTGCTCTTCCAAAGGTTTAGGTCTACTCTACATTATCTCTAAGGAAGGAGTACGTGGAATTGATTGCAAAAATGTGTGTTGAAAAAATATTAACATGCTTTGCGTTTCCATCGCGTTCAAACTCAGCTAATGAACTGGAAAAAGTCCCGCAATTAGCATTCCTAATTAATAATTTGTCTTTTTTGCAGTAACGAGTGCATTGTTGATGCGTTGTGATATGTGACCATCCATGTAGAAAGTAGTGATGAATACATTTATGTTGTAAATCATTTAAAAGGAAGTAAAGAGAAGTTACATATCACTTCGATCTTGAAGTTGAGTATATTAATAAAAGATTAAAAGGTGAAGTATACAAGATTGGAAAGGGTAGTACTGAAACAACATAATTATTGCCAAAGTACTCATTAATAATGAAAAAGAATAAGCCTTGAAAGAGTTTAACAATCGTCAAGTTGCAATAAGAGTCACAAATTATTATTTCATTATAATAATTTCACAGTAGCTTACATGTTTTAACATGTTCAACAGCTGGTACATCACTGTGGAGTTCTTAAAACTAATGGATGACATTACAATCGATAATCCTGCATGAGATCATTGGCACGTCAGCTTGGCCTGGGACAACATCTTCCACGAGGACAACGAGTTTGAGGAGTATCCATACATCATTAGTAGGCAACTTATGGACCATAGTGTTTCGATTAAATTATACACATTGCCAAGTTCATGGTTTCTCTCCGCATGCAGGAGAGGCTGGATGGTCGTGATATGGAATTCGTGTGTTGCAAACATGGCTTGAGAATTGTCGACTTTGATGATATAAAAAAGTAAAATTAGCCAGCGATGTGGTAAAAGTTCTGAATGAAAGTTACGTCTTCTTCCTTTTATTAAGACTTTCTAATTACGACATGTTTTAAAAGACATACATTAACACTGAAGAGTTTTTATCTTAATGTGTGAATAGACTTATTTCACATTATAATTCTTATATGAAATTTTCTTATATATATAAAATAAGTAATTGATTTTAACAATGAAATTTTAAATCATTTTTTAACAAACTAAATAACTTTCTCAGTCACTAATTCACCTACTTTGTCTCTATATCTATCTATGGATCTATCTATCTATCTATATATATAATTTCAAAATATATCTATACACACGCAAAATACCTTTAAATCCACATAAGTGTGCATAAGTGCCCTTTCTCAGCGTAATCTTAAACATGTTCTTTAATGAAAATATATTATGGGACATCGAGAGTTTGCTAAAAGATTCATTCACCTTCTTGAGAAGAGTTGGCGAAAATTGAATTAATAAAAAAATGCTAACGATTCCAATTGAAGTTAAGAAAATTTAAAAAACCATGCCAGTTTAAAATTTAACTTCTACCCTTTACCTTTGAAAGAATGTGTGTGTTCACAACTTATTAGAAGTTATGACGGCTTCTGGGATGGAGCAATACTATTGGCCATACACAAACAAGGGGACACAGTCGTAACTTCACATGATGCGTACGGTGGGACGTACGACTTGCTCCATGGACTTCTTACATCCATCTTGCTCCATCCGGATGCTAAAGCCAAGCGTGTTGCTTCCATCTCTAACCCATTGATTAAGATTGCTAATAAGCCTCTTAAACAGGTATGTCATAACACCCTGTGAGTTGTGCGTTGAGATCACCTTATTGTTGGATATCATTCTTGTTATCACCACCACACACGCACGCACTTACTATGTTCAGGGTTGGCGCATTCGCTACAAAGTTCTTGTGATACAGTAATGCGCTTGCAGGTGCATGCAAATACATTGAAAATTGCTACAGGTGGGTGGGGATTAGCTGCTTCACCCATGGATGCATGGCTTGTAATGCGTGGTTTAAAAAACCCTCGTGAGTTAGGTAATATTCATAAAAAGCTATATTTAATTAATTTTAATAGATTCATATGTAACGTTCTCATGGGAGAATGCTTTCAATCCTGGCAAAGAAACTTGCAGACAGGTGGGATATGCATCACAGTGTTCGATAGTAGCTTTTGAAGTGCCTTTAGGTACGCGAATATGATGTATTATCTGCACGCACGCACGCACACGCACACACGCCATGTACATATTTTTTGCTACAGGTGGATCGTGTTGAACCCGAGTTTAGGAGGTGTTAGTACAACTGTCTTCCATTCTGTAATCTCATCATGCGCTGATAAATTTAAATATATTCTCGAGAATATGCCCGCTGCTAGCATATTCTAGTATATGCTTGTGTGGTTGGATTTTGCCACGTATGAATAGATCAACGGTAGGCATGAGCTTTTAGGGTTGCTATGAACGGATTCAATTATCTCTGGAATAGCATATAGTATAGTAATTGTTTTATCATAATATTCCTTAATTAGGATGGAAGAGATGCTTATGGAGGCGGTGCGGGACGACGTCGTTTCCATTATCTACCATCCTGTGATGTTGTCCAGCTTGATCGATCCATCGTCCATGGCAAAGCTAGGTTCGGAAGAGGAGTATGTGGCAGGTGCATTGGCGTCTAGGTTGAAGAAGGACTGTGCAATTCAAGCTGGTGATTCCACGAGCGCTGCAAGAGCAATGGGCGGTTTCATCGTGGATGAGGTGGACGATTCCGCAATCGACATTGTCCTGGCAGCTCTTGCCACGTTTGCCTGCTGCTCAGCACCATCTTCAGTCACTACTCGTCGCCCTTGAGCAGTGTTTCTGGCGATTGCTACAAGCCCCTTCTGGACAAGGCAATCTGGCGCCAGAGATTCCTTTTGCGGCGACCTGGACGAAGGGACGCCACTTGCCAAGCAGCTGCAGGACATATTCCAGGCAACGATTAAGCACCACAAGGCTCTGCTCGACGCCTGCCTCCCGTCACCACCAACCCGCAGCGCCATACCTTCTCCTTGCTGGATCCTGTGTACGGATTTTCGACGACACTTGCACCACCCTCGACACCACCAGTGTCCTGGTTGGCATTGCTGGTAAGCAGGAGCGACGGTACACTCTCATGGAGGGCGTCTGTATGAACATGGAGCGGTGCTCGTTGAAGGGTGATCTCCGCAGCTGCTTGCGAGCTCTAGAAGCGTTTGAGAAGGAGCTGGATCAGCAGGTGTTGCATGAGGCTCTGCTGAAGGGGATTCCAGGGAAGGCATTCGGAAAGCAGCTGGGGAACACGTGAGCCTTCGAAATGCTGCGCACAGGTTCTGTCTAGGAATGATCAGCAGTTGCCATATATCTCTTCCAATTGGTCTCAAGATCTCATTCGTCATGTGTTGCCACTCGAAATCAGGGATCGCGTTGCCATCCACTCCAACGATCTCAGCTTTGACGACGAGGGATTTGTGATGGAGGGATCAAGGTGGAGGTGCAGGATTCGTTCGACAAGGAGAGAGTGGTCAGCAGCATTCGATCGGAGAATGCTGGTGCTGGCAAGACACTGGTCTACATTGGCGACAGCATCAACGATCTTCTGGCACTGTTGGAAGCTGACGTCGGCATTGTCATGGGCGAGAATTCAATGCTGCAAGAGGTGCTGGTGAAGCACAAGATAGAGCTACTGCCTTTGCCGATTGCAGCAGCTCAATTCCTCGTTGGAACCCCGACGAGCTTCAGCAAGAGCGGAAAGTTGTTCCAGGCATCTGATTGGTCTGAGATTGCTCGTCTACTTTCGTAAGAGGAAACTTACTCGTCTAGGGCTTAACCATTTCAAGACTAGCGGCTGGTATATTCTCTAGAATATTTAAATTTATGACAATCTTTGGTGGCACTGCCTGATTTATCAACCCGCTTGATGGGATGCTGCATGACGCTTGATGGGAAATTCTGAGACTACATATAACTGAAACAGTCGTCAATTTTTATTTATTTTGTATTTTTTTACTTACTTTATCATATATTTTTAAAATATGCAGGAAGCAACTATAGAGTATTCACATGTATAAGACCGTATATAGGATACGAGTATATATGGATTGAGATAATCATTTTATATTTATATTCAAGTGATTTTTCTATTGAATTTATATTTAATATAAAGTTTTTCATGATTCATAACTATAAAGTACAATTTCATATAAGAAAATCCATACAATATGGTATGTGTCTAGAGCTGTATTAATTACATCCATGCACATGAATGTTTATTCAGAGATCACCGCCTAACTGGAAATGCTCAATCAAATACAAAGATAAACAATATTGATAACATGTTTCTCTATGACACCATAATAACAGTTTATATATCCCACGTAATTATCTGTAATAGGATATCTTTTATTTTTAGGGAAAATTATATTTATTATTCTACATATATACTTTTATAAGTTTATATTTACATATATACCTTTAAATTTCAATTTAAAAATTTCTTTAATTTTAAAATTAAAAATTAAAAACATTTTAAAAATTTAATAAAAATTTATAATTAATTTTATATTTATTATATTTAGGTTCAAAATATAACCTATTAAATATATATATCTGTGAAAGTTCGGAATATAGAAATGTGTATATCTTAATTCAGAAAACCTAACTTATATACAAGAGCGAGTGGTCCAGATTGAATCCAATCTGACGGCTATTAAAATTCACTACGCTAATAATAGTATGTGCACATGCAGCCGTACATGTGGATCTTACATCATCCCCTCCTCTCGGAAGGGTGTAAATTGGTTAGAGTTCTCTTGTAGGGGCCTGGATCTAGAGGAGGAGGCATTGGTGGATCTGTAGGCGGCACAACTTGTTCCCGTTGACAAAATGCTTCAACCGTTGTACATGTACAATCTCCGGAGGATCGGGTTGAATGTCGTGCCGAACCTCATCCTTTGTGGCCCTACTTGCCGTAAACTCGATACGGTCCTTTCCACTGAGGAAGGAGACTCTTAGCTAAACCACGTACCGTAAGCTTGGGAAAACAAAACACCAGTTCATCAACCTTGTACTCCGCAGAGGACGATGATGCGAGTTGTAGCGTTGTTGTTGTCCTACTTGTACGCGGCCCAAGTGTTTGCTGACTCCGCACGAACCAATGGAAGAATGCTCGTCAGATACCGATCCCACGACCTAGCATCAGCAGCTCGCGGTAACCGAGAAGGCAAACCCAACTCCGTTGGCAACACCGGGTCATGACCATACAAGCTTATATGGGGAAGTACCAATGGAACTTTGAACTCCAGTGACATAAGCATATCGGAGAGACGGCAGATAACCATCCCAATCTGAATGTTGAAAGTTCACATACTTCGATCATCCCCTTGAAGGTTCTGACAAGCCGTTCCACTAAACCATCTGTCTGAGGATGATAAGCACTTGTGAAAGTGTGGCGTATCCCTAGTCGAGATGTCAAAACATGAAATGCCTCAGCCATAAATGCGGACCATTATCCGAGAGAATTCGCTCCGGACAAGAATGCTGAAACACGACCCGATTCAGGAGAAACTGACCAACAGCAGAAGCAGTCGCACTAGCAAGAGCACCAACTTCTACCCAACGAGTTAGGTAATCAGAAGCAATAATAACGTACTCGTTACCAGCAGTTGACCGCGGAAAAGGTCCCATCAAATCAAATGCCACCAATTCAAACGGACGAGAAACTGCAATTGACTCCAACCGTCCTTCCGAAGCACATGGGGGAGTATTGCGAGCTTGGCACCACACACAACTACGCACATACCGAATCACATCTCCTCGCAACTCCGGCCAATAGAAAGATCTGCAGCTTCTCCATCACCCGACGATGTCCCATGTGCCCGCCAAGAATAGGAGAGTCATGGTAAGCATGGAGGAAGCGTGGAATGAAGATTGAAGGCACCACCAACCGCAAAGGATCATCTGGATCAGTCCCCACAAAATAAAGAAGGTCATCCTGAAGGCGATACTGTGAATGTAAATGCCTGAAAGGCAAGTCATCAGCAAGTGATGCAGGATTCTCAAACCCATCACGAAGCCTTCGAATCCACGGCTCAACCTTTTGAGCTTCCCGAACCTCATCCAAAGACGGCAAATCTAACTCTGCATTCTGCGGACACTGAATGTCAAGCACAGCAACTGCTGATGGTACGGAATCTTCGTCCAAAAAGTCCACTGAAGCTGGAACAACTGGTTCCTCTGGGGCAACAGAAGAGAGAGAAGGTGGAAGAGGAGCCCGAGAAAGAGCATCAGCATCAGCCATGGAACTCCTGGGATGAACAACTTCAAAGTCGTAAATTTGAAGTTTCAAGGCCCACCGAGCAGTACGCCCAATCAAATTCTTCGCTTCAACAACGAAGTGACTGCTGCATGATCGCCTTCCAACAACGTCCGCGAACCATGCAAGTAGGCATGGAGCTTCTCAAAACCCCAAACTGCTGCTAGACACTCCTTTTCAGTCGTGGAGTAATTCACCTCTGCTGGCTGCAATGTACGGCTGATGTACGCAATGGGATGTCGTTGGCCAGGAACACTCGTACTCTCCTGCATCAATACACCCCCAGGCCGATGTCAGAAGCATCTACACGCAAGATGAAAGGACGGGTGTAATCCGGGTACGCCAAAACTGGAGGAGTCGTCAACAACTCTTTGAGATCTGCAAATGCCTGCTTGCAATCCTTAGACCAAACAAAAGAAGTCATTGACGATTTCAACAACGCGCGCAACGGTGCAGTACGATCTGAAAGATGATCCACAAAAACCCAGATATTGTACCTTGCCAAGAAAGCGTTGCACATCATTCACACACTTTGGCGTAGGGAACTTCAAAACTGCAACTAGTTTGTCAGGATCGACTTGCAAACCTTCACGTGAAATGCGATAACCCAGATAAGTGGTGTCCTTTGATCCAAACACACACTTAGATGGCTTCAACTTCAAACCAACTTCCCGCAGCGATCCAAAACCTTACGTACATCACCGACATGCTCCTCCCACGTTCCATCCGAATGGATCAAAACATCATCGATGAAATCGGCAGTCACCTCCGGCATGTCGCAAAGAACCTCATCCATCATACGCTGGAAAGTTGCTGGAGCATTGCTCAAACCGAAAGGCATCACCAGAACTCGTACAGGCCAAATGGTGTCCGAAAAGCAGTCTTGGGAATGTCCATGTCAGCCATCGGAACTTGCCAATATCCAGATGCGAGATCTAACTTGGTGAACCAACGGCTCCGCCCCAGTCGATCCAAAAGGTCTGCAGTATGAGGAAGTGGGTACACATCTGAGACGGTTACCTCATTTAACGGGCGATAGTCAATGCAGAATCGAACGCTCCCATCAGGCTTCGTCACAAGGTGAGGTTCGCACGCCCAAGGACTTCGAGACTTCCGGATAACACCCTTCTCCAACATCTCTTTGACATTCGCTCGTAAGATCTTGAGCTCCTTTGGTGACGACGCCGAACAGGTACCTTGATTGGCCTAGCTTCTCCAGTTGGAATAGGGTGGCGTGTCGCAATCTTGGCCCCAGATGACAAGTCGAAGTTGAAAAGATCAGCATACTCCTTCTTGAGTTGATCAACAACTACAGCACGACGATCATCTGATGGATCCAAAGAAGAAAAGGAAGAGCATGAAGGGAAAATGGTTGGAAATAGGGTGAGACAAAAGTGATGGAAGCAGAGGTGGAAGCAGATGGACGAAGTGGAATAGAAGTAAGAGGAATGGAAGAAAGACGAGGGAGAGTCAAACAAGGGGGAGACTTTTCAAAGTCACACTTGGCATGATTGCGAGTTAACCAATCCATACCAAGAATAAGGTGAAAAGCTTGACTCGGCACCACCCGCAAAGATTGAAGCTCGAGCTCACATCATCCACACGAACAACAATGTCCACTTCATCGCGAACAAGCATGAGTATGTCCGTTGCCGTACAGAATGAAGACTGGTTCTACCGCACGACGCAAATGAAGGCTGCAACGTGTAGCAACAGATTGAGAAAGAGGACAAACTTGAACCTGTATCCACCAACACTGAAAGGAAAACAGGACGTGGCGTGTGATTAAACGAGCTTGAAAAGTGAAAACCGGATGATTTGGTGCCGAGTGAACCCCTTGATGATACTCCCGAAAGAAAGATGGAGGGGTCACTAATTTATTCGCACGAGGACCCTCCTCTACTCGTGCGATTCGTCGTTTCCCGGAAGATCCACCGCATCACAACCTTCCACTGCAGCAGCACCAACCGGACGTTGTTGACGCCATGGCCTCCATCCTGGAAATGGGGGACGCCAATCGGGAAACCGTTGACAGCGCCGATACGTGTGTCCAACCTCATCACACGCCCAACAACGAACTGCACGTCCACGGGCCCCACCTTGTGCTGGTACACGAGCGGCAACAACCTCCATCGGAGCAGGTCCATCCCCAACATGAAGTGGAACAGAGCACGTGAAGGCGCAAGTGGGAGAGGTGACGACTCATATCGTTGTGCCAGCCTCAAAGCATCGTCAAGAGTCACTGGAGCTAGTGCATGCACAAGCCCCACAAGGTCTTGACGAAGTGCTGGCCACAACATACCTAACTTGATGCGTTCCGACATGTTAGGTTCTGCACGCAGCAAAAGGCTTCGAAAGCGAACACCAAACTGCATCACCGACTCAGATGGCTCCTGACGAATACGATGCAACTGCTGAAAAGCATCATCACAGTCGTCCGCATGCCCAAATGCACGTTTGAAGATCTCTGGAAGAATATTCCAATCTCCACGAGTTGCAACGTCCAGACCATTGTACCACTGCAACGCCGTCCCTTGAAGACAAGTAGGAAACTCGCGCAAACACTGAGCACCGTCCCACGAATGATATGTGGCAACCACAGTGAAGTGGTCAAACCAATGGTACACATCATCTCCAGGATTTCCGCGAAAGAAATCCGGCCGGACACGGGGGTTTGCAACATGAGTAGGAGAGTACCGTGAATGCTGCCATCAACTGAGAATGATTGTTCAGTTGCACACGCATGGCATCCAACAACTGCATGAGTAACTGCTCCACAGACAAGGGATTTGCCTGTTGTGGATTCATGGACAAAGAAAAGACAGAATCTACAAAAAGGAATAAATCTAGACAATTGGAAAAGTTAACCTAAGAAGACAAAGAAAAATAATAAAAAGACACAAATTCGAGCACTCTGTAGGGACAAGTAGAGGTGCCCCTCGCCTCCACCAATGTGAGAGCTCGGAATATAGAAATGTGTATATCTTATTTCAAAAACCCTAACTTATATACAAAAGCGAGTGGTCCAAATTGAATCCAATCTACGATTATCAAAATTCACTACGCTAATAATAGTATGTGCACATGTAGCCGTACACATGGATCTTACATATCATAATATATATATTCTTTTTAAAAATATTTTATTTTTTATTATAATAATTTTGAACATTTAACACTTGATAAACTTCAATTATTTTATTTGCAATATATTATAAATTAAAATATATTTTTAGCTAATATTTAATTTTAAAAGTTAAATATTATAATTAATTTTTTTAAAGGTATATATTAAATTTATAACTCTTAAATGGGTATATAAAAATATAAAACTTATAGAATATATATGTAAATATAATAATTTTCAAGGTATAAATGTATTTTTATGTATAACATAACATCTTTTTGTCTTTATAAACATACAGAAGTATACACATATTTAATTTGCGCATTAAAAGGCAAGTCAAAGGAGGATATATAGACACGCACAAGGCACTGCGAACACAATATTTACATATTTATTTAAAACAGCAATGCAACACATAATTATTCGCTACTTAAACACCGTCAACAGCAGCCCCATTTGCAGCAGCAGTACCTCTTGTTGTCTTTGCAACACCTACTTGACCACTTCTTGCAGCATTTCTTACACCCATCTTTGGCAACACCACCAGATTTATCAGTCCCACCAGTAAATTTAGCAGAAACTGCTTGTTGGGATGCTGCTGCAGTTAAGTCGACAAAGAAAGCACCCAACATAAGTATAAGTTCTTGAAGTAACATGAAAGGCCAAAAATACACATAAATCTTTTATATGAGTTGTGCTTTTAAAAATATAACAATCTAGAATTGCAACAAATAGAAAGAGAGAAAAAGAACGAGCCATCCTATTGTATACTATATGCAGGAGATAACGCCCAGCTTTGCTTGAAGACTCCATGCTATAAACCTTATATATCCCAATGGTCCTCGTCTGAATTAGCAAGTTCTTACATTTCCTTTTCTGGGTTTGACTTGTTAAATGTGAAACGCTGAAAGATCTAAAAAAAAAAAAGGCAAACACTTGCTAAGTAGAGTTTCAATATAAAAGTGCAGAAATTGTAAAGGTTTAGAAAGGTCTTGTTATTTCCAACGTATTTACAGTAACGGCTGGTTGTTTTCCATAGTTTTGATTCTCTATACTTCGGATAACATGCAGTTATAAATATGAGAACCTGATAAATCTGGTGGAATGGTCAGAGGTTCTACAACGCACCTATACCTTAAATGGACGGTCAAGAACTGAGAATAATTGAATTAAAGGGACAGTTAATTCAACTGGTTGAATCGCTGTTAAGTTGATAATGCTTCGTTGTGTCCCACGTTAACATAATTTCTACTATATGTCATTGTGTACGTTAACTATACTTGCTTCTAACATAGCATGCATGTTACAAGTTGTGAAGTCAAACCTCAAATAAGCAAATGTTAGAACTTGTTAAGTCAGTCAAGGACCACTTAGATATATAAGTTTGCATGATGGAGTTTTAAAGTAGCGCTTGTGATATAGGCCGTTCTTTTGTTTGTTGCAATTCTTCTACTGGGGTGCTTTCGTTGTGAACTTAACTGCAGTATCATCTCAACAAACAGTCAACAAAAATTCTGCTAAATCTACTAGTGGAACTGATAAATCTGGCGGCATACCAAAGATGGCAAGAGATGATGCAAGAAGTGGTCAAGTAAATGTTGCAAGGGTAACAACGGGTATTGCTGCTGTCGATGGTATTTACGTAGCCTAGTCATGTGCATATTTTACTGTTTTAATAATGAATATGAGTACTGTGTTCACGGGTTTTATTTTTATATATCTTTCTATGTAATTTGCATTTTAGCTCTTGTGCATATAAAAGCCTAGTTTGTGCATATATTTCCTATTTTAATAAAATTAATATCGGTATTATACATTTATATAATTAAGTGCGTTTCACATGTATACAACACATGTGTGCGTGTGTCAATATCTATATAAATTAAAAACATAGATAATCTGGTATCGTGGTTGGCAAAAATGTGTATGGCTATTTCACATACATGGTGTTGGTGTTTATTGAGTTGGCTCATGTGTTAACTATGATACAACCATTTGAATTTGTTGACTTGGATACAACCATTTGAATATGCTGAATACAACCATCATCTCCTGATGTTTTATGTACAATATTGTAATACAACTTCTCACTAAGTGTTTCCTCGAACCTAGGTAAAGTTTGCACAATGGAGGTGGAATGCTTCAGTATTAAGATCTCTATTTAATTTATTTAAATTGTTTAAAACCAACATTAGAAACCTATTTTTACAGAACATAATATCTCATCGTAGTTTAACATAATAAATTGTAATTCTTAATTAAAAAATCCAAATTTTTTTTAACGTTTGGGTTTATACATTAATTAATAATTAATTTGAAGAAGCTCCGAATAATTAATAAGTTTAAATTTATAACAAACCCGAATTCGGATACGATATATATTATACATTTCTTATATTTTAAGGATATTTTTTATTAAAGTTTTGATTTTTATGATGGGCATATACAATTTTTACACAGGATATAAATAATATATATAGACAAAGATTATGATTTTAAAAATAATTATATTATATTATGATATATATTATTATATTATTGTAAGAAATCAAAAACTTTAATAAAATATATATATAATTATTTAAATTTTATTATGTGTGGGCAAGATTTATTTAAAAAACTATATATATTTTCAAAATAATTATTTAAATTCTATTGTGTGTGGGCAAGATTTCTTAGTTTAAATATATACTCATTTATTCTTTTAAATAATAAAATAAATACATATACCTTACATATATGTGTAAAAATAATTATTTTTAAAATTTAAATAATTATATATATATTTTACACAGGATATAAATCTATATATAGGCAAAGGTTATGATTTTAAAATAATTATATTATATTATAAATCAAAACTTTAATAAAAATATATATACAACACATATAATATCTATATAAGTTAAAAACAAAGATAATTTGGTAATTGTATGGGTATGGATATGGGTATTTCAATGCTCTAGTTGAAGTTGACTGAGTTGGTTCATGTGTTGACTTTGACACAATTGTTGAACCATTTAAATATGTTGAATACAACCATCGTTTTCTCATGTGTTTATGTATAGTATTGTAAATTATAAATTTTTAATTAAAAATTATACTTTATTATAAATTATGATAAAATATTATGTATTCCGTAAAAATAGGTTATTAATGTTACTAATATCATAATGCAAAATGATATGACAACTTAATATTGAAGCATTGCTTCCAAGGAAAGACACATTTTATCATCCTAATTTGCTACAAATTATAATATAACAAAAAAAATTAAATAATAATAAATTATGTTGTTGAATTATTTATGTTAAGTAAATGACAATGTTTTGCCATACTCTCTTTGTTAATTCTTCAATCCTATTTAATCAGATATCACAACCCTAGTTCAGAACTCCATGCTGCAAACCTTATATATCTAAGTGGTCCTTGGCTAACTTAATAAGTTTCTAACATTTTCTTCATTGAGATTTGATTTCACAAGATATCTTGACTTGTAACACGAATGGGCAAATGGAAGACTTGCTAAGTTAAAAGCATAGCTAACTTAGAATTGGTAAGATCAACTTCCATATATGTACATTACATGCTATAGAATAATGCATCTAGATATGATAATTATATATATGATATATCTAATAAAACTTGTATGATCCATTTCACACCTGCTGTAGGCTTTCGATATCAGTTGAAAGCAAGAAGCAACCCCAGAGCGCCCATTCTTAAAAATGGTTAAAATTTACAAGGTTATATTTTCTGTGACTCTCTTTTCAACAGTGTGCGTGACATAACACATACAAAGTAGCTAGGTACATTTAAGGACATCATATCACGCTAATTTTACTTCTGGAAACTCCTGATTGTACATAAAAATTATGCAAAGATAAAGAATTATGCTTAGCATATTAAACTAATTCGCATTCAAACTACATATCTAAACACCACGCAAGGATCAACAGAAACCCCAGTTGCAGCAGCACTTCCCCCGGTAACCTCCCTTGCAACAACCATTCGACCACTTCTTGCAACACCTCTTGCATCCCATTCCACCAGATTTATCAACTTCCACCGATTTAGCACAAGCTTCCATAGCTGCCTGTTCAGATGCTGATGCAGTCACGTGTATAAGAAGTATAAAGAATAAAAACAGGGAAAAAGAACGAGCCATTACTGTAAATATGCTAGAAAATAACACACGACCTGTCTAAACCTTTGCATTTTGCTGCACTTTTATATCCTTCTTCTAACTTGGAAACTATCTATATATGTCCATGCATGCATGTTAAGCTTTACAATTTACATTTATTTATACATATAACTCTAGTTATTGAAAATGTCAAACCTCAAAATAAGAACTTACTAAGTCAGACAAGGACCAATTAGATATATAAGATCTGGAACGTGGCGTTTCAAGAGGGTGTGTTATTTCTAACATACAGTATACATTACAATGGGTTCGTTCTTCTACTCTCTTTTTATTTGTTACAATTCTTTTGTTGGGTGCTTTCTTTATCAATTTTGCTGCAGCAGCATCCCATAAGTAGTTGATGGGGCTTCCGCTAAATCTACTAGTGGAGCTGATAAATCTGACAGTGTCACCAAAGATGGGTGCAAGAGATGCTGCAAGAATTGGTCAAATAAATGTTGCAAGAGTAACAATGGGTACTGCTGCTGCAACTGCTGTTGATGGTGTCTAAGTAACCAAGTTATGTGCATATTTTTGCGTTTTAATAATTTTGAGTATTGTCTTTTGTTAATGTCTTTACATTTCTATGTAATTTATAAGTGTGGTCTTTTAAATAAAATAAATACGTATACCTTATATAAATGTATAAAGATAATTCAGTGTGTTATTCAAATATTGTAAAACTTAAAAATTTATTTGCAAGATTTCTTAGTTTAAATATACACTCATTTTCTTTTAAATAAATAAAATAAATACATATACCTTACATATATGTGTAGAAATAATTTAATGTCTTATTCAACAATTTTTCTAAATTAAAATACCATTTGTGTGAGTAAGATTTCTTTAGTCTAATAGATCTATTGATGAAATATCATTTGTGAGTGAATGTACTTATACGATGTATGGATGTACCTTTTCAATAAATTTATAATTATTTTACATATACAATTTTTAAAATTAAAAAAAAAGTATTATTTCTTTTATTTTTAAATCACATGTTACATAATTTAATTTAAAATTTATTTTAAATATATTACATTATACTAGAATTACACTTTTAATTTTAAATTCTAAAAATGTTAATTTTAATTTAAAATCGCAACGAGAGTTCATGGTGAAATATAAATATAAACATTAAAATTAATAATTATGATGAATTCATTAGTATTACTTTTAACTTAATTTATTTGTATAATGTATTTGTTTTTGCCTTAATCTATTGTTATTTTTTTAATCTCTTTAATAATACGATATTTATTTATGACTATTAAGACATATTTCAACTCTAGAATATAAAGATTCTTTACAATTTATAAATATTTATTTTTTAACTTTATAAAAAATTATCTTAAATTCATTAAAAACAATTCAAAAATAAAATTTGACTTTTTATTACACAAGATTTAAAGAGCATCCTATAATGACCTCTAAACAAATCTAAATATTAAATTTTTTATTATAAATAAATCAATATCTTGTAAGTGTTATTTGTTTGTGTTAAAAAATAGAATATATTTAATAATACATATATTTATAGAAAATTGGAATGTAACAAGCAAATAATATTTTAAATAATTATATTATATTGTGATAGATATGTTTAGTTCATTATTTAAATATCATCAATTAACTATAAATATTATATTTTTTCTATTAAAGTGCATAATTAAAATTTAAAGAAAATTTTTAAGGTATTTAGAGAAAATAAAAATTTAAAAGTATCTATATACAATTAAAGATGAAGCATACTATTCCTTAAGAAAAAATAATAAGAGCATAATAGCATATAAAAGCTCTTATTGTATGGATTTCTTAAATTAAGTTTTTAGCTCATAATTATAAATCAATAAAATTAATATGAATTTAAATATAAAATGGATCCATCTAAATAATTATTTAATTTAAAATGCTTTACATAAGGTTTAAATCTTCAAGTTGAGTAAGTTTATTAATAGATAATAAATATATTCTTCTACTTCTTGTAATATACTACAATCCACTATAAATGTTGGTTAATATATATATATATATATAGCAAAGTTTGAAAAAATTACATGCACTTTTGAGGAGATCCTGGGTGGTGAGGGATGACTAAATAGTTTCAGTACATATTAATACAACACCTGATATTGAGTATATATCAAAAGTGTATATATATTATACAAGCACAATAAGAATGTTATTCCAACTTAATATGTTTTTTCCCTGTAGGTTAATATTTGAAGAAGCTCTTAATAGTTAATAATTTAAGTTTATATATCTAAATACCTTCATCTCAATACTATAAGCACTCACCTATACTTATGTGTAGTCCAGTCAATTTTTTTACATTTCCCTTTTCTAGGTTTCAGTAATATTATCAATCAGAGACACTTGCTAAATTTTAAAGGAAGAGTTTGAAGCGGAGTCATACTGAACAAAAACATCAGTGTATCTAACGGTCAACAAATAGAGTACATATTAAATCTAATGGTCAAGTTTCAAAGTAGAATATAACTTAAAGTGAAAGAGGAGAAATAAAAGACAAGATGTATACTCTATCTTAGAAGTCAAACTAACAAGGAGCCAAATTATCTACATTTCCACGTATAAAAGACACACGTTTATATTGTGTTATATATACGTGGCATGAAATGCACTTTTATATATATATATATATATATATATATATT
The DNA here is from genome assembly GCA_003024785.1 of Selaginella tamariscina. Classification (NCBI taxonomy): domain Eukaryota; kingdom Viridiplantae; phylum Streptophyta; class Lycopodiopsida; order Selaginellales; family Selaginellaceae; genus Selaginella; species Selaginella tamariscina. The sequence goes on from PUQB01000252.1 coordinate 126,412, forward strand.
AAAACAGGAAAATAGCACACAAGTAATGAATTCATTTGGATTGCATGTTAACAGGCAAGTCGAACATATATATATATATATATATGTGCACAAGATTTGAAGGCAAACTACACAGAAATATAAAATGCCCATGAACACAGTATTATTTTATTTATTTAAAACAGCAAAAATACACATGATTAAGCTACTTAAACAGTATCGACAACCCTAGTTGCAGCAACAGTTACCCTTATTACCCTTGTAACCTTTACTTTGATGGAATCTCTTCGCTGTTGCTGGTGTTTAGATAGCCAAGTTAGGTGCACATTACATTGCTGTTTTAAATAATATATGTGTCACGTCTGTCTACTTAATGTGTGCATATGTACAATATATGTGTACCTTGTACTTTTGGTCTGTTTTAATAACAGTGTGCTGTGGCATGTATATAAAAATTAAATAATTTGGTATCGTGATTGATTTGCCCTTCTAACCGTCTGAATCGTGACCGTTGGATTCGAGCGAGATTATTGTTGTACAACCTTGACCATTAGGTCACTGGTGTATTGCGCATGTTTATATCACTTAGATGTGGTCAGTCAGAATAAGTGTAGTGACGGTGAGAACATTCTTGGCACGGAATGTAAGAGTTCAATTAATATAGCTCAACAACCATACTTGAATATTCAAGTCAACTAAGTTCAGGATATATACATATATAGACACACACACTAGAACATCGTAAAGATCACATTCTTCTTTGCAAAAGATGAACAAGGGGTGATATTTGCCATAGAACTGGTGGATGCAGCAGAAACAAGGAGTCTGTGTCCGAGGTGAAGAAATCTGTGATCGAGCTGGATGAATTGCTTGAAGCCGTGGAGATGCCCGAAGTGAAGTTTGTCATGGTAGCAACAGCACTTGCTACGGTGGGTTGGTAACAGCTGCACTCACCTTCAGTTGGTTCATCTCATAGACGACTGCTTACTACTTGCACGGTTTTAAGTTACTGGAATCACATCTGTAAACAAGTTTCAGATTGGATCGCATCTGTAAACAATTGGGAACTTTTCAGTTATTTGATGCTCACTTTGGAGTTCGTTGTTTGATTCTGTGAGAATTTTATTAAGATTTCGCATAGATTTGTCTGTGTAGTACATTGTATACATCTTTTGAATGTTACACTTAAGTTAGATATTATTCTTTCTCTTTCTCTCTCTCACACGTGCAATGAAAACAAACATGTAACTTTATTCGCTGGAGGAAGAAATTAAATAGTGTAGTTCATGAGATTTATCGATGAATACATGAATTAGCCATTAATAAATAAATAATTTATTGCATAAATTAATATGATATAACCTAAGTTTTTAAATGGAATAAGAATAAAATTATTAAATCATGGACAAAAAAGAAAAACAAACGCTGCATATTGGGCTTGATATTCAAATTTATCTGTGGATATCTATATAACTTGCTTATGTTATAAATGAAGCCTGTTGTACACATACTTGGTTACAGTGCAACGAGGCGCAGTCATTTTTACCTGCAATTTAAAGTTAAAATTAATTTAATTAAATAATTAATTAAAGTTAATATTATAATCTAATATATAAACAAATTTAACAGCAAATCACTATTTACAACCAATAATTACTACATCTCATTTAGATGCTTGGTTATGCACAGCACTCACTAACTCCAATGTCTTTTATGTGTGTATATCTCTTTCATTTAAAATTATAATTGAATATAGAATTAATAAATTAATAAATAGTAAAAATTAAGAGAAATAAACATATATAAAAACTAGTAAATTAAATTATATGCATTAATGTTAAGTGTCTTTTAACTTACAAAGGTTGTTTATGAATACATTCAGTATCCGGCTTAATTTTTGCTAATATTTATTTTCTCTAATTTACTTACATTTATAATTTAACGAACAGTCACTATCTATACAGAGAATTAAACATCTGGTGAAAAGTATATTAAATTATATATAATGCACATTGCACATAGTATCTGTACAAAAAAATTAATTAATTAATTATTTTGATGTTTTCTCACGGTAACCTGTGTAAATTATATATAAATTAATTTGAACCGTCGGATTAAACACGAGCGCATCAAATTAAACAGTATGTGACGTGCATATGGTTTACTCACGTCGCATATGTTGAGAAATAAGAAATAAATTTTAATTAAATTCACTTCAGATATAATTACACCGGCGAATGCAGAAAAATCATATTTTTGAGTAAACTAAATTTACTTACACCACCGGTGGAGATGCTCTTACGTCATTAACTTTGTATTAATAACACGTTTACAAATCTATTAATGTAGCATATCATTATTTATTAATGTGACATATGATGACGTGAAAGGGATTATATAACATATATTAATTTTTATTTTTTAAGTTTACATTAAGCTAAAAGTAATTTTATATAAATTTAAAAAATTAAATAAAAATTATATATAAAATGAATCTATATATTAATTATTTACTTTGTATAAGATATAAATCTTCATCTATATAAGTTCAGTGGATACGTTTATATAAATAATAAACATACTTTTCTCTTCCCATATACTCTATATGTATATAATTATTAAGAGAATTATTTCCTATAAAATCACATGATATTGTCTTATACGTGTGAATTTTCATAAGGGAGTTATGTGTAGTATTAGAGTTTATTCTTTCAATTTTTGATAATTTTATTATAACTTTGCAAAAATTTATTTTGTAATACATTATATATATAAAGAAAGAATCATGTGTTCACTATTGTATATTTATGTTATATTAATATGAATAATAATTTATTTTCACAATTTTTATTATTTAAAACTTTTAGTATTCTACCGGTATTCCGATTTCTTTCATTAATTACTTTTACATAACTATATTATTTAATTACCATCTCTCCACGGTTATCATATGTTAAAAACTAAACTTAAAATATAATAATTATTACAACACAATTTATAATGAACTGAAATCCTTTCTTATATTTTTAATGTTTAACAATCTTATCCATAAATAATTATTCTATCTTTATTTATTCATATTTGTATTCATAATACAACTACAACCTTATTAAAGAGTTTTTAATATATATTATTTTTATATTTTGCTAATAAGAATCTAGAATATTTTTATCTAAAATAATAATAATGCTTTAATAATAATAATAAGGCTGCTGTAGATGATATTTAAATGACAAGTTATGTGCATATATTGCTATTTTAAATAAATATATGTGAATATTATGTTCACGAGTGTTTATTTAATTTGTACACATAACAACATAATATATGTGTACTTGTACTTTTTTTTTAATAATTAATGTGTGGCATGTATATTAAAAAATTAATATCATTAAAGCCATTTGAATTGTGACCGTTATATTTGAATAATCTTGACTTTTAAATAAATAATTAATGTATTGTCATGTTATAATTCAATAATAATATTTCTCTTTTGTTTATGCTTTATAAATTTATAATTAAATTATAAGAAGTAAAAACCGTTCGATTAAAATGTATTTTTTAATAAATTTGCATACTCATATACAGTACAATAAATTTTTATTATAAGAATTTTTGATATAACAAATTTTCACTTAAGCATCTTTTCTTATAAAAATTTAATTTAATATTTTCAATATAATTAGTGGGGTTATGAAAGGAAGGTGACTTGATCGTTTATAATATGTCATTAATCATTTATGACAAAATTAAATTTTGAGAATATAATTTTATGTTTTATTGATAAGTACCTAAATTATTTTTTAAACTAATTTGATTAAATTAAAATAAAACATATGATTCATAAACAATATATATATGTGCTCAAGAATAAATGTAATATATTTCTCCTATATATTTTCCAAATACAATATTTATATATTGTAACATATAAGAGTATTCTCAATTATATTCAAAGTTAACAACCACACATATAATATGTCTATGTATAAAATGTATTTTATTCATAATTTAGTAGTCTAAACATGTACTTACTATCAGGGTCTTTTATATATCTATGTACCATTTCAATAGCAATATATTTTAATTGTTTTTATATATACAATTTTAGAAATGAAAAGAAAGTGTATTTTCTTCTTAAAATCACATGTTACATAGTTTAATTTAAAATATATAATTTAAATTATTACTTATAAAATAATTCTAATTTTTTTTAAAATTTAAATATTTTAATTTAAATTTAAAATTAACAATGAGAGTTCATGTTGAAATATAAATATAAACATTAAAAATAATAATTATGGTGATTTCACTAATATTATTTAACTTAATTTTTCTTTTAATTTATATGTTTTTAATATATGGTATTTTATTTATAAACCTCTAAGGCATATTTAAATTAAAAGATTCTTTTAAAATTTATAAATATTTATTTTTAACCTTATAAAAAGTTTATCTTACTAAATTTTTTTGTAAGTATTATTTGTTTGTGTAATGAACTAGAATAAATTTAATAATACATATATTTTATTAAAAAACTGCAATGTAACAAACAAATTTTTAAAATAATTATTTTAATATTGTGATAAATATATGTTAAATTAGTTAACCATCGAGTATTTTCTAAGGTATTTACGAAAATAAAATTATCATTTAAAAATTTATATTAAAGATAAAATTAATATAGAATTAACGCTAGATGAATATAATTTAATATAAAATGGTTCTATATATATAATTATTTAATTTAAAATGCTTTACATAAGGATAAATCTTCAAGTTTAATGAGTAAGTTTATAATAAACATACTCTTCTGCTTCCTATTGTATTTAATGAGATGATTATGAAGATGCCTAAAAAGTTATTCTTTCAATTATAATAATTTCAATATAACTTTGATATATATGTTTCATGTTTAACTTGTATATACATATGCAATATAGACATGCTAAACTACATTTTTTAATATTAATAATTCTCTTATTTCTATAAATATTTAATAGCAAGCTAGGAATCCACTATTAATGTTGGTTATAAAGGAAAATTATTTATAAAAAAAGTTAACAAATTTTTGAAAACATTACATGCACTTTTCAAGAGATCCTGAGGTGATTAGGAATGACTAAATACATATTAATACAGCACCTGATATTGAATATATATCAAAAGTGTATAAAAAAATGTTATTTCGACTTAATAAGCTCCATACATATAAGCACTCACCTATAATTATGTGTAGTCCAATCAAAATTTTTACATTTCCTTTTTTAGGTTTCACTAATTAAATTTAAAGTTATAAATTATTATCAAATAACTGTAAATGTAACTCAGAAACAATTGTAAGTTTTAACGGTGTACTGTACAAAAACAAGCAGTGTATCTAACGGTCAACAAATAGAGTGCATATTAAAATCTAATAATCAAGTTAAACAAGAATATAATTTAAAGTTAAAGAGGAGAAATAAAAGACAAGATGATACTCTATGTTAGAAGTAAAATTAACAAGGAGCCAAATTATCTACATTTCCACGTATAAAAGACACGTTTATATTGTTGTGTATGTGTTGGCATGAAATGTTATGTATATATATATATGTTTTTATTAAAATAGGAAAATATGCACAAAAAGTAATGAATTCATTTAGATTGCATGTTATATTTATATATATACACATAATTTATGTATATATGTGCACAGAGAACTACATAGAAATATAAATTTTATTTATTTAAAAACAGCACATGATAGGTTACTTAAACACCATTTTCAACAACTCCTTTGTTACCCTTGTAACATTTACTTTGACAGCATCTGTTGCTGTGTTTGAATAGCCAAATTGGGTGCATATACATGCTGTTTTAAATAAATATATGTGTCACGTCTGTCTACTTAATTTGTGCATATGTACAATATATGTGTACCTTGTACTTTTGGTCTGTTTTAATAACTAATGTGCCGTGGCATGTATAAAAAACTAAATAATTTGGTATCGTGATTGATTTGCCTTCTAACCATCTGAATCGTGACCGTTAGATTCGAGCAAGATTATTTTGTACAACCTTGACTCTTAGGTCACCGGTGTATGCGCATGTTTATATCCTTAGATGTGGTCAGTCAGAATAAGTGTAGAGAGTGAGAGACATTCTTGGCACGGAATCTAATTTCAATTAATATAGCTCAACAACCATACTTGTATATATATATATATATATATATATATATATACTACATACAACATCGTACGATCACATTCTTCTTTGTAAAAATGAACAAGGGGGTGATATTTGCCATAGAATTGGTGGATGCAGCAGAAACAGAGCAGTCTGTGTCCGAGGTGAAGAAATCTGTGATCGAGCTGGATGAATTGCTTGAAGCCGTGGAGATGCCCGAAGTGAAGTTTGTCATGGTAGCAACAGCACTTGCTACGGTGGGATTGGTAACAGCTGCACTCACCTTCAGTTGGTTCATCTCGTAGACGACTGCTTAGTGCTTGCACAGTTTTAAGTTACTGAATCACATCTGTGAAACAAGTTTCAGTTATTTATTGCTCACTTAGGGTTCAGAGGGATCGCATCTGTAAACAATTGGGAACTTTTCAGTAATTTGATGCTCACTTTGGAGTTCGTTTTTTGATTCTGTGAGAATTTTATTAAGATTTCACATAGATTTGTCTGTGTAGTACATTCTATACATCTTTTGAATGTTACACTTAAGTTAGATATTACTCTTTCTCTCACACATGCAACAAAAACAAACATGTAACTTTGTCGCTCGAGTAAAACATAAATACAAACAGTTTATGGTAAGAAAAAACTAAATAGTGTAGTTCATGAGATTTAGTGATTTATTCATTAATAAATAAATAATTCATTGCATAAATTTAATATGATATAATCACTTTCATCTAAATTTTTAAATTAGACCATGGATAAAAAGGAAGAACAAACCGTTGCATATTGGGCTTGATATTCAAATTTGTTATAACTTGCTTATGTTATAAATGAAGCCCTATTGTACACATGCCTGATTACAAGTATGCACACAACACAACCTACTCACTCTCATACTTATTTCCCAACTTCGGAACATAACATACATACTCAACTCAAACGTGTTGGGTTTGCTTTTTTTTTTATACTTTGGATTTCATTCAATTCAAAAGTAAAGAAAACCTAAAGAAACCTTTAAAAAAACATTTTAAAAAGTCATATTAAGAAAAAATAAAAATCACATTATACACAAACATAATTTAGTCATCATTTTCCTCTTCATCATCAGAATAGGAAATGATTGATTGTCTACTTCCGTATTATCGATTAGAAGGTCATTAAATTGGTTAACTCCTTCTCTATTAATTAGTTTCAACACCATTAAAATAGGCCTCATCAAAGTAAGAATCTCAATGCATTTGGTTAAAAATTGAGTGTTAAGAATCAAGCTTTTGACCTACTTTGCACCACAAGCATTTTGCCAGTTCTTTCACCAAAATATATAAAATAATAAATTGGTATAAAGCTCTAAGCATGTTCTCTTCAACAAGCTGGTTCATCACAATGAAGTTATATGTAAAACATGTAGTAGCAAGCTTTGCCAAGTCTCTAGGTGCCACCTTTTTAAAGTAACAACCAACTTAGGCTTTTAAACATGAACGTGACAATGCTGTTATAGTCTTTGACATATGGCTTCACCCAACCCAACTCTACAATGTTCTTTAGTAACAAATTTAAACAGTGATAAACACAATGCCTATGCACTATAGTTAAAAATTCTATTTGCATCTTTTCTCTCATATTCACAAAGTTAGAGCTATTATCAATAATGAGCTGAACAATATTATCTGGTTCAACATTAAGAATAATAGGCTTGAGCTTATTCCATAATCATGTTCCATTTTTGTTTTCATTAAAGCATCAATAAACTTTAAAAAGACTGTTCCATATATGCTCATAACCAAGAAGTTGACAATGGATCTTTTCTAAGAGCATTGTCATGCATCAGTTACAATGGTATAATCAAACTTCTTCCAACCATCCATTACAACTTGCAAACTCATATACTCTCAATTTAGATGTCTCATTCAAATCGTTGCAAACTTTGAAGATATAGAACTATAATTAGGTCTTGTTTATAACAGTCACCAAGAGCTCTTTCCATAAAGGATTATTGACAAGGTTAAATGGCTGAGCAATTCCATAAATGAACCTTCTTATTGCAACATCAGCCTCAATAGAAACTTTATTTTACCACATTGTAGTCAAATTTACTTGCACATGGGCTCTTGACATCAAGGAAGTGCTCCCCAAACATGTCTTACATGCTATAAAACCCTTTGGCATGCTTCTAGAAGAACTTTCAAATTCATTAGAGAAAACTAGATTTTTGAAGATACCCTAGCAGATGCCCAACAAATTTCTTTAGATTGCCATTTAGGGCATTTCCTACAACCAAAATAGTTTGCTGTGCAACACTAGCTGAAGCTACCCCAATTTGGATGTGTTGACTAGGAAAGCTAGGGATGGATTCATTGGTCATAGCTACACCAACATTTTCACTATATCCCACATGTTGTTTATGTGAAGTCTTGAGCAACTTGTCATCCAAGTTTATATATTGCAATCTGTTGTAAACACTAAAGTTCCACCAATTTTGGTGGATCACAAGACATATACTCTTTAAAAAATACACATCTCTTGATGGACATTTGAAGGAACAAAGGGCAATCTCAATTTTTCATTTGGAACTTCAGTTAAAGGTGCTTCTAACTGCTTCAAACATATACTTTGTTGTAATACTTACATGTCCAATGGCTTTGTCCATGACCTCGAGTATAGTTCTCTCCCTTGATTGTGTGATTATCCCAGAACGAGTGTCTATTCTTCCCACGGTCACTCATCTTCAGTGTGAAAGATTTGGAATCTTTAAAATTTCTACATATAATACTTCAGTTTCAAACGTGATGCAAACGTGTTTGCGAATGGGATGTTTTTATATTGAAGGTGTTTGGAAATAAGTATGCTCACTTCAATGTCTTTTATGTGTATATATCTAAATTATAATTAAATATATAATTAATAAATTAATAAATAGTAAAAACTAAGAGAAATAAACATATATAAAAACTTGTAAATTTAAAATTATATGTTAATTATCTTTTATGTGCATTAACTTAAAAATACATTGATTATTCAGCTTAATTTTTGTTAATATTTTTAATTTTTCTTAATTTTACTTACATGAATCACAGTCGCTATCTATTACAAAAATTTAAAGCATCTTCACATGTGAAAGTATATTAAATTATATGGGTCATTTGCATCACACTTAATTTAACTTAAGAGTGGGCTTAAGTAAGGGAAAATGAATTTGTACTCGCCTTTAAGTTGAGTAATCATTTACTTTATTTTTTTTAAAGATTTGATTGCTAAGGGCATTGATTTCGCACTAACCCTTAACTTAATAAATTACTGTGATTTTGTAATATTCCTTAACTTAACTTATTTTAAGGGAATGCAAAATTACAAAGAAAATTTAAGGAAGATGGTTAACCACCCTTAACGACTCATGAGGTGGTCGTCACCTTTTTCACAATCTTTTTAAAATAAAATACAAAATTATATTTTTCATGCATAATGTGTATTTTTATATGTTAAAAATATATTTTTTATATTTTTATTTTAACATATATAATTAAAATTAAAAAAATAATACAAATGAATTTTTTAAAGTATTCTTAATGTATTCTCATTCTACCCTAATTTCCTACACTAGCATATATATATATAATATATATATATAAAATATTTTCATGAAGTTTTTTTAAACATATTCAAAATATATAAAATTTAATTATAAGTATATAATTTCATCTCATATTTTTATAATAACTAAAATCACTTTAAATGTTAATAAAAATTAAGGATGCACAAATTATTTAAATCATGAATACTATAAATATATTTTAAAACTTAGTTAAAAATATTTAGTATAACTTGACATAATAATGTTAAATTAAATGTAGATATGTTAAGTTCATTAAAAAAATTAAGTTAATATCTTAACTTAAATGTAAATACAAAGTATATTATATTAAGGGTAATATTTGAATTCAATTGCCTTTAATAATTTGATTGTAAGTACTTACTAAAATCCATTACCTTAACACAATTCTTTAATTTAAATTAAAAAATTAAAGGTTGATGAGTGTGAATCAATTGCCTTAACACATTCTCTTAATTTAAGTTTAGGATAGTATGACCTTAACTTTTATTCTTAAAGAAGAGTTAATGTGAATCAAATGCACTCTTAACCCTTATTTAACTTATACATGTTAAGTTAAGTTAAGTGTGGTGGGAAACGACCCTATGTAATACATATAACATTTGTATAAAAATTAATTTAATTAATTATTTATAATGTTTTCTCCACCGGTGGATTGTGTAAATTATATATAAATTAATTTGGACTGACGGATTAAACACGAGCACATCAAATTACACAGTATGTGTGATGTCAAATGGTTTACTCACATCGCATATGTTGAGTAAATACGGCAGTAAATTAAATTTACTTCAGATGTGGATGAAGAAAATTATATTTTTTGAAATACATAAATTTACTCACGTGTTTTAGTTACCACCGGTGGATATGCTCTTACCTCATTAAATTTATATAATAATACCACGTTTATAATCTATAATGTAACATATCGTTATTTATTAATGTGACAAATGATTTATTACTGTGACATATGATGACGTAGAAGGGGCTGTATAACAAATTAGTTTTTTTTTTTTTATATTTATAAATTAAAATCTTTTTATAAAAGATAATTTTTAATATAAATTTAAAACAATTAAATATAACTTATATGTAAAATGAATCTATATAATTATTTAATTTAAAAATACTTTGTATAAGATGTAAATCTTCATTTATATAAGTTTAGTGGATATGATTATTAATAGATAATAAACATACTCTTCTTCTTCTCGTATACTTTATATGTATGTAACTAATAAAAGAATAGTTTCCTATAAAATCACATGATATGGTTATATACGTGTGAATTCTTGTATGTACAAGTTATGTGTTCACTATTGTATATTTTTGTTATATATAATATGAATAATAATTGTTTTCACAATCTTTTATTATATTTAAAACTTTTAATACGTATTTTATGTTGGGTATTCCAGTTTCTTTCATTAATTACTTTACATAGCTGTATTAATTAATTACCATCTCTCCATGCGTATTATATGTTAAAGATTAAGGGTCATTTCGCATTAATTCTTAACTTAACTTAGCATACATAAGTTAAAGGGTTAAAGAGTGTATTTAATTAGCATTAAGTTGTTAAATTAAGGGTCATTTCGCATTAGTTCTTAACTTAACTTAGCATGCATAAGTTAAAGGATTAAGAATGCATTTGATTAGCATTAACCCTTAACAACTTAAATTAAGAAATTGTGTTAAGAGAATTGATTTGCACTTGTTGACTTTTAAATTTTTAATTTAAATTAAGAAATTGTGCTAAGGACAATAAATTTGCATAGATACTTATAATGAAAATATTACAGGCAATGAATTCGAATATTACCTTTAATACAATATACTTTATATTTACATTTAAGTTAAACTTATTAACTTAATAATTTTTATAATGAACTTAACATATTTACATTCTATTAACATTTAAAATGATTTTAGTTATTATAGAAAATATAAAATATGGTGAAATGCTTATGCAATACATATTAGATTGAAAGTTTAAACAAGTAAAAACTTCATAAAAATATATATATATATATATATATATAATATATATATATATAATATATATATATAATATATATATGCATATGTGTTAATGTGTGTATATACATATATTTGCATTTCATATTTTTATTTATTTAATAAAAAAAGTACATAATATCTATTTATAGTATACATCCTTTTTCACATTTCATGTTTATCTTGAACACGTGATATTATTGTGGTCACAAAAAAAAAACAAAAAAAAAAAAAAAAATAATTAATAAAAGAAAAGAATTAACAATTTCCAAATTAATGCTTAAGAAATGGTGTTCTATTAATAAAATGAGCTTTAAGAGTTGACTTAATCGTACGAACATGTGTAATTACCTAACCAAGTTTTTGAGGATTTCGTCAAAGATTATTATTCTACTTAATCTCCTCTTTCTTGACATAACATAATTTCTCTGTTTCTTTGCTCTTAAAGTTGCCTCATAATTAACCTCGCCCTCATCAATAAAGATGTTATGAAAAATAACATAAACACTCATAGTAATGTGTGAAAGGTGAACTATCAATTTATAATCAAGACAACAAAATTTTTGTTTTAAAAAGCCAAATACTTGCTCAACACTTTAGTAAGCTCCTTATTAAAGGTTTCCTAACCAAGATTAAGATGAACATGTACAAGAACTCAAATTAAATATGTTATAAATATATCAACTTTATATGCTTGTGTATGGGACCAGTAAATGGTTATAATTAGTATCCTTTATTCCCCACAATATAAGGTTTCACGAAATCAACATGAGCAACCTTTAAAGGATGATCTTTTGATGAAGTGAGTAATTTTTTCAAACTCGCATATCATGCACGTTACCTGTAAATACCAAAACATTACACAAACACAATCAAAATGAATGTAACTTACTCACCTGACCATCCAGCGTTCACATTTATAAACCTTTTATGTGCATTAACAACCCTTGCACAATGATGTTGTTCCGTTGCTTCTTGTCAAAGTAGTTTGTCTGGTCATTTGTAAAAGGCTGAAGTATCTCCACATGTGTGAAATTTATGGCCCCTGCAACATCTGGTAGATGAGTGTGTGTCACATCTTGAAACTCATGTGCCATCTCACAAACCTCATTTTTTGTCAATGGAAATGCCACCTTGTACCAAAAACGCTAACAAATAGCTAATGTCGTCTCCACAAACACAGGTATAATAGTCAAAGTTCCAATAACAAACCTTTCATCAATGTCCATGTAGTCATTGTTCCTCACCATCTTCCAAAGTGTAGCTACAGCTTTGATATCCACTCGTACAACTTCTCTGTAGTGGGTATCCCACCTTGAGATGTCATCCTCCAATACATTATAAATCATAATAAAGGTTCTTTGTAACATCTGAAGAAGCTTTATTCTTTCGTCATTGTAGTGTGACATTATAAATGTATCCCACCATGCACCACTACGTAGTTGAACCCACTATAAAGGAGAAACTTATCGTTTGAGTCAGAATCTAAGTTGTTCATGATGAATTAACAAAAAAATCCCTAACCATAGTCAAGGCTAGTGCTATTAAACAGTCATGAAAGTAATATAATTGATACTTATAATAGTAAACGAAAATGCATTAACATAATCCAATTAAAAGCTTGCAAATGATAAATATTTGCAACCTACATGCACCCATGCTAATCTAGTCTTTATTGCCCTATTCACAAATGTGATTAGTAATTTATGTCATAGCCAAAGCAAACTTCTCAATAGAAGCATTCTTTTCCCTCCTCAACTCTACTATCCTTTCAAATTGGTGGTTCCTCATTTTAACTTGAGCTCGAAGTACATTTGTACCTTTATTAACAGCTTCAACCAAACTAGACTTTCCTTATTTGCATGCCTTCTCTTCCTAGTGATACTATCTCCATCATCATCTAAGCTATCAACAATCAGAGGTGCGCCTATTGAAGTCGCTTGTGAAGTTGGAGTTGTTGGTGGATAATTCTCAGAGTCATGTGTCATGTAGTTTCGATCACCTAGAAATGAATCCAAGAGATCAAACAGGTTCAATTCCATGTTTGGCAATCCAAAGTGTCATTTCTCCATATTTGACAAGCTCGAATATGCAACAACTCTCAACTTCCTATTGTGGTCATGAATAATTTTATAATCATTAATCAAGTTCTCCCACTACTTACGACATTGTTCTCCATCATGATCGTCAAACCTTATGCTTACATTTCTTTTGCAATTTGTCTCCAACGTGCATTTGCTTCATAGTTGACATCTGTAACTTAGCCATGAGCTCTTGTCATTTCAACTCCACAAGCATCTTTATGTCGTCCATTGTCCAATTCTGAGATTGAGGTTGGTTGCTTCTTGCTTGCCCCTCAATTTCTTGTGAATCTTTCTTAAACCTTGGCCCTTGCCCTCATTTTCACCAATGTCAATTGTTTCACCTACCACCTTTGAAGATTGTTGCGTTTTACTTGTCGAACAACTCTAGCTGACCTAGTTTGAGCTACTTATGAGCTTTCAACCACCTCTTGAGCTGAGCTCAAGCCAGCCTAGCTAGGGGTGGCATGAAGCCCGACAACACATGTTGCCAAGCTTTGGGCTGCCTCCTGAGCTTGGCAAGTGTTGGGTGAGCTCAAGCCAGCCAGGCTTTGGGGCGCCCCGTAGTAGCTTGGGTCACTTTTAAATCTCGATTCTTGATTTAAGGGTCACTTACCTTAACTCTCTTTTTGCTTTCGTGATAGCATATTTAGAAATAAATAGTTTTTTTTTTTAAATAAGACCCTAATGTATAGGTACTCATCTAATGAGTGTTGTTTTTTTGAATGATTAAATATAGTTTGGAAATAACTTAAACGTCATATTATGTATTAAAATAAAAATATAATAAATATTATTTTGGTAATTATCCCTTCCCATACATGCACCCATACAAACATACATATATACATAGAGAGAGTTTTTTAGATACAACCTTTTTAAAAGCTTTTTGATTTAATTTTACGCACAAAAAAAGGTTTTTTTTTATTTCTCACAACCGAATGCCTTGTTTTAGGGTTCTCCATGAAGTGTGCTCTATGAGGAAATGTGACGGTTTCTAGTGAGTCTCAATCCACTGCATTCTAGAGGCATTGCATTCACTCCCCTTGCAAATTATGCCCATCCCAACTCTCACACTCCACATGGACACCTAGCCGCATCCACTACCCCCTTCACCCTTGCATTCTTCCCCTCCCTATTCCAATTCACATCATCCATCCTGCTCGACTTTGCCTTCACCTTTTTAGCCTCTCCCCGCACTAGCATGCACATCAAACCCTAGGGTGATAACCAGCACACATCCCATTCTCCCACTTTGACCTTTGACTTTTCAAATACTCTTCCGTAGTGCAACTCAAGATTCCAAACCCATGTGAAAACATTCAACTATAAAGCAGCAGATTTGGACAACGTGAATAGCTTACACATGAACAAGTTAGTACAAATAGATAGTCTGCCATACTATATCTATTGTTAGTCATATCATGTGGATTGTCTAATGTACCATGCGGCCGTCCAATGTACACAGTATGTCCGATCAGTTTTCAACGATCTTAAAAGACTTCAGGGATTAAATGCCATTGCAATTGGAATTGGACTTAGAAAGAGGTACATTTGCTTATAAAGTTAAAGAAAGAGGAATTCCTTGAGTGCTTGAGAATGTTTACTCGAGAGAAAAGCCAACAAACTTCACAACAGTGCTAGTTGCAAATTGTAAAGAGATTTCAAGAGAGATTTGGATGTGATGATTGAGATGCAGAAGCTTACAAAAGAAATGGGATAACATTGTCAACGATTACAAGCACATTCATGATTATGATCAAGCAGATGGGTAGTACAAACTACTTTGAGTTAGCATCAAAGGAGATAAAGGACCTTGGACTTCCATATATGTATCGAGAGATATATGAGCAAGTAGACAGTTTTATGGGTGCTCGAGTTGTTTCATTTCCAAGAACTACAACTAATATGGAAGATCATCCAAATGACATCCTTGGACAAGGTGTTGAAAGTGAAGCTTCATAGATGTCAAGTGAGAATCTATTAAAAGACTGGACCAAGTCTTTAACAGTAGTAGTCGACGTAAGAAGGCATCTCCACCACTAGTCTCTATTTTATGAAGGAGCTACCATATTGTTGGCACAATGAAATGCAGAGTTGAGATAATAATATGAGTGGTAGTGTCAACAAGCTAAAAGGAGATTTGCAATTAGACAATAGAGAGCTGATGTAACAACCTATTTGCATCTACATTTGATCGTTTAGTGATTACATTGTGTAATGATGCAACATATGAGTAAAAGCATTCTTATTTTTTCTGTATTATAAATCTTAATTGATTTTTTTTTTTTTGCTTAAGTACAAAGTCGACATTTAAATGAATCAAATGTTAGGAGTAGTAGCAACTCATATAAATCAAAATTGAAAAAGAATGTGTTAGCAATGGCAATCGATGGAACTCATCATTCTTTAATAATAGCTTTTATTGTAATGAAATGGATGATAAATCTGATAAAGAAAAAAAAGAAGAAGATGAGTAAAATGTTCATGATAAAATGAAGAAGGCTGTAGATGATGCAACATCAACATCATGGTGGATAAAGCCTCAAAGTTTATACTTGGAGGGATATATTTATGAAAGATGTGTATAATGATGAACGTTGGACAAGGAAGCTATGCATGTCTAAACAAATATTTTTGAATATTAGTGTATTGGAGCCTAATATTACAAAAAAAGATACATGGTTTCAAAAAGTTATTCCATTGACATTAGAGTGGGTGTAACTTTGTACAAGTTGGTGAAAAATTTAAACTATGATGATATAGGAGAGTCACATGCATAAAGAATTATAATAAAGATTGTTCAAGTAATTATTCATCAATTTTCTTATAAAATTACTTTTTCAGCAATTGAGAATAAGGTATGTATTGTTTCTAATAAGTTTTAGGAGATAACTCATACTGTATTATCAAATGTGGTGGGAGCGATTGATTGCACACACATTAAAATTCTTCAGTTGAACACTCTAGATTATGAAGATTACTTTGATAAAAATAATAAAATATAACATTATCTTACAAGTTGTTGATGCAAAAAAAAAAAAAATTTCAAATATAAATGTGAGTTGGCCAAGTATGTAATTTTTAAGTTTAAAATACTATTTTATTTTCATGATAATGTAAGTAATGCACAGGATATGCATGTTTGGAGAAATTCAAAGTTAAAATAAAAGATAAATCAAAATATTTATCTTCAAGGTCTAGTAATACTAATTTTTGATGAAAATGTAAAACCTTATTTGGTAAGGGACAAAGATTACTAATTGACTTCATATTTAATGATAATGTATATATGTATGTTATTTCTAAATCTTGTTATTATTTAATATTTACATTTGTAGATATGCATCTCTTGTTGGACAAAAAGTGTTTAACAAATATTATACACATGCACGATTAGTTGTAGAACAATTATTTGGATTTCTAAAACAAAAGTTTTGGTATTTGAACAAGAAATTAAAAATTACAGTTAAACATTAAGCACATGTTAAAGCATGTTGTACACTTCACAATTTTTTAATTGATGAAGACCAAACAAATTTAGAAAAAGAATTAGTATAATATGAAGAAACTGAAAAAGACGTTGTGATAAAGTTCAAATCAATTACAAAAATACAAATTCAAAATTAGAATCACAAGAACCTACAACTGTTGCAAGAGTGGCACATGATATGAGACATGTTTTAGAACACTATTAGTGTTTAATACTTAAAAGTTATATTAGATTTTTATTAATATGTGGTTGTGGTTGAGTTATTAATTATTACTACTAATAAAAGTTAAGCAATATTAAATAAATATTATGAAAAAAATAATTTATCTAAAAACCTCTTGTAAATTGCTAATGTAAAACATAATTAAATTATAAGTGTTTGTGGGCGCCATTGCCACATAAGCACTAAATAAGCCTTACTTAAATTATGCATGATTTTAAATTAAAAATAAGAAGGATGTAGATCCTTCACCTTTTAAATTATAATAATTAAGTAGATATAATGATATGCAAACTCAAGTGGGAAGGGATTTTCTTAAATATGTTTTATTAAATGCATTTAATACACTTATGCTAAGCACATGTGGGAAGGAAATTTCCCTTTATTGTTAAAAAATTTCACATAATTTATACTATGCTAAGGATAAGTGAAGAAACACCCTCAAACTTTAAAATATAAGATTATTACAACGCAAAGAGCAACTTAAACAATATTGTATATAAGAAATATGAATAAGATCATATATATTTTAATTTATCAACACTATAATGAACATGAGATTCTTTCTTATATTTTGATATTCACAATTATACATTTATATGTCTCGTCCTTCATTATTATAATTATTTTATTTTTTTAATTTATTCTTTAATGTTTAACAATCTTATCCATAGTATAATTATCTATCTTTATTTATTCATATTTGTATTCGCAATACAGCTACGACCTTATTCAAGAGTTTTTAATATATATTGTTTTTATATTTTGCTAATAAGATTCTAGAATATTTTTATGTAATAATGAATTTTTATATAATAATTATAATAATAACACTTTTATTAAATAATAATAATATGCTGGCAATGATATTTAAATGGTAAATTATGTGCATATATTCCTATTTTAAATAAATATATGTGAATATTGTGTTCATGAGTGTTGCACATATACAACATTATATATATGTGTACCTTGTACTTTTTTTGTTTTAACAATTAATGTGTGGATGTGTATTAAAAAAATTAATAATTTGATCCTTAAATCAACTGTTGATGTATTTAGATGTGATGATCAGTTAGAATAAGACGGAATCGAAAATGAATATAACTCAATAATCATACTTTCCCTTTGTCCATGCTCTATAGATTTGTTATAAATATTTATTAAATTATCAGGATTTTAAATTTAACAATGTATTTATTTTAATAAATTTGCATACCCATATACAATACGACAGATTCTCACTTAAGAATCTTTAAATAAGATTAACCCCTAAGTTCTTGTTATATCCTTGAATATGCTTGGATATACTAAGAATATCGGCTTTGATTTGATATATTCTAATTTTGATTAACTTTGGTATAATTTATTGACTTTTGACTTTTGTGTCAGCTGTTACGTGACCTTGTTAACGTATAAAGTAATTTGTTTTAACATTACAAATTCAGACGGTGAACCCAAAGATTAAAAGCTTATAACCTTATTTAGAAGCTAATTAACGATATAGTATGACGTGGATGGCACACAATGGCGGCAAAACTTGGTGGAAACAATCACGTACTGTGCTGAAGCCACGTTTTAGCCGTGTCACCAAGTAATACGTCCCCCGAACGTATGTTGTATAGTAGATGTAATATATATATATATAGCCTGACTTAGTTACAAACAGTTGTACATACAACTATGGAATTATTGTTATTTGGATTGATATTCGAATGTCTATATTAGAATATCTATATAACTTGGTCTTAAACATACTTTCTTACACACACACACATATATATAGAGATAGAGAGAGATTAATGTGTTGGAAAGTTTGGCATAACTTGTAAAAGAATAAAATTAATAATTTTTTCTCTACAAATAAATAAACGCAAAAAGAAGAATGGACTTAACGTCATGTCTGAATGCAGGCCCTGTAGTTTATTGCAATATCGCATTTAGATGTGTTGGACCGGCTGGGTATGTACACCCCTGTACCAGGCCTGGCTTGCCAGCTTCCTCCTGCATAAACATGTTAAAATTCATATAATATCTTATATCATGTTATATAATTTGGTCATATCCATTTGTTCATCTACATTTTGTTAGTTGATATCATTTATTGGAGATTAACTTTGTAAAGTAACCACGTGTGTGTATATATATATATATACTTTCGTGCATCTTCCTATACTAATGCAAAACAAGATATACAAGTGTGTAAAACTGAGTAACAGACACACGGCATAGAAGTGATACTTTATATATATATATATATATATACATTAATCTATTTAATCATGGATTACATTGCATACCTGTTGTAGATTGTCCACAGTTGTTTGCTGAGCTCGATGACTTAGTTCTTTCAGGCTGATCCAGGCCAAGGAATAAGAGAATCCTCTTTGCAGGGTCAGCGTTAACAGCATATTTCGTACCTTCTAGTTTTACTAGCGACCTGCTTAAACGTGAATTAAGATGAGTGACAGTATTGATTGTAATAGGTCTAATAATGATACATGCATAGAATATTTAATGTGCCAATACATCAATGATCTGTCCATTTTAATGTGTACATACATACGTATTATTACTTTGCATGTGTGTATTGGATGGTAATCTATATGTATGTGGTTGCGTGTGGAACCATACACTTATATACAGACGTCATTTGCATGGAGGAATCGGCGTAAATGCAAGTATAATTGTATTGCAAGAGTACGTCTACAAAGAATGATAAGAGGGATTACATACACGTGTGTCACTGCGAGTGTCTGTGTGAGTACCACGTCAGTATATTGCACGTCTATCACATTGTACATTGATAAGGGCCAGCTATATACAGAACAGCTTCGGGAACTGTACAGAACAATATGTGTATATGCCACGCCGATATGGATGGATGTAAAATGGAAACTATACGTGTGCATGAATGCATTGTAAACTTACAAACACCCAACTACACACATACATATATTTACTACGTACAGACAACATAATTTCTCTGTCGTGCATTACGACGTAGATATATAGCACAAAGATTATATGGATGCGTACACACAACGGTGTCTGCGTGCGCAGAGATATCTATATTATGCAGAATAACAAACAATATACCAGAATCTCTCTCTCTCTCTCTCGTGCGTGTAAAGTACATTCTAACTCTTCTTTTCCATTTAAAAAAGAATACTCAACAATTATTTGTGTGTGTAATGTGTATTCATGCTTATATTTAATGCTTATATGCTGAGGAGTTATGCAATTTACAATAGAAAGAAGTTTATGCTCACCCGGCTGGAAAAGTTAGATTTAAACCTCCCTTAAACAGACCATCAACATTCTCAATCGTTTTCCCAAGCACTAACGAAGATTCAGCTAACAACGAAATGAGATAGAGAGGCTGCACTGATACATGCTGGTCCTGAATCGGAAAGGGCTTTCCCTGCAATATGAAAACGTCTCTAAATTGCTCAATAGACTTAACTCCTATATGTATGTATGCCTCCGTGCCTGGTCATGCACGTGTTCTACGATGATAATATTAATAACAATAAAACGAAGCCTTGACGAACCTCTTCGATAACGTGCATGATGAAACAGTTTGGCCTCCTGTCGCAAGACAAAACGTTCGTCTCTGACAAATGGTCAACCAACGACTTTACAGACTCCTGTATAGTCCTCGGTGTTTTCCCTGACAAATCAAAATATAATATGTATTTGTTATTGTGTGTGTGTGTGAGAGAGAGAGAGAGAGAGAATATGACAATAACTGTAACTAAACCAAGAGCATATAGTGCCCACGTTTTACACCTACACAACTCCAAAGTTGCAGAGAGAGCTTAGTTAGATCCACTGTTCCTGATAATATCCGGATCTTATCTTATAGTGACTATCTTCTCTACTTATCTATTTTCAACTAAGAGCACAACATACAATAGATATATACGTGTTTTACATTATCTTGCATTCTGATACCACTTACCTAGGAGTTGCTTCATTGGTTTCTGTAGAGCTCTTCAGCTTCCCTTTTATGCAAGTTCGATCACCTATATAACAGAGGGTTATCAGAAACGAGCCAAACAGGATTGAAAGCCATACCAACAGGAGTTTTGTCCAGGATTTCGGTTACCAAGTTCACCAGCTGAGTTCGTTTTGGTGCGTCCAACACGTGATTGCACAACTGACCTTCAGCAGCATTCACCTGCATAGTGAGCAACAATAATCAAACTCTCGACAGGAACACACGTGCACACGCACACACACTCACTCAAAACTGTATGCTTTGTACCTTCTGCCGCCCAGTTTCAACAACTTCAACTAGCGCCTACTTCCTGCTCGTCTTTACTTATAACCTCTGCAACCCACATTCAACACGCCATTACAAACACTGTCAGGATTTCCCTCTCGAAAATTACACATAATAAAAATGCATTCTTGAACATGTGTAAATACGTACATGCAAACAGTACGTGCGTGTATATGTGTATGTCTAACATCAAATACATACGCACTTATATATATATATATATATATATATATATATATATAGGCTGTTATTACCACTGTACTCCAAAAGTGCTCGTACCTTGCTGCTTCGGATTCTCGTCGCTGGAGGCATTACCCGTGTCCTCCTCTTGTTGGGAAACCATTGGAACAGGTGAAGGCGACGAATCCACTGAAGAAATCTCCTCCAGGGCACTCGGAGGAATCGGCATTTTCGATCCTCTGTATTCATCGCTCTGTTGCTGCGCATTCTTTGTCTTTGTCCGATCAAGCTGCTGTTTTTTCGAGAAATCCCTCCGTCCGGCTTCTCGTTTCGGAGACGGCTTCCCATTGGGGATTTGCGGCGTTTGCTGCTTCCTCATCGCTACCTGTTGTAGAGAGAGCAGAACCTCGGCTACAGAGAAGTACTGCTGCATATGGAGAACACCGTTCCAGCTAAACCGCCGCTGTTGGATGGATCCTAGAACGCAATCGTATTCACCTGGCGCACCGACAAGATGCAAATGTTGACACAGAGCGTCGATGATCGCATTCGCCGCGGCGAATTCCCCACGGAGCCATCCGATGAATGCGTCCCGCTGGTCCGGAAGCCAATGCCTTGCCGGCTGATGGAGGACACTCGCCTTTTCAGGGCTCATTGCTGTGATCGCCTGATTCGCCATTCCGCAGATGTAAAAAGAAGAATTTTCCGAGTTTTTCTTCAGAAATCCTGCAAAACCGCAAGCTATCGCTTCTCCGAAGCTATTTCCGCATACATTGTATGAATCGCTGCCTGAATGTCGAGAATCGGCACTCAAGCATTGCGATTTCGAGAAATGAGCAAGAAATTTGATGAACCAAACAAGAAATGCAGCAAGAACCTAGATTGAGCTCAGAAATGCATAGATACCCTTTGTATAGCAGGCGCCAGTACGAAAATCAACACACGAAGCATACAAGGTGTGTAGCGCCTTCTTCCACCATAGCCAAACGTGCGCCTTCCCTGTGCAAACGGGAAGGAAGAACAAAAATAATAGCACAAAATGTACAGAGGGCCCGGCCTGTCAAAGCCGTGTAAATTTTCCGTCCGATAAACGGAGACTGTACGGTAAACGGAGCAACAAATACGCTTTAAGCTGTAATTCGAACATGTGCAGCTGAAAAAGATTCCAACGAATCTATTTACTTGATCAGTAAAGCTTTATAGGAGCCCTAACTTCTTTCGAGGCCACCACCCATGTGTATATGACTATATACATTAACGCTTATATAATATGGCTATATATTAACGCTTATATTTACATTATTTGCCATGTGTGTGTATGTTATACACATATATGTGTATATACGACGTCCCCACCAACCATGTGTATCTCACGATAACTCATAAATTAAAACTCCTTCAAAAGATGATGAAATTTTTCTTTTAAAAAACTGGTGTCAGTAGTATGTGATGTCCACGTCAGTCCAAACCATTTGACATTTTGCTAAATACTTAATTATCTTAATTAAATAATTAATATTATATTAATTATTACGTTTTATTTCAATACAAGTGCATATTTGACAAGTTCAAGTGTCGTATATGGTGTATAATACCATTTATATAAGACATATACTCAAGTACAGTTTGGGACATCGTCTCGCATGTGCGTTTGCACAATACATTGTATTAATATTAACATATAACACACACACACACACACACATACACACACGCATGTTAATTATATATATTAGATATTACTAAATTTATATTGCTATAATTTAGTTAAAAGTTTAAGATGTACGTACGGACTCAATGGTTTTGACAAGCTCTTCAAATTTGGCACCCTTGATCTCGGCCACGATCTTTTTGTGTTTCAATATCTTAAATGTTGGAACCACCCGTACACCAAGCTCCTTAGCCAATGGCTGAATAAATATAAATCTAATAATTTAACTATTTAAATATAAATTTAATAATTTATTTATTTAAAATCTCTATTTACCTTGTTCTCTCGGTTGCAATCCAGCTTAAGAAACACCACGTCTGTGTACTTAGTCGACAAATCCACGATCTTTGGAAACATGAGCTTGCAAGGACCACACCTAATTTAAATTAACATATTAATCTACGTCATCAAACATATTAATTAAACTATATCATGTCATGTTTGTGTTCTTATAACTCCAAACAGAACAATTCAATAATTAAACTATATCATGTCATGTTTTTATAACTCCAAACAGAACAACTTCAAGTTAAATAGTTATGCACTATGAGTTGGAAGTTAGTTTACAACACATACACGACATATGTAATCCACCAACCGTTTATATTATATATCATGTCATGTTTATGTACGTGTTTAAATATAATTAACTTATAATTAATACTTACCATTGTGTGTACATGTCTAAGACCACAACCTTATCTCCAGCTTGATTAACGAGTGGCCAGAAACTATCTTTATCAACCTCTGTTACTCTCCGCTGTTTTTACGTTTTCTTGAGCTGCCGAGGATCGAGTTTTAACTGTATAACTTGTTCGATTGCTAAACTGTGTTTTTAATAGTTTTTTTTTTTATTTATTTAATAAAAAATATACTATATATATTGTAAAAATTAATATATACCTGTTGCTAATGAATATGCCTCTGGATTGCTTACTTGGGAACTGAGGACTTGTGTTACTCAACAACTTCAGTGATGCAATGTGCACGCCTGAAGAAACAAGCGCCATTGTTGGGGGAGAAAGGAGAGCTGTGCATTCTGTGTTTGGAGATCTCTAAAACACCTGGCAGTCCACGTGGACAGACTGCCTTCCACTCTCAAATCCACGTGTGATGCTAGTTGTAAAGGATGTGTATGTATGACGCAATACTCTTTAAATGTCTCACAACACTTATCTGTTACCAACATATTATCATTCTGACCTTAACTCAATAAGAAGCAATTAACATTAATTAAGCTATTGGCCATTGTCTACTTCAATAATTGTCCATTTCTATAATATCTATAACATGCAATAACTCTTATTAGCAAATCGAAGTTTAAAACAGCATAATCCTTTTAGGTGGCTTCTTCATGTCTCTGCTCAGCAGAATCAACTCCAATACATGATGATTTTAACTAAAACAGTATAACTGCGAGGATCCGCTATACGACAAAAACACAGCAGAAAAGGTTATGTAATATACGTGTAATATTATGGCATTTGTTCAATGTTAAATAATATAGTGAGCACTTGAAAGCACCAAGTTCATTGTTTGCAAAATGGATGAGCTGCTTCAACATTGCTCAATCCCTTACAAGTTAGATATCTGGTTTATGCTAGAATAATGTATGCTGTGTATGTGTGTGTATGTGCGTGAGCGTGTATGTGTACTTACCAAAAGATCAAACATGTTCCAAAGGAGTCTGCATAAAACCGGCAAACAGAAAGCGTTAAATCAACTCAAGTTTACTTTTCACCTGTGGGATCCCATGTTCCAGACTAGTACCATCTGTGTGTGTTCATGAAACGCAAGGATGTACAGGTACAGGTACTGTGAGTGTACGTACACGTACAGGTACACGGGGATCAGATTATAACATGCCTACAATACTGCAAGTATTCAGATTCACAAAAAAAAATATACTTAGAATGTTAAACAATCTCATATCAAAGAACAAAAGCACGATAGGATAACTTACTTCACCACGGTGTATAGTAAAAAGTACTTAAAACAGTAGTCCCAAGCTTGAAACGTGTACAGAAACTTGTGTGATCATGCTCGTACCTATATTCCTAATAACGGGTCGGTGTCTTTGCCTTCTCAACAAGCACTATTCTTCCGTTCCACTCTGTCTGATCCAAAGCCTTGATCGCTGCATCCGCTTCCTCATCATGTTCCAGTGTCAAAAAACCAAAACCTCGAGACTCTCCCGACCTGTTATCCACAATCAGAACATATATATCTAACATATGGTATATCCATGTAATTCGCATATGCATACATATAAAATGATTAGTTCCATCTATATATACATATAAACAAATATGTCATAAACTGACTAGTTGGATAACCAGCAATGTCAGCATTAAAACGTACTACATATGTATAAAAATAAATAAATAAATCGATGAAACAGACTGAGTGTAAGAAACAATTCACACAGGTATTAACAGGGCCCATCAAAATAGCAAGTGAGAGAACAGCAAAAAATAAGACGAACCTCTTGTCTCGTACTATTCGACAATCGTAGACTTTGCCAAACTTGCCAAACTTCCTCTCCAAATCTCTCTCCGTTGTAATGAAGTTGAACCCAGCAACAAATAAGTTATTCCCCGGCTCGCCTAGACCATTGGTTCGATCCGCCGGTGGAGTCCATGGTCTACGTCTCGGCGAGCGCCTCCCTCTATGGCGTGGAGGAGACCTCCTAGAATACCGATCCCTGCACAAAAACGCAGCTTTTTCACACAAAATCCGATAATCATAGAAATATCAACATGAAATACAGATTTTGATGCATTTCTGACCTCGAAGAATATCGGCGCCTATTGTACGGACTTTTGGATCGAGATCTGTAGCGACTAGATCTGCGAGGAGACCGAGAGCGGAGCGACGTCGGGGCGAGTAGGATCTGCGACGTCGGGGCGAATAGGATCTGCGACGTCTGGGAGAATGTGAGCGGGATCTCCTTCTTACCGGCGATATGGAACGCTTTCTGGCCGAGACCTGGAGCGGGACCTGGATCTACTCCTGGAAGCCGTGATTTTGACCGATTGGAGCGTTCATCGCGCTCCTCCAGATCCTTGACAGGCGATTTCGAGGAGCGCTTTGCATTCGGGGATGGAGATCTAGGCACTGGACTGCTGTAATGATTCCCGTTTGAAGCCGCCGTCTCCTGGGGGTCCTCCTGACGCGGAGATTGGGAAGAAGACGACGCCATAGCCGAGGTTGCAAAAAGAGGCTAGGGTTTGGGTTTAACCTAACTCTCCCTATTCTCTTTATTATTGAGAATATTCCGTTACTCATTGGGGTTCTGGAGCTTAATGCGTCTCTGTGCTTGCGGATGGTTCTCTAGCTATGATCGCGTTCAATGTTGTGCTCTTGGTTTGCTCTATTTGCAGGTTTGACATTTAAATTTCAAATTTGGATTCAAATTTCAAATTTGAATTCAAATCTACATTTCGAAATTTGAATTTACGTTTCAAATTTTCAATTTAAACTCACATTTCAAGTTTGGTTTTCCTTGCAAGCTGAAACATCATAAATTAAATTTTTAATCGGACATTGTTAATGACAGATCAATGTTTATCCTAACCTATTTATAAATATTAAGGATTGACATTTAATAAATATTGAATACCTGTAGTGTTTTAATAATTGTTTCAGATTACATGTGCAATTATAGGTTCCATAGGAACAGCATATGGGGGTGTTTCAGTAGCAAACTTGGCAATAGCATTGTTCGCCCTCGTTGCAATCGAGAGTGGAAGCCAGAATCTAGGACGAGCATGCCGTCTTCTTGTTTTGTACACTACTGCTTGACATCTCCTGGTTCATTCTATACTCTCGCGAAATATGGTAAAAACACGTCTATTTTGCTTGTGTGTGTGTGTGTGTGCGCGCGCGCTTGTGTGCAAACTACAGGTATAATCATGTCTATTTACATCATCCTGGTATATGGTTATGAATATACATACACCGCTAACATGTTTATGTATATATATGTATATGAATTGTTGTGCACATGTGTGTGCGCGTGCGTGCGTGTTTGATGCTTATATTATTATTACCATTTACAGGAAGATTTCCAAAGACGCAAATGCAGGTGCATTTCTCAGGGTCTCTGTGAGAACTGTTTTCTTTATGGAGGTCGCGGGCTTCTGCATGAGGTTCTTATCAGCTTTCCTTTGGATGCAAATGTACAGACTCGGTCCATCTAGGGTACATCTCCTCCCTCCTCCTCCCTCCTGCTCTCCTCTCTCTCTCTCTCTCTCTCTCTCTCTCTCTCTCTCTCTCTCTCTCTCTCTCTCTCTCTCTCTCTCTCTCTCTCTCTCTCTCTCTCTCTCTCTATATATATATATATATATATATATATATATATATATATATATGTTACACGCACGCATACACAGACGTATGAACTATGTTGTACTCTTCTGTTATAGGATTTAACTGGCTTATACGAACATGCTGATTTCGGAGGAGGATTCGGTACAGTGGGTTTTATAACGCCTCTTGCGAGTCCTGCTCCTTCAAGACAGGTCTCAGTAAAAGAGGATGTTGTTGGGGGTTCAATATACAATCCTGTATATTACTCGTCCTTGTTCGAGCCATCTGGGAACCTTAACGAGGAAGGGAATGAGGTTAGTATAAATTTAATCTCTGATTAGCTTATTTATTGTTCTTGTGACTGTAGACAAATATGGAAGAAGAAAGCCCCGCTTTCACTGTATGAAGCTGTAGTTAGGTAACATGTATAAGATATGTACAGTACATTCATAATAAAAAAAAACCTCTTTCTATGCAGGCATGTGTGTATATACGCCCTATTAGAAAACTATGGAGGAGGATATGTTAGGAGATAGTAGTTTATGTGTCCATGGGGGACAGAGGGATTCGAAAACAGTGTGTTTTGCAGCCGTAAATGAGTTCAATTCTTTAGCCGAATATGAATCATCTGATTTCCGCTATAGAAGGTATGGCTCTCCCAATGTGGAGGAACTGGGAACAGCGATTGCTTGCCTTGAAGGAGCTGAATCAGGTTATGTGGGTGTACGTGCGTGCGTGTTTTCACAACTAATATATGTATTAGCAGGAGTTGCGACGGGTTCTGGGATGGGAGCAATACTATTGGCCATACTGTGTGTGTGCAAACAAGGGGACACAGTCGTAGCCTCACACGATGCGTACGGTGGGACGTACGACTTGCTCTCAAATGACATGGAGAGGTTCGGAATCCACGTAAGACTGGGGAAATCTGTACGAGGACGGTGTGTTAGAGTCCATCTTGCTCATCTGGATGCTAAAACCAAGCGTGTTGTTGTGCTTATTGAGTCCATCTCTAACCCGTTGATTAAGGTTGCTAATCTCCCGGAGATGTCACAAGTTTGTAAGAAGCATGGTTGCTTGCTTATTGTGGATAATACGTTTACAACCCCAATAAGAACCAAGCCTCTTAAACAGGTAAGTGTGTTGTGCGTGCGTGCGTGCGTGCGTGTGTAGATCACCTTATTGTTATATATGGATATCATTCTTGTTATCACACACACACGCACGCACGCACGCACACACTTATTGTGTTCAGGGTGCGGATATGGTGGTACATTCGGCTACAAAGTTCTTGTGTGGGCACAGTGATGCAGTGGCTGGAGCTCTTGTAGGTGCATGCAAATACATTGAAATTGCTAAAGGCTTGATCGGGCGGTGGGGATTAGCTGCTTCACCCATGGATGCATGGCTTGTTATGCGTGGTTTAAAAACTCTCGAGGTCAGTTAAGTAATATTAATAAAAATGCTATGTTTAATTAATTGTCATTAGGTTCGTATGAAACGCTCATGGGAGACTGCTTCAATCCTGGCAAAGAAACTTGCAGACAGTGGAATTCAGGTGAGATATGCATCACAGTGTTCCATAGTAGCTTTTGAAGTGCCTGGTGGCATTGCTGAGGTGGAGGCTGCATTACAAGCCTTTAGGTACGTACTATCACACACACACACGTACACGCACACACACATGTACAACAGGTTGATCAAGTTGAGCCCGAGTTTAGGAGGTGTTAGTACAACTGTCTCCCATTCTGCAAGTTCATCACACAAGGCACTGCCACCTCAGCAAAGGCTACACATGGGCATTACAGATGGCCTCCTACGGATGTCGGTTGGTTTGGAAGATAGCGTTGATATTTGGATGGACATTAAACATGGTCTCAATTTGAATTCATAAATTTTTAGAGAATATGCTTTCTACTAAGTATATGCTAGATTTTGCCACGTATGAAAAGTATGAATAGATCAACGGTAGGCATGAGTACTAAAATGTTCTGCGGCGGCTTCTAGGGTTCCGAGCGTGAATGATGAACTCTTGGTCGTCCAATTGCTGTCGGACGCTCTTTTCAAAAGAGCATTGGCGAGATCGTGAGATTCTGACACGTAATCATTGTTTGTATATGTATGTGTGCCATACATATGCATATCTACTGTATATATATAATATGTATACGCACATTTTGTAAGTGGCAGATGATGAATCGTTCTCAATTGCATCCATTCGCTCTCTGAAAGCAATTTAATGTTGATAACGAGAATTATTCTGATGCCAAAAAGTCTTACTTGGCTGTGTGTGTGTGTGTGTGTGTGTGTGTGTGTGTGTGTGAGAGAGAGAGAGAGAGAGAGAGATCAGAAGAATACATTATATATGTGACTAATATCTTCATTAAAATATACAGATTATAAGTGGAGTTTAATTAAACCGTTAAAAGGTTTAATACAACTGATTAAACTGTAGACAGATCCTGAAATAAACAAGAAAGCAGTTAAAATGTTATCTAAGTTATATAAACAAGGTAAACCTTCTCTTTCTGCTTGTAGAGGTCCTCCACTTTTTTCACATAATCATCCATTAACTTCTGCACCAACTCATCCTGTTTAAAACAACACACAACACACACACACACACACACACACAAGTAACCTGAAGATCATCAGTAAGGTCCTTGAGATTATCAGCGGATATTTTCTTCTCCTGAGATAATTATAAATCAGCAATTTACTAATATATTTAAATCTAAAGATTTACCTTCTCAAGTTTCTCATATGATTTAATTGCATCTCTTCTCACATTCCGCAGTGCAATCTGCATTATTATAATTAATACTTTCACATTTAAGTAAATTATTAGTTGAGTTTCACATTACCTTGCCTTCTTCAGCCAGTTTTGAAACAAGTTTTAAAAGCTCCTGGTTAAACAAGTTACTAAAACTTTAGCATATACCAAGAATACTTTATAAAATACCTTTCTCCTGTCTTCTGTAAGTTGAGGTATACTCAAACGGATAACAAGTCCATCGTTGCTTGGTGTGAGACCGAGGTCGGACTTTCTTATACTTTTCTCAATTGCCGATAAACTGCAGAATAATATATGTAAATTACAGATGCATGTACATGTGTGTGTGCGTGTGCGTGTGTACCTGGAGCGATCAAACGGCTGAACAAGGATGGTGCTTCCATCTAGTGTACTTATTTGTGCAATAGTCTTAAGCAGCACCTGTGTTCCATAATACTCAACCTACGCCAATTCAATGTGTTAAACTACTTAATGAAATGGTTATGCTGTGTGTAATACATATATATGTGTGTGTGTGTGTGTGTGTGTGTCTCTCTCTCTCTCTTCTCTATATATATTATATATATATATTTACTTCGACTCGGTCTAGTAATGCAGGGCTGGCTCTGCCTGTTCGAACAGTGTTGAAGTTAGATCTCACATTCTCAATTGTTTTCTCCATTCTTTCCATCTAAACACATGAGATTAAGTACTAATTATAATTAAGCAACCATACTTACAGCATCTTCTTCAACAAGTTGCTTCTCAGCTTCGATATCTTCAACAGTTGCATACCTTATAAACCTACACAACATGTATATACGTGTAATGTATGTATGTGTATGTATGCATATGTGTGTATAGTACCTCTTTAGCTTCTGTTGTCTGGAACATCCGACAGCGATTTTGGGGGTAGTCCATTTTCTTGCAGTTCTCACGCATATTGGTTCCAAAGCAAATTGTTCTATATGTATATATTAAATATAATATAAATTTATATAATTAAGAAATATACCTCTATTAGAGAGATAAAAACCATTCACTATTTTCTGATTAACCAGATGTACACAAAATGCCATATTCTTCTTCTGTATTAATTTAGCATATTATCATAAAGATTTGTATATATTTCTAATAGCACGCACGTACCTGTCTTTCCTACCACATTGCTCGCCACACTATCCACTCTGTAAACCCTAAAACAGAGCACCTGTATTAGGGCAACAGATTCCGACATATTCTACGAATCTTTTTGGGGAGGATAAGCCGTTATTAACCGAGATTAGGTCTAACAGTGGAGCGCAATGGCGATGATGGAGAACAAGGTTAGCGCAGAGAGAGAGACGTGTGCGTGCGGGTGTGTGTGCGTGCGTGGCGTGCGTGTGTGTGATAGATTTCTTGCTACAGTCGCTGTTATGGGCACATCCAGAGAAGAGTGGGCAGCTCTTGAAGCGTGGGAGCGATGTGAAATCGTGGAAGAAGAGGCAGTTTGCAATCAAGGACACATTCTTATTCTATTTCAAAATCCTTCCCACAGTGGTAAATTATGCATATATATATATATATGTGTGTTGTGTGTTGTGTGTATACACACACAGAGAACAAAAGAATGCGATATATATGGTATCTTGATATCTTTTTCATAAATATATATTAATGTGCATTATTCCCATACACACACGCACGCACGGACACACACACAGACTTTACCTACATATATAAATTTCTCTTGACAGGAGCAAACAGAACCAGCGGGTGTGATACCTTTGCAAGGTTGCAAGGTTGAAGCTGTACCTGCAGGAGTTCATGAAATCAAAAAGCATTCGTTTGTGATAATCTACCTGATATATATTAACAAAGGCAGTAAAGCGTGACTCTACATTCTAGCAGCTCATGACGAACCAGATAGACAGTCCTGGATTGGTAAGTTAAACTAGCTGAATTTTTTTAACTAAATCGAAAAGTATTTAACTTACATTCGTTTGATTAGTTAGTATGTTAGGACCTGTGCAGATGCAATTCGCTGTGCATCAGTGCCCAAGCAAATCATCCGTGCAAAGCTCGAACACTCAAGACTAGAGGTAAACACTGTGTGTGTGTGTGTGAGAGAGAGAGAGAGAGAGTTTATTTATCTTGTTACGAGCAGGTCCACGATTTGGAGCTAAGGTGGAAAGTTGCAAGTGCTCTTGATGCTGGAAGGGTATTAATGCATTTAAATTATGCACTTATTATAATATATTACGTATATGTACTGTATGTATATACTGTTACAGAGAATGCCATTTGAGTTACAAGAAAGCGTTGTAATGCAAGCTTTAGCAGACGAGCTCATGGAAGTATACTATTCAATTGAGCTTTTGAACCAGGTACTTAATATTAATAATAATAAATTAAATATTAATATTAATATTGGCATGCAGAGATTAGAAGAAGCTACTGAAAGACATAGGAGGGCATGCGAACAGTTATCTATGCTAGAGCAAGCTAATGCCATGTAAGTGTGTGTGTGTGTGTTTTCCACAAAACATGCGTATAGAAACATACAACGTGAGATTGTGTCAGGCATCAGGAAGCTCTTATGCGTGAGGGCAATATGCGAATGATGCAACAAATAAGAGCTGGTGAGTGAAATCTATACATTTTTTTTTATACTAGAGAAAACGAATAAACATATTTACTTTAGTGTTTTAATCTATCACCATGTTACTTCATCAGATGAGAGTGAGTGCAATGGGGTCTTAGAGTACTTAGTTGCTGCAAGGATCTCCTTGAGAACTCTTCAAAAGCAGGTGTGTGTACACGTGTGTATGTATGTGTGTGTGTGTATTGAGAGAGAGAGAGAGAGAGTAATAAGACATAATTACACAGGTGGATGCACTCTCAGGCTTGAGTGAAGGTGGTGAAGGGGTTCCATCTTATATTGAGATTGAAGGATTACTGCGGCAGACTTTGGCTCGATTAGGAACATTAGAGGTAGACATATGTGTGTATATATTGAAATTGTTTAGTAGTATTAATACTCAAAATATTACATTTTATACTATCATGCATTTTCATAGCTTACTTTGTGGTAATCTATGTTCATTGTCCTCTAAAATACGATGTCTTTACCTATAGTTTAAACTCTATGAAATATATCAACTCTAGCACTGGGCTGAAAGGTTATACACACACACACACACAGAGACACGCACGTGTATACACTCGTGTGTAATACTGATTATTTATGTTTTGTAGTATCAAACATGGGGGACTGAGAACTTACCTGATGAGGAGCAGATAGCAAACCTGTATGCAGCCATTGCGGCTTGTCACAAGCAAGAGAAGAACGTGGTGAACGAGGCCGCAATATTCCTTGGATATGCTCCAGCAGAGGTTGGAAGCCCTCAGATGTACCGATGACGAGGATGAATAACATCTCTCTTTTTGAACCATATAGATGTAAGGTATGCGTTGCGTACATGCACGTGTGTGTGTGTGTCCAAAACTATGAACACACACATTATGTATGTAGCATGTGTATGTGTGTGTCTCAAATACACACATGCATATAAATTTAAACTCATGAGAACGTATATTTTGTAAATATATGTATACCATCATGAATACATTCTTGAAGAATTCAACTAGGAAGCGTATTCTTCATAAATGAATCAATGGAATAGAGTGCCAGTGATACATTTACCTCGTCTCTACCCCACGAGCTGCTACCCGCATTGCCAAGCATTGGACCAAGACGGATGGAGAAGAATTTCCTGAAGCCTCCCAAGGGTGCAACCACGGATCTGATCTGCTGTGCCGTTGGTTTAGATTTGATCTTGCTCCTGTACTTGCCCCTGCGATATATATATGTGTGTGTGTGTGTGTGTGTGTGTGTGTGTGTGATTCAGCGATTTCTTTTCCCTAATAGGGAAAAGAAATTATATAATTTGTGAGGAATGAATTCATTGTGTTTGGAATTGAATCTCATGGCGCATATATATATATATATATATATATATAGAGAGAGAGAGAGAGAGAGAGAGAGATTTTGAGCAGCTACCTGCGAGATTGCGAGGGAATTGTGGAGCTCGGCCAGTGTTTTACACAGAGCGCTTCCCATAGGGTTTCGTGATTTGCGGTGACATACCATTTCTTGCTCACGCAGGATGCATTGAGTAATGAGACAGCATCCAGGTGCTTCAGTACCTCGTACAGGATGTCTTCCTCCATGAACAAGCACAAAGATGATCAACCCTAGTACGGAAATGTCACATGTCTTGTTTGTACGGCTGTTCTTGTCGCAAGTGTATTAGGAGACAAAGTAGTGTAAAATTCTAGATAATGTCCTTTAAAAAAATTAAATAAACTACTTAATAATAATTAATGTTTTATATATGTCCTTAAATTTGTTTAGAAATTAAATACCTTTATAAATATCATGAATAAGTTTTTATTTAAAATTGACTTAACATTTAAACTTATTATAATTTATAATTACTAATTATTTTTATGTATATTCAATATATATATATAAATTCTTTTTACATGTTAAATATGATGTTTATATAATCTTCTATGTAATTGCAAAAGAACAACATGAATAAGATGGATCATTTTTACAAAATAATAAACATATATAAACGAAATTAAAATTTAATCAAAACAATATATAAGTTATATATTTTTCAGTTTTCATTTATGTCCATCTTAATTTTCTTAGTGTGTTTTTTATTTCATTTAATAATGTACATAATAACAGGTTATAATATTAATTTATAGCGCTCTACCAATTAGTTTTTTTGAATATAAGAAACATATTATTAATTTAAATTTTTAAAATGAATTTCAATTATAAATAGTTTTTAAAAATGTACATAAAATTAAAAAAAATTCAATTCTCGTCTTGAAAACTCGAGCAAAGAAACCCTCAAATCAGAAATCAAATTTGGAAAAAAATAATAATAAATTCTGAATTTTATTTAAAAGTAAACTTTTAAATATATGTAACGTATAAATGTATAAATTTAAAAATATACACATTATCTATAAAATATGGATAGATATTGTATATTATATTATCAATTTAAAATTGGGTATTTTTTTTTAAAATTTTATAATCTAAAATATAAAATATACATGGAGGTTTCAGCTCCCTTAATTAAAATATAACAATAAACTCTCTCCTCCGCTACAAAATTTCTTTCGCAAGAGATTGGCAAAACTAAAGTGGTCTTCCATCCCCGTCTTCAACACCCATGTTGCACCTCTTGTGTAGCAAAACTCCTTCATTACCTGCATCAAAATATATACATAAGGTGCGTGTGTGTGCGTGTGTGCGTGCGTGCGTGAGTGTACATTACGGTTATACCTTCTGATAAACAGGATTTGGGGGAGCTTTCTTCAATGCCAATTTAAATGCCTCCATAATCTCAGATTTCTGTAGCCCACTCGACTTTTGCTTTAAAAGAGCAATCACCACCTCCCTGCAAATAAACGTACACATGTATATAGATAATTATATACACATCTCTCTCTCTCTCTCTCTCTCTCCACGTGCATATGCACGGCTTTTTGTGTATACACATGTATAACAAAGAGAATGAATCTCTCATTCATACACACAATCTGATAGTGACTCACCCTTGAATGTTCTATTCTCTACGTATAAACACATAAATCATGTTGAGGTACCTGTTTGTGTATGCATATGTATAGCAAAGATCTCTCTCTCTCTCACTCTATCTATCTATCTACGTGCATATGCACGGGTTGTTTGTGTACACACATCATTCATACACAATCTGATATATAGTGACTCACCCTTGAATGTTCTATTCACTATATATAAAACATAAATCATGTTGAGGTACCTGAAGGGGTCGACAGAGGGGTCACCAAGCTCTGTTAAGAAGTAAACACCATTAACACATGTGGCAACAGTTTCCACGATGGCAGCGAGCTCAGCAGGCGGTGCAGAAGCACCTTTTGCAGCAGCTACTGCACATGCCTTCTCTTGAACAGGAGCATCTGCTTGTGACTTTTTAATCGCATTCTCACGTAAACAGCTACATATAAACTGCAAACTGAGAGAGAGAAAACACATATTAATACAGATTGATAAAGAATAGATACCCATCCAGCCAGCATATTCACAGTATACTATATCATAAACCTTGAAATATTCTAATATGTATTACTGGTTTATTTTGAAATTCTGTGTGTGCATGCGTACGTACTTGCAAACATGATGTTTCAAGAATATCTCCCGCAAAGCATCAGGCAGAGCAGCCATAGTCTCTGGTGCCACTCGATGAAGTCTTAGTCACAATGTTTCCTGTACATGAATAATCTTTTATCAGTGCTAACATGATATAATCTTATATATTAATCCTAGAGTGTGTATAGTAAAACATGGCAATAGCTTTTTACCAATATATCAATATTAGACATTAAATTATTAATATTCATACTATAGTCACACACACACACAATCGGATAGACAAAATAGGAACAACTGACCTGGATTTGAGGTTGGTGTAGAAACCATTGATTTCTTGCCAAGAAGCCATGTTTTGTACATTAAGTGCCATGTTCTTTATCATTGTTTCTGCACTTGTCCATCTCTGAAGTTGATTCTTTGCTATTATGCTATGTCTCTTTACAAAAGTCTTATCTGTGGCTTCTGCAAACTCCCATGCACCTGCGTAGACAAAAGATTTTTATCAAACTCTCACAGACACACACATACACACACGCACACGCGACCATACACACACACCACTGTTCTTATGTTCTGCACGGCCAGTGGTAGTAATACGTCCCTGAGCATCTCCTTCGGAACATTAAGCTCCTCCAGAGTTTCACGGCTGATGACTCGATTTTTCACAAATTGTAACAGAATATAATCTCGTAGCACACATTTAGGACCTATAAAATAATGTTTCAAAACATAATACAGTAGATATGTGTAAACAGGCATTTACTGTTAGATATAGAATATTTTAACATATAGGTGTCTCTCTCTCATATACTAATCATGATAATTATAAAAATACCGCCGGTATATCGCATTTTACTAGTTGCCACCCAGCAGCCTTGAACCAGATAGGCTGTTTTCTGAAGTGCCTCCAATACTTCCTCTTCTGTACATTCTCGTGGAACAAGCTTCATCAGTCTGTCGAATTGCAATACATGTGCACCGCCCTAGAACAAATATATACACAAACAAGTTAATACAAATTGATACATGCATTATTAGGAAAAACAGCATTAAAAGGAGGTATATACATGTGTGGTGTGTGTGTGTAAAGATATAGAAGATATATGTACCTGTGACAACACGGTTTGCAATCTCTTCTCCAGTGGTAACGAGTCCAGATAACTGCAAAAAAGAAATGCGTCATCAACAAACACACGTAAGCGCCAGCACGCACATAAACAAAGACACACGTACCTTTTAGAAAGAGGCTGTCCAACTAATGCGTGAGGAGGTGCAGGCGTACTAGTTGCACGACCAGGAACAAGCTTCCTCATGTAGTCATTACTGTCAATTAATATACTTGTGTTATATACAACATATGTGTTCACTATAAGCGCATATGCATCTATGATGATGACGATGATATGAATTACTGTCCTCTCGTCCAAAGTGGGCATGGGACCGTATAAAATATGCTAGCTAATTTAAATATAGTCACATAACAATTTTAAAAGAGTTTGTATCTAGTTAAAAGTTAGCGTTAAGAGTTGTTAACTTGCCAAAGGCTCTCTATATGTTTTAAAACCAACTTACGGATGCATGGAGAAGTCCATGAATTGTTGCCTGAAGACTTCATCTTGGTTCTTATTTCCTCCGTTATCGGACTATCAAAACCATGCGGTTCAAGCGCAATCCATGGCTGCCCACAAATAAACATACATACTAGTCATTCATTATATGTGTGTGTGTGTAAGAAGTACCTCAGCCTCTTCAAGCTGCTTGAGATGGGCGTATGACATTAGCCTGGATTGCTGCTGTCGTTCTGTCTCTTGCTTTTTGACTTCCACCTGTTATAAATTCCAGTTTTGACTAATCGAAAAATCACCTTAGGACAACCATACACATACCTATTATATACAACATATTGTGTGCATGGACATAATAAGGCTCGTAATATGCATGTATCAGCATATATGCATAAGCACATGTATATTGTATATAAATTCCTCGAATAATGCATATGTAAACGTATGCACAAACGTGTGCGCGCACACACACACACACACACCTTTAAAGCGACAGGTTCTGGTGGTTTCTCCTCTGAGTTCTCTTCTTCTGCCTCAGCCATTTCGTCATCACTATCCATGTGGGTGATACTCTTTTTCTTCTTCTCATCAGCTTCGTTCAAATACTTCAGAGAGGGACGTAGTTGAACTATTGCATGCAAAGGGTTCAAGTGCAACTGCAGAAAGTTATAAAAATAATGCACTATAACACAAATGCTCAATTTACCTTATTTCCTTGTAAGAGCCCAATCGTATAGCTTGTGGATAGATTGCCTTGTGTTGACGTTAAGGTCTGTAAAGAATGCAACTTGTCATATATTGCATGTCTTATATGTCTGTACATGTCTATGCTATATATTTAATATAAGAAGTGTCACGCAAGTCAAAAAATATGAGTACCTGTTTAGTTATTTTAAGATGATCATCTGCTCCCTGGTCATAATTATCTCCAAATTATCCACAACAAGGTCCACTTCGAGCTTATTATGCTGATGCTTAACACGGACCTACACATCAGAGAGAATCCAAATAAGATGACCATAGTAAACATATAATAAAAACCTCTTGACATCTTTCTTCCAAGTCGTAAGGCCTCCAATATGGTCGAAGTGGGTATTGAAGAAGATAAAACTGTATAGGAATACAAGAATCAGAAAACAAACGAATATGTACACATATATAAAGTGCGTGTGTGTGTGTCTATATTATATATAGATATAGATATATCTGCTTGTGTGTCCTAGTAACCACACACACACACCTTTGTTTCTGAATCGACAATGGGAGTGAGACAAACATCAATTTCCCGAACAACACGATCATCCCCATCACAATCTTCATTTCTGTGTCTTCCTGCTTTACCTCTTCCACACCTTCCCATACTAGATTATCACCTTCAATCTTGACCTTCACATCGTTATCAAATGTGAAATCCATGCTTTCTGGCTTCAAATCCACAACCTCGATTGGATCTTCCTTAATTGCTGTCAAGTTAGTCTTTATAATTGTGATTGTATAAATGGTTAAATAGTACATTATATTGTATATGCTAATCACTCTTATAAGCTAGTTTCTATTCGGTTGTGGTTGATCATGCACATATATAAATTATTATTCATCTCCTGGCTATTCATCTTCCTGATATATAACGTATATCCTTGTCTAGATATGATATATACACTAGTCGTATGCAAACACACACCACACAGTACCTGCTACTGGCATTTTAACATCGTTCGAATCTAAATCGATCGGCGCAGGAGAATGTACAGTAGTTGGAACCGGAGAAGGCGCAGGAGCA
The DNA here is from genome assembly GCA_003024785.1 of Selaginella tamariscina. NCBI lineage: Eukaryota > Viridiplantae > Streptophyta > Lycopodiopsida > Selaginellales > Selaginellaceae > Selaginella > Selaginella tamariscina. The sequence goes on from PUQB01000252.1 coordinate 166,789, forward strand.
TCATCTTTTTCCGATTTTACCTGAATTTCAACACACTTACACATACATACGTGCGCACACACACGCACGGACCTTAGCTGGAGGCCTAATTTTTCCTCTCGCACCTCGATCGGGAATGCGCGGCCTGAACTTCGGCTCCATGGCTCTCTTAGAACCCTAAAACAGAGCCCTAAACCCTAGATAAGATAATCCCCTGTTATAATTTTTTTTGTTTTGCTTTCTATCTTAACTTTATGTTGATAAACAATTATTTACTAATTAGAATTACTATATATTAAATGTATTCATTATGAACTGAGTATAGAATATTCATGAGTTTATAAATATAAAGTAAAGGAGTTTTAATCATTTTTAAAAATTAGCAAATAGTAATTTTCTTATACTAATTACATTATTTAATTATAATATATCTTTGTAGTTGTTTTATCAAATTTTATGTAAGTTCAATAAAAATAATAAGAAAATTAAATAGTTTATTTACCAGGCCTACACACCTTAATTATTAAATAGGCATAACTGATCTAAATGTTTTATTTCTTATAAAATTGACATAAACAAAAGAAATAGAGAAATTCAATATTATTCAATGAAATAAATTACATTAGTAATTTAAAGCTAATTCAATTTTATGGTTTAGAATATTGTCACTATTGTACATTTTATAATTTTTATTTTCTCTCATTATTTATTATTAAAATCATTACTTTATTATTTAAACATTCGATATAAATTTAATAATTATTTATTTATTTTGAGTTACTAATATGTAGTAATATAAGTTATAACACTAGTGAATAAGATTTTACATACTCTTTGTAAGAATATTATGTTTATTTTGGATTAGTCAAAAGTTAATTGGTATTATAAATAAGACATTGTAATTATTTAATTAAATGATGCACAATTTCTTCAAGCAACTATTTTTAAGTAAGAATTCTAACATTTTTGTTAGTTTTAGAATTTTAAAGCTTTTATTTTGTTTATATAAATATTTGAATTCATGTTAAGTGTAAGTGTGAATTTAACACTTTTTAAATTAATATAAAGGCATTGACATGAAAATAAAATTCTATGTTATTATTCATGAGTTTTATAAGATTGGGACCATTTTAAGTTAAATTTTTGTATTTAATTTGAATTAATGAAAAATAATTCATGACTTAATAATAAATTTTAATATAATAAATATTTGTATTAACATAAAAGCACTTTGTAAGAGTTACAAGAAACATGTACTTTATAAATGCTTTAATATGTCATAAGTATTTATATGCCTTTTAATTTCAGTTTTGACTGTTTCTTTATATGTATATGAATTAATTATGTTAACTAGCATAATGAAGCGATTTATAATATATTAAATAAAATATATCAGTTTGGTATATATGTCATTTTCAAATGTGTTCTTTAATAGCTCTTTTAAGTTTATTAATTTTAAAAATGAAACATGAATAATAAAACTTATAAAATACAGAAAGTTTATAATTTTAAAAGTAAGACTTATATAATGAAACTTGTGAAATATAAAATTTTTATGAATAACTTACTAATTAACACTTTATTTTATGTGTGTATTATGCTATATACAAGTATTATATTTAAACATTTAAATATATAGTTAGATTATACAAGTACTTAATTATGCATTTTTTTTTATTTTTTTTGTTTTACACAATACTGTATAGTAAATTGTTTATATATATATAAAGAGCTTTTTGTTTCACTAATTAATAATAATATATTATGCTCTATTTAAATCTTTATTTTTTTTATCCTTATTTTATAATATTTATTTACTATGCATATATTAAATAGTTAATAGTTTACGAAATAGACATTGATTGAAATTAATTCATATATTGTTTTATTAAATAATCTACCTTTTTAAAAATGTAAAAATAGATTGTTTAAAAATGTGTTAATGATTTTCTAAGTTTTTTTTTAAACAATTCACGACAATGATTAAATGATTAATTCAATAAAAACATATTAAGAAATGAATAAAAGCACTATAAAATAGTCATTAAGAAATATTAAAGCATTATAAAAGAAGCTCTATTGTAAAGTGATATAATGTTTTATAATTAATAATATTAATAGCAACATTATAAATGTAACAGAATAATACAATGTTTTTATAATTAATGATATTAATAACGACATTATAACAATACAATAAGTTTACATATCAAATCATATTAATAATTAAATAATTTTATAAAAAGAAATGTTGTCTTTAGCATTGAAGATGTTTAACATGAAGCAACAAAATGTATAATTTTAAATTTCATAAAAAAACAATAAGTATATCATTTTGTTTTGTTAAATAATTTGCCTTTTTAAAAATGTGAAAATAGATTGTTTAAAAATGTGTTAATGATTTTTTAAGTTTTCTTTTTAAAACAATTCACAACAATGACTAAATGATTAATTCAAGAGAAACGTATTAAAATAATAAAATTACTAAAAATAATCATTAAGAAATCGATTAAAGCATTATAAAAGAAACTCTATTATAAAGTGATATAATGTTTTAATATTAATAACGACATCAAATGTAACATAATGATATAATATTTTATAATTAATAATATTAATATCAACATTACAATAATATAATAAGTTTACATATCTAAGTAATTTTATCAAAATAAATATTATCTTTAATATTGAAGATATTTAACATGAGGCAAGGAAATGTTGTAATTTTAAGTTTCATAAAAGAAGAACAAGTATATCATCGTTTACAAACTTTTAAAGTAAATGTATTCCTTCTCTTTTACTTATAAAAAAGTTGTTTCACATTACAGTTTTATATTTTAAATTGATTAATGAGACTAATAAGTTTGTTAAAAATTTATATTAAAATAATATTTTACAATATAAAATCTTGTCTTTTATTAACATAGTTAATACTATACTTAAGATAAATAAATATTAAAAAATTCAAATAAATTAAATATTATAAAGCACCTGATATTTACATGTTTATAATATTTAATTTATACATTTAATATTTATATTTATACATTAAAGTGTAAGTAATTAAAGAGCAACATTTTTTACCTTATATTAAATATTTTAAGGTTATCATTTATTTGTTTTAAATAACTATGTCTTTAATACATGTGAAAATTACATTTATACCTCTAAAATTTATCATAATATTTACATATATACCTCTAGAAGTTTTATATTTACATATATACCCTAAAAGTTCTAAATTTACATATATATTATTTTGCCAAATAATTTGTTTTCTTCAAAGTGTAAAAATAAATTTTTAAAAATATGTAAAATATGTTTCAAATAGGTAAATAATTTGTTTATGAATTAATAAGAAGCTTTAATATGATACACATATAATACTTTATTTATTCTTTTTTAATTATATTGATATCATAAGTATAATGCACTTTTGCAAAGTCATGGTTTTGTAAAACGCAAATATATGAAGTTTTATATAAAAAATATTACTTATAATCAATTTTTTTTAATGGTGTTAATAATTGTGAAAGTGTAATTTTTCATTAATAATATAAATTTAGTACACAATTAATGGTAAGTGATTACCCATAATGTTTATCAAAAGAATCTTTTAATAAAAATTTATAAACTAGGTTTTCTTAATATTAAACTCTTGTTAATAAAAAAATCAACAAAAAATTTTAAAATGTTATTATTTTATATTATAACAAAATTCATAGAGATCACTTAAAATAAAAGTCAAAAAAGTTTAATCATAAAGGTTTCATAGCATATATAAAAAAGTAATGAATATTAATGTTATTTATTATAAAACATGTAGAAATAAACTTTTAAAAAAGCTTCAATAACAACTAAATATCTTGTAATTCTTAATGAATTAATAAATTTATAAAATAATAATAGTAATACTATGTTAATACTTTCATATAAATCTTATTCTTAATGTAATTTCTTTACAACCATTAATGTTTCTTAAATTGTCTAAATTTCATTTTTATATAAATGTGATGTTTGATACTTCTTATTATTGTGTGCTGGAGTTTTTAAAAAAAATGTTATATATTGCATAATTAATCTTATGTTAGAAAAAGATTAAATAAGTATAAAGAAAGTTATTTTGCATAACCCATTTCTTATTTTTGTTCTATAAAGATTATTAATGTGAATAAATAATAGAAAAAATTACATTTATACCCTTAAAATTTATCATATTTACATATATACCCTTAAAAAATTTATATTTATATATATACATCTTTAAAAATTGTAAATTTACATATATACCCTTGAAAATTTTTAATCATAATAATTTAACTTTTAAAATAACAATATTAACTAAAAATATTTTTTTAATTCATAATATATTATAAATGAAATAATTAAAGTTTATTAAGTGTTAATTGTCAAAAAATTATTATAGTAAAAAATGAAATATTTTTTAAAGTAATTATATTATATATGTTTAATATGTTGTATTTTGGACCTAAATATGATAAAATAAAATTAATTATAAATTTTTATTGATTTTTAAAAAATGTTTTTAATTTTTAATTTTAACATTTATGAAATTTTAAATTGAAGCTTCAAGGATATATATATAAATATAAAACTTTTTAGGGGTATAAATGTAATTTTCCCTAAATAATATTGCCTTAATATACATGATATTGTCTACGTGTAACAATATTACAAAATGGTTGCCACTAGTCAAAGCCCACCAATGGCGTGGCTATTTGTTTGACTCATATGTATTTCTATTTGATCATCATTGACTAATGGTCATACATTTCATATTTAAAGTTAAACTAGTGTTGATTTTAATTTTAGACACATTTATGCTTAACCTTATATGTATATGTAAACACTTGGGAGAATTATGCTGACGAGCATCGCTTATTTGGAAAGAGCTTAATTTGAAAGAAAAAATACAAATTCTTACATACACAATGAAAGAAAAAATTAAGGAAACAAACAAAACGGACTTAAATAAATGAAAGATTGTTAGAAACTATTCTTATATACTCTCAACATTACATGTGTCATGAACTTCTACAATCTATTCAATGCAATCCCAAAACTCTCCAAAGTCTTGTGGATCCTTTAGGGAAGAAATCATAATGGCAAGGCCTTGCTTCAGCAATGGCCTACAAAACATTCAGTACAACCAAAAAACAATGATTTAATTATCCTTTGCAATTGCATATTTGAATGCTTTAGAATTATATTGAATGCCCAAATATATATATATAGCATATAACACACAAACACACACATACACACACACTCAACATAAAACGGTGTTAGCTGGATGCATTAAAAAGAAGCTCCTCCATGTCCCTAGTCTCTTTGTCTAAGTGCTTTTTGCTTTGCATTAATGAGGCTATACTCAAAGTCAATAAATTCTAGGGTATATTGAAGGGAAATTCAAAAGTAATACATCGCCATACATCATATTATGCCAGTGTATGTTGTCTAGGGAAGACAAGATTTTCTATTGCAAAGTATTAATTTGATGGCTCCTAAGTAAATCCTTGATAATCCTACTAACCTCGTTAGTCATTTTAAAGTACAGAATCATAATGTGAATCAATTTTTTTATAATTAAAAAAAGAAATATATTTACTTTATAAAGTTTGTAAATGATAATTCATTTATTATTTCCTTATCTCATATCAAACTTCTTAAAATGTTATTTTCTTTTCATGTAGTTATGAGTTCCATACTTGCCCATTTCAAGGACATTTCCATTAACATGGAAATCATCTAATACATAAGTAGCTCAGGCAATGTCTCTTCATCATACATCTCTACATTGGTGCTTGCTATAAACTTCTCTATTCTTCTTTCAGTAAGCCTTCACTTACACCGTCTTTACCTTCCATTTACTAACCTACCTATTAGTGTTATGTATTATATATGTGGAAAATCAACCTTTGCAAGGCGTCTCCTTCACAAGTTGGCAAGAGAAGTGGTTCTTGAACAATTTTCTCTCTTAGTACTTTAAAGTGTAAAATGTGCATTTTAAATGCAAAGTTGTACTTTAAAAGATTAATAAAAATTAAATTAGGTGTGATTTTATTAAACAAAAGCTAACTAGTCAGAAAATAATCCGGCAGGGAGCTTACAAATTTAAAACACGAAATCGCTTATTGAACACGTGCGTGCAAGTATTCTTAAAGGATAAAAACATTAAATCTTTGTTTAAAATTGAACTAAGTTTACTGCTACTATTCATATAAATCCTTGATGAACATTTGAATTAATTTCTGCCAGGACCTCCTAGTGATGTATTCAGTCTTGAACCCCTGTTTGGCTATTCCTTCATAACTCAAGGACGTTTTTTAAAGTTATGAAGGAATGGCCTAATTTCTTTGACGAAGTAGCTGCTTTATTCACTACTTTAAACAATGTTACCACACAAAACAACAATATGTCGATCACGAACATAAAATCAAATTCGATTCCTGCATCAAACAAATAGACCATTCAATCTTATCTTGTTATTTTTACTCAAGTGAACTGTCTAGCGAGGAGGTGGGGATTGAGTCTCTAGTATATAAGCAGATTCAAGACGTAGTTTCAACTGGATCGACGTAATTATATTATATTAAAGATTTATCAACGAGTATATTGTAATAGAGAAGTGCAACACCGTATCCCCAATAATTACTGTAGTACCTCAATACACATGGTTTCTTTATTTGAATTATTGACAATCCCAATAATTTTATTGTCAATAACCTTTCACCTCTCCTTCAACTCTCCACTATAGTACACTTGAAAACAAAAATTAAGAGCTTCATTAAGGTGGATATATATATTTCTAATATAGCACACACGTACCTGTGTTTCCTACCGCATTCCACTCTGTAAACCCTAAAAACAGAGCACCTGTATTAGAGAAACGGGAAACTGTCTTTGCGTGTCTAATATGTGCGTGTGTGTGTTTGTTATAGCACGATGTATCCACGGTCTTCTTCAGTGGGAAACAAGGTTGTGCAGTACTTATAACTTCCATTAAACAGATTTTTAAGTCTGTTTCATCGTCATATATATTGAAAGAAGAATAATTATGAAAATATATGTTAATACAAGATATAAAAGTAGCGTAGGAAAAAGCAGAAAAGATGAGCTGCAACTACCAAAAAAGCATGTAACAGTGCGTCTTCAGATAATGCAGAAAGCAAAAGTGCTCAACTAAAGCACTGCAGAGAGGAGAGCATATATATATATATATATATATATATATATATATATATATATTATATATATATATATATTATATATATATATATTAACTAAGCGTACATATTAAATTAAAACATACCAATTTAGAGCTCGTCATTTGTATGTTCTTTTTTCTGCCTCCGTCTCTTCTCCCGAACGACTTCTAATGGGGGTCTCCTGGACGTCTGTAAACCTGCTGACCAACTTTGAACTCGTAACTTTCTTCTTGGTTCAAAATGAAGTCCTTAAGCTGGATTAAAACATAATTAGTATAGTTAATTACATGTATAAAATATACGTTAGTGCTATATATATGTAGATGTTTTGTTTGCTTTTGAGATAAGGAAACATACCTCCATGATATCCTGCCCGTGATCAATTGTGAACATCATTGTATTTAAATCCACTGCTGTAACTTTGGCACCGATGCGCGTCCATTTCTTAGCAAGTATTGGCAATTCCATATACATCTATAAACTGCACACGTGTGTGTGTGTGTGTGTGATACTGATGTGATATTTTCTCTGATGCATATGCAAGAATACAGATGGACTAAAAAAGTCAATTAAGACATGCAAATAAGTTGAAATAAAAACTTATAAATAGCAAGAGCAAGCTGTTAGCAATTCAGCTTTAAAATATTATTATTATTTAAGAGATGCATGGTCGAAAATATATAATAAACACAATGTACATTTAGGAAAAGAGATTGCAAATCCAATGCATGATTGCCTGGCAACCATGTAGAAAAACAGAATCTTACATGCATAATCAATCTCTCTCTCTCTCTCAAATGCAGAATGCGTGCAGAATGCAGTTCATAAACACACACACACACACACACATTTAAATAGTCAAATTTCAAATGTTAATTAACATTGTATATAAAATGCTATATTATAATATCTTAAGAAAGAGACATACATTAAAATGTTTAATAAAACATTTTAAATTTTATTTGATTAAATAATGAAGAAAGAACACATTATTTCTTATATACTCTCAACATTACGTACGTCACAAACCTCTGCAATTTGTTCAACACAATCCCAAAACTCTCTAGAGTCTCACGATCCTTTAGAGGAGCCCCAAATGAATCATAATGGCAATGCTTCACTTCAACAGTGGCTAAAAACATTGATTTAGTTATCCTTTGCAATTGCATATGTGAATGCTTCAGAATTATATTGAATACCCATATATATATATAACATATAACACACAAACAAACACGTACACACACACAATCTAAAATGGTGTTAGCCAGATGTTTTAAGAAGAAGCTCTAGTCTCTTTATTTAAGTGCTTTTCCCTTGCATTGATGAGGTTGTACTCAAAGTCAATCAATTTTGAGGTACCATTAAAGAGAAGATTCAAAAGTAATACATCACTATGCATAATACCATGTTAGTGTATGTTGTCTACGAAATACAAGATTTTCTATTGCAGAATACTAATTCGACGACTCATAATTAAATCCTTGATAAGCCTATTAACCTCATTGGTCATTTCAAAGTACATAATCACAATGTAAAACAACTTTCTTACAAGTAAGAGGGAGAGAATACGCTTACTTTATAAAATTTATAAACGATGATGCACTTGTTACTTATTCATAAAACTTAAAACTACAACATCTTTTTGCATCATGTTAATCTTCTTCAAATACTTTTTTTTCCTATGTAATTGTGCGTTTAAAATATTTCTATACTTACTCATTTCAAATACATTTCCATTAACATGGAGATCATCCAAAACATAAATAGTTAAAACAGTGACTCTTCATTGTAAATCTCTACATTGGTGTTTGCTATAGCTCCTCTACTCTTCTTTGATGAGCCTTCACATACACTATCTTCACCTTTCATTTTCCAAGCCGACCTATTAATGTTATGTATTGTATCTGTGAAAGATCAACCTTTCCTTCATAAGTTGGCAAGAGAAGTGGTTTTTGAACAATATTTTCTATACTTACTCATTTCAAAGACATTTTCATTAACATGGAGATCATTCAAAACATAAATAGTTAAAATAGTGACTCTTCATCGTAAATCTCTACATTGGTGCTTGCTATAGCTCCTCTACTTTTTTTGATGAGCCTTCACATATACTATCTTCACCTTTCATTTTTTAAGCCGACCTATTAATGTTATGTATTGTATCTGTGGAAGATCAACCTTTCCTTCATAAGTTAGCAAGAGAAGTGGTTTTTGAACAATATTTTCTCCTAGTTCTTTCCAGTGTAAAATGTGCATTTTAAATGCAAAAGTTATACTTTAAAAAATTAACAAAGTGTGATTTTGTTAAACAAAAACTAACTAATCAAAAAATAATCCAGTCTGGAGCTTGCAAATTGAAAAACATGAAAACATTTATTCAAGACGTGCAAGTCTTAAAAATAAAAACACGATATCCTCGTCTACAATTGAACTAAATTTATTGCTGCTATTCATGTAAATCCTTCGTCAATATTTAAATTAATTAATTTCTGCCTAGTGTGATGTATTCAATCTTGAACCCCTGCTTGGCTATTCCTTCATAACTCAAGGACGTTTTTTTAAAGTTACGAAGGAATGGCCTAACTTCTATGACGAAGTAGCTGCTTTATTCACTACTTTAAACAAATGTTACCACACAAAACAACAATATGTCGATCACGAACATAAAATCAAATTTGATTCCTACATCAAACCGATAAACATGCATGATTGTGTTTGCACTAAGTGCTAAGCCTTGGCAATTGCTCAAGGAAGGTTAGGTCTCTAATATATTCAAGACGTAGTTTCAACTTTATCGACATAATTATATTAAAGATTTATCAACAACAGTTTATGTCTGATCTTTCTTCCCGATTATATTGTAATAGATAAGTGAAACACCGTATCTCCCAATAATTACTGTAGAACCTCAATACACATGGTTTCTTTATTGAATTATTGACAATCCCAATAAGTTTTATTGTCAATAACCTTTCACCTCTCCTTCAACTCTCCACTATAGTACACTTGAAAACAAAAGATCATAAAAATTAAGAGCTTCATTAAGGTGGATATATGTATATATTTCTAATATAGCACACACGTACCTGTGTTTTCCTACCGCATTCCACTAAAAACAGAGCACCTGTATTAGAGAAATGGGAAACTGTCTTTGCGTGTCTAATATGTGTGTGTGTGTTTGTTATAGCACAATGTATCCACAGTCTTCTTCAGTGAGAAACAAGGTTGTGCAGTACTTATAACTTTCATTAAACAGATTTTTAAGTCTGTTTCATCGTCATATATTGAAAGAAGAATAATTATGAAAATATATGTTAATACAAGATATAAAAGTAACATAGGAAAAAGCAGAAAAGATGAGCTGCAACTACCAAAAAAGCATGTAACAGTGCGTCTTCAGATAATGCAGAAAGCAAAAGTGCTCAACTAAAGCACTGCAGAGAGAGAGAGATATATATATATATTAACTAAGCGTACATATTAAATTAAAACATACCAATTTAGAGCTCGTCATTTGTATGTTTTTTTTCTGCCTCCGTCTCTTCTCCCGAACGACTTCTAATGGGGGTCTCCTGGACGTCTGTAAACCCTGACCAACTTTGAACTCGTAACTTTCTTCTTGGTTCAAAATGAAGTCCTTAAGCTGGATTAAAACATAATTAGTAAAGTTATAAAATATACGTTAGTGCTATATATATAATAAACGTCGAAAATATATAATAAACACAATGTACATTGAGAAAAAGAGATTGCAAATCCAATGCATGATTGCCTGGCAACCATGTAGAAAATAGAATCTTACATGCATAATCTCTCTTCTCTGTGAAAATGCAGAATGCGGTTCATAAACACAGCATGTGGATTGGTCGTATAAGCGCGTGTAGATGGATATGACAACATAGTGGATACACACACATTATGTAATATTCAAGAATCTCATATTTACATGCTTATTAGAAGATTTAGCAAGTAACAAACTAACAAACGGCATGCATGTATGTATGTATCTATATATATATCATGTACATACATCAAGTATATATATCATGACAATATGCATTTATACACACAGACAAACACGTGTATGTATAAGTCCAAAAAACTAGAAAAGAGGACAGGATGAATATGGTATATAACTGCTCGGAACTAGATTCACACACACACACAGAACATATTTTATTAATATAGAAATACAGTTGGTTGTCTTGAAAGCATGGGAAACGAAAAGCTGAACTTGAATAGTAAGTAACAAACACACAATGTCGGATACAAATATATACGTACACTACACTCACACAGACACATATTGAAATATGTGTGTGTGTGTGTGTGTGTACACCAACACTGACGCATATTTACTATGAGTTTTAGTAATTTTCCTATACTAATTACATTATTTAATTATAATATATCTTTGTAGTTGTTTTATCAAATTTTATGTAAGTTCAATACTTCCTTTTCGATAGCACTAACTTAAATTTCAATATTCTTCAGCTTGTTGTGGCTTGCTAAAAATAATAAGAAAATTAAATAGTTATTTACAAGGCCTACACACCTTAATTATTAAATAGGCATAACTGATCTAAATGTTTATTTCTTATAAAATTGACATAAACAAAAGAAATAGAGAAATTCAATATTATTCAATGAAATAAACTACATTAGTAATTTAAAGCTAATTCAGTTTTGTGGTTTAGATTATTATCACTATTGTACTTTTTATAATTTTTATTTTCTCTCATTATTTATTATTAAAATCATTACTTTATTGTTTTACTTAGTATAGTTATTTAAACATTCGATATAAATTTAATAATTATTTATTTATTTTGAATTATTAATATGTAATAATGTAACACTAGTGAATAAGATTTTACATATTCTTTGTAAGAATATTATTTTGATTTGGGATTTCTTTAGTAAAAAGTTAATTGGTATTATGAATAAGGCATTATAATTATTTAATTAAATGATGCATGATTTCTTCAAGCAACTATTTTTAAGTACATTCTTTGCTATTTTTAGAATTTTAAAGCTTTTATTTTGTTTATATAAATAATTGAATTCATGTTAAGTGTAAGTGTAAATTTAGCATTTTTTAAATTAATATAAAGGCATTAACATGAAAATAAAATTCTATGTTACTATTGATGAGTTTTATAAGAGTGGGACCATTTTAAGATAATTTTTTATATTTAATTTAAATTAAAAAATAATATATTCACAACTTAACAACAATTTTTAATATAGTAAATATTTGTATTAGCATAAAAGCACTTTGCAAGAGTTACAAGAAACATGTATTTTAAAAAAATGATAAATGCTTTAATACGTCATAAGTACTTATGTGCCTTTTAATTTTAATTTTAACTTTCCCTTAATGCCACATGAATTAATTATGTTGAGCTAGCATAATAAAGCAATTTATAGTGTATTACATCAATCTGGTGTATATGTCATTTTCAAATATGTTCTTTAATAGCTTTTTTAAGTTTATTAATTTTAAAAATGAAACATGAATAATAAAACTTATAAAATATAAAAAGTTTACAATTTCAAAAGCAAGACTTATATGATAAAACTTGTGAAATGTAAAATTTTCTTATGAATAACTTGTGGACTAACACTTTATTTGATGTGTGTATTATATATACAAGTATTATATTTAAACATTTAAATATATAGTTAGATTATACAAAATACTTAATTATGCTTCTTCTTTTTGTCAGAAAGTATTCTTTTATGTTCTCAACATTATGTGTGTCACGAACCTTTGCAATCTATCCCAAAAGTTTTCACAGTCTCTTTAAAGGAGTCCAAAATGAAATCATAATGGCAAGGCCTCGCTTCAGTAGTGGTTATAAAACATTCATTACAACTAGAAAATACCGATTTAATTATTCTTTGTAATTGCATATGTGAATGTTTCAGAATATATTGAATGCCCAAATATATATATATATATAGCATATAAACACACACACACACACAAACCTAAAATGGTGTTAGCCGAATGCATTAAGAAGAAGCTCCTCCATGTCCCTAGTCTTTTTTGTCTAAGTGCTTTTGACTTGCATTGATGAGGCTGTAATTAAAGAGAAGATTCAAAAGTGATACATCGTCACGCATCGTACCATGCCAATGTATGTTGTCTAGGGAAGACAAGATTTCCTACTGCAGAGTACTAGTCCGATGGCTCGTAAGTAAATCCTTGACAAGCTTATTAACCTCATTGGTCAGCTCAAAATACAAAATCATAATGTGAAGTAACTTTCTTATAAATAATAAAGAAGGAATACACTTACTTTGTAAAGTTTATTATTCTTAATATTATAATATTTCCTTGCCGTATGTCAAACTTCTTTAAATGTTATTTTCTCTCTGTATAGATGTGAGTTTGAAACATTTCCATATTTACCCATTTCCATTAACATGGAAATCATTCAATACATAAGTAGCTCAGACAATAGCTCTTCGTCGTACATTTTTACGTTGGTGCTTGCTATAGCTCCTCTACTCTTCTTTTAATGAACTTTCACTTGCACTGTCTTCACCTTCCATTTTCCAAGCCGACCTATTAATGTTATGTACTGTATATGTAAAAGATCAACCTTTGCAAGGCATCTCCTTCACAAGTTAACAAGAGAAGTGAAACGAATCGACTCAACTAGAGATTTTTAATTGATAACACGCTGTTATAATCTATCTCAGTCTAACTGTCGCGACCGTTGACTCTTTAGCTTGTCGGCATATTCCCCTGAATATTAACACTCCCACTCAAGCTGAACGTCGACGTTGCGTCAGTTCTTTGGCTGCACTCCAAGTGCCTGTGCATGCTGCTGGAACAGAGCTGGAGCAAGAGCTTTGGTGAAGATGTCCGCCACCATCTCCTTGGTAGTGCAGTAGACCAGCTCCACAGTCTGCAGAGCAACCTGTTCACGTATAAAATGGAACTGAACCTGAATGTGCTTGGTCCTGCGATGGAACTTCGGATTTTTCGCCAATGCTATGGCTCCTTGATTATCGCAGAAGAGCTCCGTCGCTTCCTCCTGCTTATAGCTGAGCCCGTCCAGCAAAGTTCTCAGCCAAATGCACTCCTTGGCTGCTTGAGTGATGCCGATATACTCTGCCTCAGTGCTTGACAATGCTACGACTGGCTGTCGCTGGCTGTTCCATGTAACCGCTGCACTGCCCAGAGTAAACAAATAACCTGAAGTTGATCGCCGCTGATCCACTTCGCCAGCCCAATCTGCATCTGAGTATCCCTGAAGCAGCAGCCACGAGTGCTTTGTCTGGCGCTCATAGCTTAGCACAAACTCGCTGGTGCTCTTCAGGTACCGGAAAATCCGCTTAACGGCTTGCCAATGCTGGAAGCCGGGGTTGGCCAAGAACTGGGACACTACTCCCACTGAGTAGGCAATGTCCGGACGAGTACACACCATCAGGTAGACCAGGCTGCCCACCATCTGACGGTATGGAATCCGATCCATCGCTCGCTTGTCACCTTCTGTGGCCGGAGACATCTCCCGACTAAGATGCAATCCCACCTCCATTGGTGTTGACGCCGCACTGACGTCCTGAAGCTTGAACTTCTCGAGCAGCTCGTCAATGTACTTCTTTTGTGACATCTGAAGCACACTCCTCCCCCTGTCACGGAAGATCTCAATGCCGAGGCAGTACTTGACTGGTCCAAGGTCCACCATCTTGAATTTGGAGCTCAGGTCCTGCTTCAGCTGCTGAATCAGCCGCTTGCTCTTGCTGAGCAGCAGACAATCATCCACATAAAGGGCTAGGATGATGAGCTTGCCTCCCACTCGCTTCTGGTACACGTTGGTGTCTGCTGACATGCTGGTGAAGCCAAGTGACAGCAGAAACGAGTTCATCTTTGAGAACCACGCTCGGGGTGACTGTTTCAACCCGTAAAGGGCCTTTTTAAGACGACACACAAGGTGCTCCTGGCCTGGCTTGACAAAGCCTGCCGGCTGCTCGATATAGACCTCCTCATCAAGGTCACCGTTGAGGAATGCTGTGGTTACGTCCATGTGCTCCACCTCCATATCCTCCTGAGCAGCTAAATTGAGCAGCAGTCGGATAGAGGTGAGCTTCACCACTGGTGAAAAAGTCTCGTAAAAATCCACACCTTCGACCTGAGAAAATCCGCGAGCTACAAATCGGACTTTGTGTCGAGTGCTGCCATCCGGAGTCGTCTTCACTCGCAGGAGGAACTTGGTTTTGATTACCTTCCGCCCTGGTGGGAGCTTCACTAAGTCCCACGTCTGGTTCGCCATCAACGCATCGTATTCCACCTGACGAGCTGCTTCCCACTTGGATGCGTCTGGACCAGCTAAGGCTTCCTCCAAGGTCTGAGGCACCAAAGCATCTCTGCCTTGGCTGAAGAGTAGCATGAACGTTGACCCTTCCTGTTCTGCACCTGCCTCCTCGCTGGAAGCAAAGTAAAACGACTCACCAGAGCCTGAGGGAGCTTGAGGAGCCGATGCTGCTCTTTCTCTCACTGCCTTAGCCTCTGCTCTCGACTCACGCTTGGCAACAGCAAGATCACGCTGCTCCTGGTACTGGTGCCCTGCCTCTGTGAGCTTTGTTACTCGAGTGGATCGACGTAACGGTGGAGCTGAAACGGCAACCTCTCTGCCATCTGAAGCCTGCTGATCAAGACCCACTGCCTGATCACTCGCTTGAGAGCTCCCCCCTGATCGGCCTGACTCCCACCCGCTGGTGAGATCGGATTACCGCCACCTGCAGCTGGAGGCTCACTAACTCCAGCTCCGATTGCTGAACCTGGCCCCAGATCACGCTGGCTCCCACCGGCTGAACCCTGCGTACCTGGCTGGCGTCCGCTCCTCGTTCTCCCATAACTCGCTGCCCTAACTTCTTCATCCGAGTTATCCGAGTCCGAGGTAACCTCGGGCGATACCAAAGTTGGCGGTGGTGGGAGGGCCCGAGTGCCGTAAGTTCTGGTCTCGTCGAAGATGACATCTCTGGCCACGATCAACTTCTGAGTCTCCAGGTTGAACAACTTGTAGCCTTTCATCTGTTCGGAGTAGCCGACGAGAACACACTTCTGACTGGTTCTTTCAAGCTTGCTGCGATGATGTCGCTTTACATGAGCGTAGCAGACACTCCCGAACACTCGCAGATGGCTGATGTCTGGTTTACTCCCATACCAAGCTTGATAGGGAGTTTGACCCGAAACTGCAACAGTGAGCTGTCTGTTCCTCAGATAAGCGGCGGTCTCCATCGCCTCACACCAAAAAAACTTTGGAAGGCCTGAGTCTTCCAGCAGGGTTCTTGCTACATCTTGCAGCGTCCTTTCATCCTCTCTGCTACACCGTTCTGCTGCTGAGTGTCTGGGATGGAGAATTGACGTTGTATTCCAGCTGAACTACAAAACTCATCAAATTCTCTCGACACAAACTCGCCACCGCCATCGCTCCTGAATGCCTTGATCAGCTTTCCTGTCTGGAGCTCCACCTGAGCTTTGTAGTCCTTGAACTTCTGGAACACCTCTGATTTCTTCCTCAGGAACTTGATGGCCACGATGCGAGAAAAATCGTCCACGAACGTGACAAAGTACTGTTTCCCGTCTCTGGACATATTCGGCATCGTGCCAACATCAGAGTGAACCAAGTCCAGGATTCCCTTAGCTCGGTTAGTGGATGCAGTTGGATGAGGGAGCCTGTGAGCTTTACCCAGTGCACACGGCTCGCAAAACGAGCTGCCACCTGCTGGAGGAGTTATGCGGAGGCCGATCACCAGCTCCTGCTTGCTTAGCTGCTTCAACGCCTGCTGGTTGGTGTGACCCAATCTCCTGTGCCAAGTCGCAGTGTCGACTGCCTTCTGGGCACCGGCGTAGCACAACCGCTGTGGCTGGATCACTTCTGCATTCAGCCTGTAAAGGCCCGAGTACCTACGTCCACTGGCCAGCATCTTGTCATCTGATCCTTTGATCCTGCAGCCATTGTTGTCAAACTCGACTTTAAGGCCATGATCAGCGATCTTCCCGACTGAGAACAGCGTCTTCGGGACTCCAGGAACGTAGTACACGTTGTGAATGGGAACCACTTGTCCAGATGCTAGCTGCACCTGAATTGTCCCCACACCTTTCACTTCATGAGAGTAGTCATCGCCTAGGTAAATCCTCTGGTCCTTGACTGGTAGCAGCTTGGAGAACAGCTCTCGGACGTGTGTCATGTGCTGGTTTGCTCCGGAGTCGACCCACACAACCTCTGCTGCTGTGGTACTGACTGTACTCACTCGATCGGGCTGTGTCGACTGGTGACTCTGGTGCTTCTCTGCACTCACCCTCCTTGCCATGAACAGACTGTCATGGCACTCAGCTTCACCTTCATCTTCCTCATCTGAAGTTGCTGCCTCTCTCTTCGAATGAGCAGATTTTGCATAGTTTGCCACCTGCTTCTTCTTGCCTTTCTTCGCCATCGCATCCTTCCTGGCCTGCCATGCCTTCTTTGCCTCAGCATGAGTGCAGTCTCTGGCAAAATGACCTGGTGCTTTGCATGCGTTGCATCTGTCATCACGTTTGTTGCGCTTGCTCTTGCTGGTGCCGCCTTTGTCCACCTTATTCACTGGGCCCAGCCGATCCCACACTGTGGTTGACCGCTTGCCGTTTGCTGTGAACAGAGCAAGTTCTACCTTCTCCTCCTTGTTCTTTTCCTCGGGGCTGAGGAAGTTCTCAAGAGCTGAGAGTTCTGCAACAATCTCCTCAAAGGTGAGGTGAGAATTCATGAGATGGGCTCCAGAAACGAGTAAGGTTGTGGAGAGTCCCTTGAACAGTGCTGAAGTGAGCTCGTCGTCACCGACCGGATTCTCCTGAGCGTCAGTGATCTGCTGTGCAAGGCCCATAAGGCGACTGGCATAGTCATTTACTGAACTACTGCCCTGTTGACACCCGTTGAACTGGGTTTTCAGATCGATCAACCGTGCCCTGCTGCATGTGCCAAAAACCTGGCAGATCTTCTCCCAATTCGCCTTCGCTGTATCCTCCATGTTCAGGTGGCTCCTGTATCTTTTTGCCAGAGCGCGACCTAAGATGCCCAACGCCTTGTCGTTCTTGGCATCCCAATCCTTGCGCTCTGCTTTCAAGGTGTCCACCGGATCCTCATCCTTTGTTTCTTCTTCACCCTCCTTCGCTTTCTTCTTGGTCTGCCGGACTGGTGATGGAGGTCGCCGTTCCTTTCCCCTCACCACATTCCACAGATCCTTTTCCAGGAAGTAGAGTTGCATCTGAAGTTTCCACGACGGAAAATCTTTGCCATCGTAGACTTCGAGCACTTGCGACGACGACGGAGACATGCTGCTGCGGGAAAACTCGTCTTGATCAGAATCTCGCTCCGCTACCATGAAACGAATCGACTCAACTAGAGATTTTTAATTGATAACACGCTGTTATAATCTATCTCAGTCTAACTGTCGCGACCGTTGACTCTTTAGCTTGTCGGCATATTCCCCTAAATATTAACAAGAAGTGGTTCTTGAACAATATTCTCTCCTAGTGCTTTTGAGTGTAAAATGTGCATTTTAAATTCAAAAGTTGCACTTTAAAAGATTAGAAAAAATTAATTAACTGTGATTTTGTTAAATAGAAGCTAACTAATCAGAAAATAATCTGGCCGCCAGGTTGCAAATTTAAAACATGAAAACATTTATTCAGCACGTGCGTGCAAGTAGTTCTTCAAGATAAAAACAGGACTAAATTTATTACTGCTATTCATATAAATCCTTCATGAACATTTGAATTAATTTTGGTCTGAGGACCTCCTAGTAAGCCATGCCCGTTGCCACGTCCCTACCCATGATCTGCAACTCCACAGCTACACTCACGATTTGCCGCGCAACTCCACGGCCATGGCTACAGTGTCCACAAGCAACTGTGGCAACTCCACAACCACACCCACTCCCCTTGTGTACACATCATGCTGCTCCTAACATAGAGATCAAGTAAAGATTAGAAAATGAGAAGTAAAGTCTGTAGAGGAGAAAAATAAACAAGAAGCTTACTTCTCGAGCTATGCCATTGCGTTGCTTGTCTTATTCAAAACTTTGAATAATGAAGTGTTCTTCTCGTTCATTAAGGTCCGGAATCTTCGACAAAGTTTTGTCGACATGCAGACCTCGGAATACGTGGTTTTCAAAAACTTAAAGAGACTTAAGCTCAATTAACACTAAATTATATAGTTAATTACATTTAAAATATCAAAAATGTTTTTAAAAAAGCACTATTCTCTCGTTTACGAAACAGAGTATGAACATAAAATCAAATTTGATTCCTGCATCAAACAAATAGACCACTCAATCTTATCTTGTTGTTATTTTTACTCAAGTGAACTGTCTAGCGAGGAGGTGGGGATTGAGTCTCTAGTGTATATAAGCAGATTCAAGACGTAGTTTCAACTTTATCGACATAATTATATTAAAGATTTATCAACAACAGTTTATGTCTGATCTTTCTTCCCGAGTATATTGTAATAGATAAGTGAAACACCGTATCTCCCAATAATTACTGTAGAACCTCAATACACATGGTTTCTTTATTTGAATTATTGACAATCCCAATAAGTTTTATTGTCAATGACCTTTCACCTCTCCTTCAACTCTCCACTATAGTACAAAAGATCATAAAAATTAAGAGCTTCATTAAGGTGTATATATGTATATATTTCTCACACGTACCTGTGTTTCCTACCGCATTCCACTCTGTAAACCCTAAAAACAGAGCACCTGTACTAGAGAAATGGGAAACTGTCTTTGCGTGTCTAATATGTGTGTGTGTGTGTGTTTGTTATAGCACGATGTATCCACGGTCTTCTTCAGTGGGAAACAAGGTTGTGCAGTACTTATAACTTCCATTAAACAGATTTTTAAGTATGTTTCATCGTCATATATTGAAAGAAGAATAATTATGAAAATATATGTTAATACAAGATATAAAAGTAACGTTCAGGAGGAGCAGGGAGTTCTTGCAACACGGGCAGCTTATTGACATGTTCAAATTCGTGCGAGATTGTGGTCTCAAACCGATCGAAGCAAGACGGCCATCTCTTCAACAGATGAAGTCTCCAGATCTCGCCCAGCGCCGTAAGCTGAATGATGCAAGTCCAAAGAAGAATGCTCGTGCTCGCGCGTATTAACCATATGTGAAGCCGTGATCTTGATGCTAGCATCGAGCAGCTCTTGATCTGTTTACCCAAATTTTCTGCTTCTTGCTGTCCTTCCTGCTCCTGATCTCATCGTGGTTCTTCTCATTGCTCTTCTGCTTTTCTTGTTGCTTCTCCAGCATCTTCTAAATCCCTTCTCCGATTCTGCATTCCACGAAAACTTCAAGAAAACTCTTTCTTGTTCTTGAACCGATGATCGATGCCTCTTTTCTCGGATCAAGAAAATGCTTTCCGACACCTATAACCGATTAAAATCGCAAGAAAATGCCTCTTTTACCCCAGTTTCTGACAATACGAATAGGAAAATGACTCTTTTGCCCTGTTTCTTGCTTCCGGGACGACTGAGCGGAAAATCTATTGAAGAAAATCTTCTTTTGTGTTCCTAAGAGCTACCTAAATCGATAATGTGGGCGATCAATCCACAGAAAGACAAAATGCAGATGAGCATTGACGAATTCGAGGGATTGTTCACTGACCTAGCGGATTCAATGCCGGATTTGCGTGCAGAGTTTCCACCACGGACACGCATTCGTCAAATGTAGGACCGGGAAAGCGCAGTTCCGTCATCAAGGCGCATCCAAGGGGCGCCCGCAGGTCAGATCTGGCAAATGGCGCTCTCCAAGAACCCTAACCGGTTAGAAATCCTACTTTCACTCATCGTCTTCTTCTGCTTCTTTAATTTTTTTTTTCTTAGCCGGCTGACGTGGTCTTGGCACGTCACGGGCACGTCAGCAATCTTTGCAGTTACGTGGAATTCCCGAACGGGCATTTGCTTCGATGAATAGAAATCAACCGTCAGATCCCTCCAAGATCGTAATCTCCGTTTTAGTTACACTGTCTGTTTCTATCGTACGGACTGCCGTACATTGAGTATCCGAAGACAATATACACCGTAGAGCGCACGGCATATTCTTTTACTTTCTTACTTTTCACTAATATCTTTGGTGTTCTTAACATACACGTGGCAGCATCTACGTACTTCTTAACTGCGGCCTTTATGTCCAAGGTATGTGCAGCGTGTCCAACATACATATGTCTCCAAAGTCATTAATTCGTCGCCAGGCCGGTGCATTTCTTACACACACACACTTTGTCTTTCACCGCTACAATAATAACACACACATACGCATACGTACGTGTGTCAAACCCCATATGTGTATGTTATATGTGAATACGCGTACGTCGAGTCACATGGGATAGGCTTTTCGTATAAGACAGAGGTAAATACGTACACATATATAAAATGATTAGAACATATAAACTTTGTACATACTTAGGTGTGTAGTGTTACTCACATGGGTGGAGTTTTCACATAAGACATAGGTAAACTATATAGTTTAACTATATATTTCTATTAATAGTAATCACAGAGAGCTTCGACAAAACAATCCTTCCTGTAAAGTATTTCGCTGTTCACAAAATCATCACTAGAAGTTGGGTGTCCATATGGAACTTCGAAGTTTAATTAAATACTATTTTGAGTTTAATATACCTCGAAAAGGACAGAGATGGGACTCGATCCCACCGCGCCAATCGATGGAGAATACACCATTTGCAACATCCGGAAACTGTTCAAAGCTTGAAAGTTGCCACTTAATCTGCCTCGTTGACAAAGATATATGTATACACACATATATACACGTGTATATAGGAATAGTGTATACACATGTGTGTGTGTGTATACACATAAGCTAAGAAAAGCAGAATCTAGAAGGAATGATATATGCCACACTCTCGAAAAACCTGATGGACCCGTCCTGAGTTGGCCAGCTTTAGCATTCAATAAACACACCAAACGAAAACTTGCGATAGTACACCTACTGATATATGAGGATCTTAGGTGGTATAATACTGTCTACCATATAGAGTGTACTTAGGTGATAATTATAAAATATTTTGTATATAGGTAGTTTATACTAACCAACATACTGTATACTCCATGCTTTTCATCAGCATGCTGCTTCGGTGAGCGACACTACGAGAAAAACAAGGAGAGGCAGTCACAGATACGCTTTTTATATGGGAAACTGTCTTTGCGTGTCTAATATGTGTGTGTGTGTGTGTGTGTGTGTTGTTATAGTGGGAAACAAGGTTGTGCAGTACTTACAACTTTCATTAAACGTAGTATATTGAAAGAATAATTATGAAAATATATGTTAATACAGGATATAAAAGTAGCGTAGGAAAAAGCAGAAAAGATGAGCTGCAACTACCAAAAAAGCATGTAACAGTGCGTCTTCAGATAATGCAGAAAGCAAAAGTGCTCAACTAAAGCACTGCACACACACATAGAGCATATATATATATAAACTAAGCGTACATATTAAATTAAAACATACCAATTTAGAGCTCATAATTGGTATGTTCTTCTTTCTGCCTCCGTCTCTTCTCCATAACGACTACTAATGGGGGTCTCCTAGACGTCTGTAAACCTGCTGACCAACTTTGAACTCGTAACTTTCTTCTTGGTTCAAAATGAAGTCCTTAAGCTGGATTAAAACATAATTAGTATAGTTAATTACATATATGAAATATACGTTAATGCTATATATATATAGATGTTTTGTTTGCTTTTGAGATAAGGAAACATACCTCCATGATATCCTGCCCGTGATCAATTGTGAACATCATTGTATTTAAATCCACTGCTGTAACTTTGGCACCGATGCGCGTCCATTTCTTAGCAAGTATTGGCAATTCCATATACATCTATAAACTGCACACGTGTGGTGTGTGTGTGTGTGTGTGTGTGTGATACTTATGTGTATGGACACGTTGTATATTTTCTCTGATGCATATGCAAGAATACATATGGACTAAAAAAGTCAATATTAAGACATGCAAATAAGTTGAAATAAAAACTTATAAATAGCAAGAGCAAGCTGTTAGCAATTCAGCTTTAAATTATAATTATTATTTAAGAGATGCATGGTCGAAAATATATAATAAACACAATGTACATTGAGGAAAAGAGATTGCAAATCCAATGCATGATTGCCTGGCAACCATGTAGAAAAACAGAATCTTACATGCATAATCTCTCTCTCTCTCTCTCTCTCTCTCTCTCTCTCTAAATGCAGAATGCAGTTCATAAAACACACACACACACACACATTTAAATAGTCAAATTTCAAATGTTAATTAACATTGTATATAAAATGCTATATTATAATATCTTAAGAAAGAGAACATACATTAAAATGTTTAATAAACATTTTAAATTTTATTTAATTATATAATGAAGAAAGAACAAAATTCTAAACTAGTTTTTTAATAATTAAACAATCATAAAAATTAAATACAGATTTTAAAAATAAACATGTTCAAATTAATGATCTATAATTAGATTTAATTTATAACACAAAAAGAAAACATCTTTTTTTATGAATAAATATATAATAGGTCAAACATTTATTTTAAAAACCATAACAATTTTAATACTATTGAACCATCATTAATATAATAAATAATACTAGTAATCCTTATACCTAATTATTTAACATGAATAAAAGTATATTAATTTTTGTACAAAAATGTGATAATAAAAACATCAATAAAACACATAGAAAATCTAGTTTCAATTAAGATTTATTTATTATAAAAGAATGTTTTCGATTTTTTGACCATAGTTTATGTTGAAAAAAATAATGTTAAAAACTATCTCTTTCAAGGCCAAGGATGAATCTCCACCGTCGGTTTGATTAAGGGATGTTATGTGGCGGTTGGTGAAAGCCGAGAAACTTCTTCACGGGAAGAAATTGAAGGGGTGTACCTTGTTTGACCCGCATTTTGAATGGCTGAATGAGGTTTTCAACACGCGGCAATGTAAGTTCGAAATTCAATTTTTAGGGTTTGAAGAGATGCTTCAAAACTAGAAAGAGACATTCTTAAATGAAAGGCATAGATACAGCTGTTTTACCAGTTCAATTCAAAAGGCTGGCTCCAAAGAGATACGTGGACGACAAGCATAGCACCCGGACTCCTCCGGACAGGAGCAGGGCGAATTCTTTGCTGCAGAACCTGGAAAGGGAGCTCACACTAAACCCCCATCCCTCCAGAAGAAGCTCCAGTTATTCAAATTCAAATTCGAATTCGAATTCGAACGAGCAACAGGCAAGTAGTAGGAGACCGTCTGTAAGTGATCTACAGGAACTTAGATATGGGACGAATACCAATATACCAAGGTCGTATGTTAAGTTACCAGTCCCACCCTTCCCCAACAAGACCAGGATACATATAGGAACCATACAAGACCACTCAAGACCCGTCAATCGAGACCGAAGAAAGACGTAGTAGCCGAGTAAGCAACAGTGCTGGTTGCTCACCATCAACCTCTAGTCTTCACTCAGTAGACCGTTCCTTCCTGGATATGAACCTGAGAACGAGCTTGAGGTTCTCTCTCATACACACATGTTTATGTATACTTGTACAATGTATGTATGATTTATAGATTGCTTGTAGGTCGTCTCAGGTGTCAAGACAGGTAGCGGGTCTGGTGGGATTAATGAACGAGGGAAATACTTGCTACCTAAACAGCTGCTTGCAGTGCCTTGCTCATACTGTACCGCTTGCTTCGGCAATTCTCGGTCCATTTTCAGACATTATTCAATCGAAGGATCATCTGCCAGGAGCCGGAGGGATTCTGCTATCTTGTCTGATATTCTGGCTTATGCGTTCCGGCAGCTCCTGAAAGATCTTTGTAGTAAAGCTCCTTACTCGGTTGCGAGTGCCTCTCCCCTTTTACAAAGCTTGCAAGGATTGTCTCCACAGTTTGGTGGCTACCGTCAACATGATGCTCAGGTGTGTGCGTGTGTGCGTGAGAGAGAGAGAGAGAGAGATAATGAGTTTACAGGAGGCAATGAGGACGATTATAGATGGTCTTCATGAAGCACTCAACAGAAAAACCACCTGGTCGTCCGAAATGTCCAGAGCCTCCACCAACAACACCAGAAGGAGAAATAGCAGATATTTGTTGGGATCATCACAGAACGTGGAACAACTCTGTCATTCAGGACATCTTTTGTGGTAAACTTCCATATACAGTGTGTGTGTGTGAGGAGAGAGAGAGAGAGAGTTTACTGTAAGATGGTGTGGCGGGTGACAGGACAGTTGCAAAGTACAATAGAGTGCTCGGTGTGTCGAAGAAAGTCATTGTTTTGATCCTTTCTTGGATTTGTCATTACCACTCCCAAAGAACAGTGTGGATAGCTATAGAAACAGCTTCAGTAGCCGCTCCAGAGTGACTATTGAAGACTGCCTTTCCACATTTGTTGCTCCTGAAACTTTGGATAGCTCTAACAAGTATTATTGCTCTGGCTGTAAGGTAATTATATAACATTAATGCATACTATACATATAGCTATACAGGTTTTAAGAAGTCATTTTTACAGGCTCCACAGATTTCTACAAAGAAACTCAGCATTTACAGAGCTCCTTCCATATTAGTACTCCATATCAAGGTACAAGCTATTTTGTATACACACAGAAACGGAGGAGCATACACACTCACACGCACACACACATGCGCGTTAAAAACAAGAAAATGTATAATTAAGCTTCATATATTAATGCATGTTTTACACTACAGCGGTTTTATGGAGTAGAGCCACGTTCATACAGAAAGGATGACAGATCCATATCTTATCCAATTGCTGGACTGGATTTGAGCAGTTTTATGAGGTTATTTAATTAATAAATGTGTAAGTTAAATCACATTTTAAATTTTTGCAGTGCTACTGCAAGAAGGGTTTTAAGCCAGCAGACGACATACGATTTGTACGGTGTATGCTCACACTTTGGTTCACTGGGGTACGGTCACTATACGGCCACGTGTAAAAGTGCTGATGATGGGTGGTATTGCTACAACGATAGTAGTGTCACACACGTACAGGACCCCGTTGATTCTTCAGCGTATATTCTGTTTTATCAACAGAGAACTTGAACCACGTTGTACGGAATTTTCTTGTATATTATTAATATATTTACTTTTGAGTAGTAGAATATTTAGGGTTCTTGTTCAAAACAGAGTAGGGTTCATCGGAAATGGGCGGGTGAGGGAGAAGGCATGGATCGCAGATTCGTAGAATATACGAGCCGCCAAGGCACGGCGGCAAGGAAGAGCACCACAGGAGCAAAATGCGAATCCGCAACTGCGCCTTGGAGATTGTTCTTGCGGCAGGATATCCCTGAGGCGCCGAATACAGTACGGTATTCTGAGGCGCTGGAGTCTGTGAATCCATGGCGCTATGTCGCGGATTATATTGCGGAATTCGCAGGATACAGTTGGATCGCGTACGGAGCTGGTGCTCGGGTCGTCGTCCGGATTGTTGCATCTTCGTCAGACAAAGATGAGGATTTTGGAATCGTAGGTTGTTTGAGCAAGTTTTAGAAACAAAGCGGGATGATTTTGTGTGTCTGTCGTGAGCTGGGGTTCCGGAGGATATCTAGCGGCAGCTGCGGGGAATCTCATCCACATTTTCTGTTCGAGATCGCTTGCGCGAGGTGGAAGTCAGACAAAATCATGGGGTAAGCTGGTTAAAAGTTGCTCTTTTAATATATAAATGGATGTTTGTGCGTGTATGCGGCATTACACACACACATGTAACTTACGGTTTTGCGCAGCTTTGCCACTAGAATGGGAATACAAGAGCGTGTTGATACATACCTCACAAGTCTCACATTTCTCATGGAGCGGATCTGGGGATGCAATACTTTCTGTAGCGGGATTGAATGTGGTCATGTGGAAACAGGACGAAACGGGTGATGAATGGTCTCCTGCTTGGAGATCACAAGTGGATATTCCTCAAGGAATTGCTGCTGCGAGTTGTTATAGCGAGTTAGCAGCAACTGCAGATGCCGAGAGTGACAATCCCAAAGGTATTATAATTTACTTAGTTTGTTTGTAAATTATATATAGTATGTGGATACGCTATTTAATATTCATTTATTAGGCAAGGCAACAATATGGTGGAAAGAAGGAGAAGAAGCCGTGGAGCTTTCGCATCCGAGGCAAGTGCTAGGGATTCAATGGAGGCCTGAAAGCTCGTACTCAGAAGGACACCGGCAAATATTATTAACCTTCTGTAAAGACGGGTGTTCGTCTCTGGTTGGAGATTGACACTGGAAAATCGAGGTGAGGAGAGTACTATACATTTGATTTAGCTTATGTTCTAAATAAACAGTCGTATATAAAAACATTATCATAGCAAATAAAACTCTTGCTTTTAGGCTTGAGAAGAAAACAACGACGAAACTTGCTTTCTTTGTAAGTGCTGTCATCGAAGTGAGTACAAGCTTGCAATGTGCACTCGGACAGGACTGTGTTATAACGTGGGCATTGGAGACAATATCTGATAAAGCAGGAGAAAACTCTACAGGAAGTAAGTATATTACCAGTAATAGAAATTCGTATTCACACACATAATCGCATCAGCAACTATTTTTTTTACGATATTTATATCCATGTAGTTGTGTGAATGTTATTCGTATCTGTAACTGTAAAGTGTTACTGCCGTGTTCTATTTTATATTGTTTGAACTTTAGTTTGTTACCGGACTCGTATGCAGATACTATGTTGTACTGTATAGTGTGATATTTTGATTGATTTGTTTATCTATTCATGTATTTTTAGAATGCGAGTGGGTAGTTGGGATTGGACCATGCGGAAGAATTGCAGTATGGTCTTTACATTGTCTTGACGATGTGAATCCTCCGAGGTGTCCGAGAGTTTTACTATGGCAACAAGGCAGTTTTGCTAATTGCGAAAGTACATCAGAAACTCCATACTTTCTCAAGGCAGTTGTTCACAGGCCTCATTTATCATCTCCCCCCACTTCCATCGACTTGTTCGAAGTCTTTAAAGGTAAGTTTAATACAATACAGAATATTACAATTATGATGATCAATAACATTATTAAGCGAATGCAAATTTATAATATTCATGTTACTTGTAGGATCCATGAGGAAACACGTGTTGGCCGCCTGTGTCTTCAATAGGCGGGTCTTCCAAAGCAACATTAGAGTCTTCTTCATCAAAAACACTTGGCAGCTGGGGACGTTCTAGCGAGGTATGTGCACAACTGCGTTAATATAATATATACACATGCATTATACGAACGATGCAAATGTACATGTTTCTTGTATGAATATATAATGTACAGCAATATAATGCTAACGGAATGTATTTCAATATTATATATCTAGTGACATATATATACACCCACCACGAATAACCTTAAGCCTGTGTTTATATAACTTTATTAGGAATTGGTTACAAGCGGACACAGTGGAAACCAAATTAAAGTAGTACTGCATCCGGCCAGCTCAGCGAGAATCGCTGCCTCCGTGGACGTAAACAGTGTGGTTTTGCTATGGAATACGAATATTCCTCTCGAGCCATATGTGGACAGTCCGAATATGCATGTCTCTGCGTGGAAACTCTGTGGGAAAATAGAAGCAATGAAGGCTAAGGTAATGTGTCTTCGAATTTCACATGGTAAACTATATCAATACTGTAAACAGTGTAATGATAGTATATAAGTTAAGTAGTAGTAAAATCACTCACATTTTAGTATCATTCATTCATATCAACATTATGTTTTAGGTATGAGATGGTTATTATCATTAGCTAGCTGACACGTAATTCTACAGTTATCTGCGCCACCTGCAATTGCTTGGTCCCCGATATTGTTTCCGGGCCGTAAGATGGCGTTATTCATAAGCCACTCTCAGGGAATCAGGTACTTATTTAGTACATTGTTATATTATAATTCATATTCATACATATATTGTTACTGCTTTTCACTGTTTTTTCTAAATCATATGTTACAAACTATGCAGATGTTATCTAATTACGAAGGATAAGCAGAAGTGCTGGTTTTTTTACCATTGGCTACATGAGCTGCATTTTCCGGAATCTAGAGAATATTCAGTTTCCGACATTCATGTGATGGAAAAATATGATCACGAAATGATCCTCGTTGCTTTTACAGATAGTGCAACCATGGTGATGGGCTGGAAGCTCAGTTTTCAGGTATATACTCGGTGTGCATGTATACACTCTATGTGTATGCATACATTTGTTTATCTGTTTGTTCTGTTTGAATGTGTTATAGACAAGTCTCTCACCATCAACTCTCTCTTTGTCTCCATACATCTCTGTCTCACGTGTGTGTGTTGCAAAGAGGTCTTACGTTATTATGGCAATTTTCAGGAATCTGTAACTTCGAGCGACATGAACACAGAAGGATTAGTACATATCTCCAGCCATTGGATTGGACAGATGGATTTTGGTTGTACTGAACGTTTTCTAGCCATTGCTGGAGCTCGGCCTTGTCCTTATGATTTCATTTCGGGCTCTGCTGAAGGATCCGCGAGACTATGGAGGGTTAATGACAGTGGCTGGGATTGTGTTGGACAGATTGCAGAGGTTCGTTACTGTGATGTAATGTGTGCCTATAGTAAGTTTGAGAGTATCTATGAAGACTTTCTAAAAATCTCTCATTTAAGTTCGTGTTTGTTTGCTTCTTTTTTTTTCTTTCTTTGTGTGTGTGTAGGAATGTATTACACATTTATTCAGATTAGGCTCTTTCCAGATTAGCGATGTTCGTCGGCATAATTCAGCTCTGGTAGCGGTTGGTATGCACGGTACTAAGTTAGCTATTTCAAGCGATGCTTCTGTGAGGATTTGGGATATTTTTGGCATGTGGCAGCCTCAATGGTGAGTTTATTCTACCTCAGATTCCGTCTACAATAAGCTGGTTCGACGGACTCCCAATCTTGGGAGTTGCCTTTGGTAGCCAAGCTCGTGTGTACGTTGAAGGCCTAGGTAATATTATGGCACACACTCATTGCATATATACATATATGCACACACACGCAACAAGATATCAAGAACATACGCTCTGTTTTTAACATGTTATACACACGCACACACACAAGGACATATATACGCTCGTGTCTGCGTGTGTATATATCTATGTGATACTTATCTTCGTGCCTACACTTTTGAAGATGGATGGACCTCTTTAGCAACCATAGAAATCTCGTCCTTAATCAATGGGCTTTCATGGGCACCACAAGGAGCTTTGGTTCTTTCCTCTGGATGTCGGATTTTGGTGTCAAGTCACTGGATTCTGAACAAGGATAAAACTGAGTAAGCCATATATAATGTACTCACGACCTACAAGATCATACTGTATAAAATATATAATCTTTACACAAGCATATATATATATGTATATATGTATGTATGTATGTATGTATGTATTGGCAGGTCCGGAGGCGCAGATATGCTATTGAAAGCTGCTAACGCACCTGCTCCTTCGCTCTCTAATTTTGATCCAAGATGTATCTTACAACTACTTTTGAACGGTATGCACACAATACATGTATATTCTATGTATGTATGTATCTATTTGTGCATATGTACGTGTATGGGCATATATTGTTTTTTTTTATGCGTATCCTTACTCATGGTTGGCCGTTAGGAGAGCAGCGGCAGGCACGGAGTCGTCTTCGCCACCTTTTGTCACTTGCAGATGAGGAGATAAACGAGCTTCCAAGTGTTCCACTTCTACATAAGGTGAAGTAGAAAGTCACCATAAATCTATAGAATTTTCTGAAATTGATATAGTTTAAGTTAATATGGCATCTGCAGGAAACTGAGGACAAATCTTCTCACGCTGTTGCTCCAAAAGCATGGGTTTTCGGACAGTCGGAAGAGATCGAACTCTCGAAAGCTGATGGTCCATTGAGCAGCTCAGAGTTACAAGTGAGTACATGTTTATATCATATTGTGTGTGTGTGTGTGTGACTGTATATATATGTTCTTATTATTGATTCATGATCATGATACTTACAGCAACTTATGCGGGTCGTGAAGAAGTTCAAAGAGAGTTCTGATATGCAGGCAATTCTTCAAATTCTCCAGGAAACCGAATATTCGTCTCAATTTGCTTCACTGGATCAACCCGGTCGCAGGTTTAACAGTATTACCTAACACAAAAGAATACTGAATAGTCATACACAGTGCCATATATCTGTTTATGTTTGAAGGTTATATATATATATAACATACAATTCTCTGCCTAAATTCTAACCCCCCTCCCACACGCCACACTCCCTCAGCATTTTATATTAATATATCACTTACATATATGGCCTCCTATCCCCAGATTATGTGTATGTATAGACTCATGTAAGCGCTTGACAGATTTACGCTGCCTGTGCTATATAACAAGTTTAAAAGGGTAGAGGAGGCATATTCCGTGGAATCTAAAGCTATTGCTTGGGCACTTCAATCCGACTTTAAAGAAGTTCTTATCGATATGCATATTCCTGGAGATCAAATGACCTGGCCTGCATTGCGAGCACTTGGAGCAGGGTACTGGTTTACAGATGTTTCAGAGCTCCGTGCACGGGTATCTAATATTAAGTTTAATTATTATATTATTTATATTAATTACATTTAGTAATATATGATTTTTTATTATGCTTGGTTTAGTCTAGCATTTAGTAACATAATAGTTTATTTTTAACGTGTATAATTAAAACTATTAACCAGTGCATGCTACATTATTGTGCACATACGACAGCGATATTTATAGAAATATACAGTAAACGTTATTAATCCGTTCTATATTATTATTGACTTTATGTAATATATAATTCAATTTTTACACGAGTATTATACTTAGTTAATTGATGAATTAAATGTATGCTATACACAAACTAAATTCAAGGGTTAATTAATGATCTTTTCAGGTGGAGAAGCTAGCAAGGGCAAAGTTTTTGCAAAATCGTGATCCAAAAGAATGTGCACTTTTCTACATCGCGTTGGACAGAAAAACGGTTTTGTCTGGCTTATTCAAAATGAGCCGGAATGAGAGAGATAAACCTTTAGTAGAGTTCTTTGCTAGAGACTTTCAGGTAATTTATTATATACAAAAACGTGTGTATTTGTGTTGTATAGTTTGTTATATTGATAATGGGATCAGTATATCAGTGGAAGTGAGCTTATATATTAGGGACCCAAAGCCCATTATATATGCTAGTCAATACTATTTTTGCATATTTTTAATGTTTGGACAAAGTATCTTCTGCATAAGAGATGTAATTTAAGTATGTTTGAATGTATACATTCATAGTTTAATGCGAACATGATTAATACATAATAATAAGGCGTCTGTATGCATATATTTATCGGTTTGTGAACAGAATGAGAAGAACAAAGCCGCTGCTCTTAAGAATGCATATGTTTTGATGGGAAAACATAGACATGAATTAGCTGCTGCATTCTTCTTGCTTGGAGGAGATCTAGAATCTGCAATATTGACATGTACCAAGAATATGGGAGACCCTCAGCTGGCTTTGGTGATTTGCCGCCTTGTTCAAGGTGTTAATAGTGAAGCGGCTAAAAAGCTCATATCTGAGGAACTTCTCCCAGATATGAGACTACACGATAAATGGTTGGCTAGCGTTCTACAGGTATGTACTTATCTTTTTTTTTGATATTAATTATATTACAAGGTTTTTCAATAACGTTCTTAAGAAAGTATTAGAATTAAATGTGGAAAACAAAGGCGTTGTTTCTTGATAATTATTGTTGTCATTGTTGCATATATGGTAGTATGACATTTATATAATGTCTGACAGATTGCTGCAAAAATGTACATAAGATGCATTGCGTACTCTATACAAACAATGTATCTCGTACAAATATGTGTGCCAGCATACATACACACATCGGCACGCACACCATTAATGTGGTTTATGTAGTATCTGATTGGAGAGCGGCTGGACGCTGTATACGAGCTTGTTGGCAAAGATGATAAATGTGTTACACCAGGAAAGACGTTTGTTCTTGATGCAGATGTTGGGGAATATTGCCGAATTATTTTTTCAAAACCGGGATTACAAGCCAATATATCACTAAGTAACCGGTCCTGGCTTATATCTGCACTTTCGTTGAGAAAAATCGGACTGCCAGTAAGTTAAAATACATATATAGATGTATTTAATGTCTACGGCCATGGGTATCTATGTATTTGGTCAGGAATATATCCATTTATGTATATCGAGGTGTATGGATGTCGTGTGTCTATACTGATGTGCTTACACATGCATGAAAAAGATCCTATACATGTACATGTGTATGTATAAATAAATTGTCATTGTATATATACCCAGTCTGTGTCTACTGTTCATCTATTCATCTATATATATATAATATATATATATATATATATATATATATCGACATATACATTTATTTTGCAGATACAGGCTGTGGAGATATTACAAAAAATTAAAGCAGCTTCAGTACAGGACTCAATATCTCTAATGAGCTTTTGACATACACGGTTGAAGCTCTGATTCTAAAATATCTATCTCAGTTCCTAGACCAGCATCCAACCTGGACAAGCGGCATCGGGCACGAATATTCCCAAGAGGATGAGTTTTACCATGAGCTTTGTTTCCTCGCAAAGAAGTTTTCCTTAAACGTGTCCTCGTTAGTTCACGCGGTAAGCTTTTCCATCCTGATTATAGTGTCACGTAGACGAATACACACACACACATTGAGGATAAATTTTTTTATATTAGCAGATGTACACGCAGTCACATAAATATGAATATTTTTTCTGTATGCCTTCATATATAAATTTGCTCTCTCTGTCTCTCTCTCCCTCTCTCCCCTCCTCTATGCATGCGTGTGTGCACAACCAACTCTAATATGACAATACTTCACTTAGAAATGGAAAAGCATTCCTCAATACTATTTAGTGAGTAGTCAGTAGATACTATTTGAATTGACTGACACAGGATATGCAGCTTGCTAGAATCTCCTGGCACTTTGGGCGACCAGCTTTTGGACGCTGGTTATTGAACCTGCAACCTTTACAGACAACAGTGAACCACAGCTCGTCCCTTTTATCCACAGTAATCTCTCTCTCTCTCTTACACACGCGCGCGCGCGTGCACACACACACAGACGTACACCACACACGCATAGATAATCATCATCTATGCAGATGGAAGACACATTAAAGTCCCTAACTACAACAGGGCCGGAAATAATTTGTTCCACTTTGTTAGCTTGTGGTGGTGCAGACTTTCTCTACAGTACAAACGAACAGGGCACGTACAGTCTCGAAGTGGGTGCTTCAACTGAAGTACATGTTAGCTTGCGTACAAATATGACACCTAAATATATTTGGAGTGGTTCAAGGATGATCCACGAGATCACGGCATATGCCAGCCAGATCAATCAGCTTGCATTCAGGACGGGAAGAAGTAAGTTTACTGTATCCTTGTGTATTTCTAAGTGTGTATCCTAAGTTCTAATATACTTAACTGTTAGGCTTATCCATATTCGCCGTGGTATTTGTGTGTGTGTGTGTGTGTTTATCTGTCGTGGTGTATTTATTTGTGTTTATCTTAATTTAGTGGGTGGGTGCCTGCATGCATAGAGAATCCCGTTTCTTCAAAGTATATACTCTTTCGTAATTTTATGTATATTGTGTATGCGTATATACTCGTTTGTATATGTAATTTGCAAATGATTATAATTGCTCTAAACTACTTGGAAGTTTTATTTGGTGTTTGTTTCTTTGTTTATGCACACTTACATACGAGAAGTTTCATACAGTGGAGTTGCTTGCGGGCGTATATGTTTACTATATATATGTGTGCACACGACATACGTCTTGTCTTGGGTTTAGTTTTGGTATTTGTCCGTAGAAGTTTAGATTTTAGCACTTCACTTATATTCATACAATTTATATATCTCAATATCTGTATGTATTATGTAAATTAATATTTTAAAACAATTAACAAATAAGATTAATATTTTTCTATTGTTTTATCATTCATTTATCTCTGTTGATTGCAGACGAGAGTAAGCTTAATTTGCTCGCTCTGGTATACCGAACTGGAGCAGCTTGGTTGAAGAGGGAGGCGGAAGTTCTGTTGTCCATTGTACGGTCGATTCACGATGGTACGGTTGCAAAAAGTAGCGAAGCAGAAGCAACTGATGCAAAAGGTAAAGAAATTACTATACATTGTTTCGCTAAAAGTTATGATTAATATACAATATTAAGTGTATTATCTGTATATGTAAAGGCATACGCATGCGCATGTGTGGGAGAGGTCGTATTCCATGTGATTCATACAATGTTTTACGTATGCAGAGCCGGGTAAAATCGATGTCGATGATGCATGGGTAATACTT
Organism: Selaginella tamariscina; assembly: GCA_003024785.1. NCBI lineage: Eukaryota > Viridiplantae > Streptophyta > Lycopodiopsida > Selaginellales > Selaginellaceae > Selaginella > Selaginella tamariscina. The sequence continues at coordinate 202,422 of PUQB01000252.1, forward strand.
GGCGTTGCACTATGGAGCCGGATCCTCGTTTTCGTGAAAAGGCGTCTTATAGTGGAGGCCGCAGAGGTAATCTCCCATAAACTTAATAATAAACTTTCATGTATATATACGTACTCACGTGTAAGATATATACATTTAAATGCATGGTGGTTTGCGGTCAGAGATTGATCAACACACACACACACACACACACACACACACGATACTTATGTTATTCATGAAGGGTTCGAACACAAGCAGTGGAGACGCACGTGCTTTGCTATCGTGTCTGGCGTGCATTTCAGCTAAACTAAGTAAGCAGCTTCGACTACGTATGTCAGACGTATATACAGAGGATCCACTGTACGTATTCCTCAATGAGGATCTACAGGACAACTTCGAAGACGGTGCCTTTAATGAACTGTGGACAATCCTGGGTGCACGTGAAGAAGCTCGTTTAGCTCTAAGATTAGAGGGTCGGTGGAGAAAACACTCTAAAACCAGTTGGATAGTCACAGGTATCAACGTTAATATATAATACATATATGTATGCATGAATGTACGCATGAATGTGCGTATGCTCCTACACATTTTATTGCTACAGTGTAGCCCTTTATTTGTGCAGTAATTTAACTTCGGCATGGAACAGTAAAGTAAATGAATCATACAAAATATATACACTTGTAATTTTTTTAAACCACTACTTGCGTTCTCTCTCTCTCTCATATATGTGTGTGTGTGTGTGTGTGTTACACCTATTATTAATTATAGTTATGTGTTTTCTTGTAGAAACAAAGATCGTTTCATCATCTTCTGGTACAGAAGAGAGTGTAACGAGAAGTTTTAGTGTGAAGGGGTTAATTCGAAGCCACTTGAACACTAGATTTGGTAAAGGGAAGGAGGCATTGCATCTTTCTGGGGACAGACCAGAGGTAAACTTTTTTTTTGATCTTAACTATAGTTTATATATAGCATACACTATTGTATATGCTAAATATGATTATTTAGTATATATGGTATATATAATTTGACACTCAATATACGTTTTGGATTTTACAGACCATGTCCGTGAACAGCTGTGATCCAGAACAAGTGGTAATTGGAAGTGCTAATAAGGTATATAACTAATCAATCGTACATATCTAGTCATTGTTTAGTTATTATGCTACAAACAATTGTTTGTTTTCTCTTATAAGCATGCATTTAAACCTGTCATTGTCTGCAAGTCATTCAATACAAGTAGACGCATATATTGTCATACTCTGTTGCTCCTTGTGTATATGTATATTAATATATATTGCAGGCGCAATAGGCGTTTTCATGTGCTCAACTTATTCCCTGTGGAGCGTTTTGAGAACGCTTGGAATGATAGTCCTTGTTGGATGTAAGCCGTGCTTGTCATTTTTTGTCTTCGTTTATTTATTATATGTACTAAATTCTAAATACTATACTGTGTTACCACATTATATATAGCATAATATATTATATATTAAATAATAAAAAGCATAAATCAATTGTCTGGACAGGGATTGGTTTTTCTTGAACTTGGGCATATAACACATTTTCTGAGACTACAGACAACTTATGGGCTGAAGCTGATTGGCCTAAGAATGGCTGGGCAGGATCGGTTTCAACACCTCTTCCAACCTACGTATCACCTGGTGTAGGTGAGTTGTATGTGTGTGCAAATTACTATATTTATTTCATTACATTTATATTACAGCTTACTTTATAAATAATGCAAATGTACACCCCGGTATACAACTTACGTATAAACGTTTCATAAGTATAACCATATATCGCATGTTCTTTAGGGCTAGGCTCGAAAGGTGGTGCAGGAATCGGACTTGGTGGCGCAGCTGTTGGATATGTACCTATTTCTAAAGAACTTCGAAAAGGGGCCGTTGGATTCGGAATTCCAGGATATGCCGGAATGGCTGCATGGAGCTTGGGATGGGAAGAACTAGCAGGTGCTCGTTTTTTTAAGAGATTGAAGATTCATACACATAATATATGCATGTTTATGTATATAATTATGTTATAGTTTAAATTCTATTTATGTTTGTACACACCTGTATGTGGCACACACACATGGAACATTTAAATAAAACTCTTTGTTAATAATCACAGATTTTGATGGATTTATTGATCCTCTTGCAACCATTGAGAATGTGAATACTTCTGCAATGGCATCTCATCCTCTGCGGCCTTATTTCCTTGCTGGAGCCAGAAATACCCATGTTTATCTCTGGAAGGTATTTAAATATGGAAAATTTATTATTCTATATGCATTTATGTGTATTATACACATACATATAATACTCTAAAGCAATCTAGAATTTCTATTGTTTCTTTATGACATTATCTAGTTTTACGTATTGTTATTATATACAACATATAGTAATTCATATATATCTACATATATATCATTCTTAATTAGATTAACCATTACTTTTTGATAGTTTGGAGAGAGTTCAGCGACTGCAACGTACGGAGTCTTACCGGCTGCCAATGTACCACCGCCGTACGCTTTGGCTTCTGTATCTTCCGTACAGTTTGACCAGTACGGCCACCGCTTTACTACATCCGCAGTTGACGGCACTGTTTGCACATGGCAACTGGAAGTTGGTGGACGTAGCAACGTTTGTCCCACCGAATCTCAGCTGTGCTTTGATCGTCACGCCTGGTATGTGTTGTGTCGGAACACACATGTCTACATCTCCATCACATGCATTTGTTCCACATTTAGGTAATTTAGGCAAATCCTGCAAAACAGGCCTTGGCTTTACAGGACTAAAACATTTCTAATTATATATACGGGTGTATATATATATATATATATATATTAGTTGTTTGTGGTTGAAATTTAAGTTGATTATATCTTAATTTCTAATCATTTGATTAAATAATTGTATATAATGTGTAAATTTACTTTCTGTCCAGGGATGTCATATTTGTGGGTGAGAGCGGGGCTATTGTTGCGGCAACAGGTTCAAGTCGGTCAGGGGAGAACCTTGTTATTTGGAATACTTTAGCTCCTCCAAGTTCATCAAGAATTTCAATCGCATGTCACGATGGTAATTATAAACGCTTTCAGTATAAATAAACTTATTAAGTAATTACTGGATCAATAATGTCATTGTCTCTCTCTCTCTCTCTCTCTCGACTGCATATTTGTAATGCACAAACATACACAAGATATATTTCCTATATATGGATGCCTTTGTGTGTGTGTGTGAGAGAGAGAGAGAGAGACAGAGATAGAGCATTCATATAGAGTTTAGAACTGTGTATCGTAATACCTTGGAATGTATCAAGAAATATGTCGATACATTGTTAATATTTCTGTATGTATGTAACTAGTAATATGTGTAATATTTCCTGCAGGTGGTGCCAAATGTATTGACTTACTACAGCATGAGACACCTTTGGTTGTGACTGGGGGAAAAGGGGGAGACATCTCAGTACATGATTTTCGATATATTACCACTGGAAAATCTAAACGTCGTAGAAATGGTTATCAGCGTGAACAAGCCGGTATTGTTTGGCATATTCCAAAAGCTCATTCAGGTACATATGTAAACGTCACAAATGCTAAAACAAGTTGGCATATTCTGCATGAAGTGTGTATGTGAAAAACATTAGTACTATGGAGTAGATTTTTAATACGTCTGATTATTAATAAAAGCTCTAATTATATATCATGAGTGTGTGTGTGCACACACACACGCACACGCACAGAGTCAACAATATCTAGTATAACATGGGGGCCAAATTTACAAATATCTATACTAGACTTATGCTTATGCATCTTCAAGAATTCCGCATATTATAGTACATAGATTATATAAACATTTTAATGGTTTTTGCTTGGTTTAGGGGGCATAACGAAGATTCGAGCAGTTCCGGGCACGAGTTTATTTCTAAGTGCTAGTAAAGATGGTGATGTGAAACTCTGGGACGTAAGCAAGTGTGAAATGGTAAAACATTGGCATAGAGTTCATGAGAAGCGCTTGTTTCTTCAACACAACACTCCAGGATTTAGTCCTTTTGTCCAGGTTAGTATACTATATGTGTGTGAACTGTAATGACATAAGTCGTTTAGGTCTGTGTCGGCTAAAACCATTATATTAGTTGTCATTTTAAGTTTAACCCAGTCATTTATAAGTGTGTTTAAACACACTATATATGTTCGAGATGGTCGAGGTACTGTAATGACAGAAGTTTTTTGGATCCTGTCTGTTAAATTCATTTGTATAATTCTCCTGTTAAGCATAACCCCATCATCAATTTGTTCTTATGTTTCCTACCCACTAAACATTTATGTAATGCGTAATACTATTTGGCTACTACAGTTTAGTCAACATAATCTCGTCGTCAGTTATTTGGTTGCTGCCCAACGAGTGGCAAACCTCCTCACCTATTATTACGTTAAGCAAACGAATTTATATAACATATAATGATTATATGTATAAAATTATTGTTCTTCAATTAATTAATCGATGGCATGTTGATATGCAGGCTGCAGTGACTGATTTGAGAATCTTACGAAATGGTTTCATTACATGCGGGGGTGATGGGTTTGTTCGCCATTTTCTGTTGGAAGGTGAGCAACCAGATTAATTATGTAGTATTGAAAGAATAACAGAAATCTAAACAAGTTAATGACGTCATTTAGTTAGATAAGAGGATGACGCATTGTCTGGCATCTACCAGACAAGTCCGACGTGGACTTCGACGTGTCCCTCTAGTATGGGGAAGGCTACTTGGTAGTCTGACACGCGACTATACTTAGAATATTCTGATGGGACCCTTAGAGTACCACATTATGCCTATGGTTTGATATAAAATCAATCTCAGTGCAAAGTGGTATCAATTTATATGCTTCTTGTTTGTATTCTTATAGAATTGTTTTATTATATTCCTTTCTTTGAAAGGGAGTTGGTCAATGTACTGGATGGGTTTCCAGAATATATATACACATCCACCCATATAAAGAGCTGTTGCACATGAAACAATATTCCCAGTCACATATATGTATGTATGTTGTTTGTTAGGTGTGTACACGACTAGTTCTCTTTCAGGATCTCTCTCTACTTAAATGTACTGATCCAATGCATATATATCCGCACGATCCTAAGCCTGAGAATTTGTTTTTTGTACATATGTACATAAACACACGCTAGTTGTACAGGCATGTGTACATGTGTACATACACACCACACATGCATACCACATGCGTGTATAGTGTGCTATGTACACATGTACAGACACAGGATAAAGTTAAGTTTAGAATTGTAGACACATATATACTATTAGTGTATGTGTATGTGTATACACATAAGTGAGTGCTCAACAACTCATTCACTGGGAATCTATATGTGCTTTGTTACGAAGGTACTTTCGACGAAGCACGTCTTTAGGAAACACAGGCATATATGCCGAGCATTGACAAACAAGAATGTGCAAAGATCTCGTGCATTTTAGATCCCTTGAAAAGACCCCCCCAAAGATCTCCCCCAAAAGTTCTTCCACATACGTGTGAGGAATGCAGTCTTTGTTTGCGACACGCTGTTCATCACATATATGTTCACACACGCTTTTATATTATTGTATAATATCCACATATACACACACACACATATACACGCGTGTGTATATAGGCATATGGAAACTAGCTGTTCTCATATATTATATATGTAGCCATTTTCTACTCTCAGTCTTTGTTTTGTACAGAACATATATAAAGTTTCTCTGGATACAACGTGCAAGAGACGGTGTTGTCCTTACTGCATGGTAGGGGTACAAAAGTACGTGTGTGTATTTACGTGTGTGTATGTCATAGTTTGGGAAACTTCTGCAGATCAGACTTATTGAGTTATACGGCTATGTACAAAAGGAATGGGCACTTCCGTACCGGGTAAGAATAAAGCTACTCATGTTATATGTGTCACATACAGATATATTTTTATATATGTCACTGTTTACTAGTGCTGTCTTGTTATTATAATCGTACGATCGTCTATAACGGGATAAATCAACGAGCATGCGACTCACGATGAGGTTCACAAAGTCAATACTTTGTATACTGTTCCCATGTGATATATCTTTACCATCTCAAAGATATCACATGACTCCACATACACCGTATATACACACCATATACGCTGGTTATTCCACGTCTTGTGGGTCCTTATGCAGTGACCCACTTTTTGTTGTAGGTGTTGAGATGGTTGCATGCAAGTGAAAGACTAATTTCTCATTAAGTAATCCCTGGTTTTTATCCTCTTGAGGCTACAGTTAAAACGTGTAAAACACATGAAAGTTCGTACTGTGCTTCTCTTCACAAAGATATGTATGTGTGTTTTTATTTATTTATTTACTTATATTTCTTGTGTTTTTCTTGTACTGTAGAGCTTGGACTTTTAGAGGGTTTGAACATCAGATTTCTCGTTAACAACCCAGTATCATTGTTTGAATAAAACTATAATAATTGTTAAACATATAGTTTAAGGTAGCTCAGTTTCCAGCATACTGGAGACCGTGTTTCTGTTGCTTACCAACAAATATTATAAAACTTATATTAATATTCCTCACATTGTCAGTGGTTAAGTTTACCCCTCTACGTATCCCTTCTCTAGAAGAAGCAACTTATTCTGCAAGGCTACACACACCTCACACACACGTATGTGTGTGTGTGTGTGCGTGCGTATATACACATAAGTGCTGGAGGAGGTAAGATGCTTTTAATGTGGACAAGTAGAGTGATGCCAAGTCTATCCACTTCTGACAAAAATCCAAATAAATATTTTGCTTTTTTTTTTTTTTTGTTAATTAATTAATTAATTTAGTGTTCAAGCAGTCACTAGATCGATTTCAGCTCTCATTATATATAATTAAAACTTTGTCATATGGTGTATCGTACACATGTATATTACGTCTTTAGTAAAGGAACGTATCCAACAATCCAAAGTTTAGCAAAGACATGGTGTAGGTTAATGGTATCATTTGCTAGTGATAATCTCATTAAACTTGTATTCTTATCTGGGTGAGGCAGAGATACATTATTTATGTATAGGAAGGTGAACTGCCACATGTTTAATTACATAATTAACTGTGCAGTTACTGTGGCTGGATTATAAATGCAGGTAGTCATACATAAAAGAGAGCAGGAGGGGAGACCTGAGAGAAGGAAGGAGGTGAAGTCGTATGTTGGTTTTAGATTACATATAGCTTGGAAAATTAGTAATGAATTCTAGACAGTTTGACAACTCTGTTGCCGTTGCGCATCACTCGTTAGTGTACTCAGATTGGTATAATCCTCACCATACACACCATATTCCGCTTGCAATCCCTATACAGAAAGAAGAAAGGAAGCTCAGTCCTCACTTGGGGGATCTAAGAAAGCAAGAGGAGGACTCGTATGAGAAGAAATGTATACCGTTCTTAAGTCTCAGGCCGCCCACCGAAGAGAATAACACAAGCAGCACCACAAGCACGAGCAGCAGCACCACAAAGGATTATACAAAGAAATCTCCCACACTCACATTTGAAGATACAAACAATCTCGGAATTGGCCTTCAGATGGGTCTGTATTCTCACAGCAGGATGACAGTGGAAAGCACCGCTACAAGCTGCAGCTCATATGATGCAGCCGACTGCAATCAAGGTCGCGTGTATGACGAGGATTCAACCAGGGGCAAGGTTCACCTTCAGCCAGGACAGTATTGGATCCCCACGCCTGCACAGATCCTCGTCGGTCCTACTCAATTCTCATGCCCGGTCTGCAGCAAGACATTCAACAGATACAACAATATGCAGGTAATTTACAACTGCAGTTCTTTCTTCTCTTCTTAGAGGATTCAATCTATCTCGGGTTGTGTGTAAGATTTCGTTGGTTTTCGAGGCTTATAAATCTCTGCAGATGCATATGTGGGGGCATGGATCGCAGTACAGAAGAGGGCCGGAGTCGCTAAGAGGTACACAACCGAGCGCAATGCTGCGTTTACCATGCTACTGCTGCGCGCAGGGATGCAGGAACAATATAGAGCATCCCCGAGCAAGGCCACTGAAAGACTTTCGAACTCTCCAAACGCACTACAAGAGAAAGCACGGGACGAAGCCATTCATGTGCAGGAAGTGTTCGAAAGCTTTCGCAGTGAGGGCGACTGGAGGACGCACGAGAAGAACTGTGGTAAGCTTTGGTACTGTAGCTGCGGTTCGGACTTTAAACACAAGAGATCGCTCAAGGACCACATTCGCGCCTTGGGAATGGGCATTCTCCAATTGGGATGGATGAAGACGAAGATGCAGGCTCCAACTCCACCAACGATGACGATGAGCTGATAACTAGAAATGCTGCTTCCTCTGTTTTGCCCTAACGTTACATTGTATTCTGTACTTGTATAACATATATTTCATATCAACTCTTCACTTCTTCACACAATCATATGTATATGCATATCCAATACATGTATATTCATAACAATGAATGTTAATTAGGTTATTAGTAAAGGGTAAAGGTAGGTTTAATACATTTCCCAAGGTGTAAATATACGTTAGAAAAGGTAAAGGTAGGTTTAACAAGCTAAATATACGTATAGAAAAAGGTAAAGGTAGGTGTATAATGACCTAAATATACGTTTAGAAAAGGGTAAAGCTAGGGTTAAGGTGTACGGTGGATACACATGCCGTGTGAGTTACGGAGTGATTAAGCACGTATTAGTTGAATTAATTAATTACTTATGAAATACATTATGCTGACATATTATCAATTCAGTTCAGTATTCACAAAATATTATATAGTTTTAATATATGGGAACGTTAAACAGTTGACTTAATGTCAAGAAGAGGTACAAACAATACATAATTAAACATGGGGGTGTTACTTTCAACGTGGTGGTAAACTTAAGGTTTTTGTTAATCATTTGCATGGGTTTACATATTATATATATTATTATTATTATTTAAATTTTGCTCCAATATATATGCACCACGATGTAGAGTGAGTACCACACACTCGGATCCGGTCCTCTACCCGAATACCAATGTAGTTGGTCAAGATGTTATTGTTGGTATTTTTAACAGTGTTAAACTTATATAATTTAATATATATTGATATTATACACTCTGGAACGACATATGCATATGGACTGTTTAAAACAAATAGAGACGAATGAAAATGCATAAATAAATTTTACTAATTTTATATATTAATTAATAAAATATATAAATAATTAAATAATACTGTAACTCTACGTGGTTCTCAAGGATCTCAAGCAGATCAAGCACAAACGTGGGAAAATATTATATAGCTTTATCAAGTTAATTAATTAAAAAATAAATAAAAATAATTTTTATTTTTAATTATATTATAACTAGTTCTGTCTGAAACTCAGGCCTTAGGGATATGTGCAGAAAGGGGGAAAGAACAGGCATCCCAAATGCATCATGTTCCGGTTCGATGATTTTTAAGGGGACAAGTTTCACATGCAAGTGTATTAATAGTTTTTTCTACTACTTAATATATATTAATATTAATATTATCATATCAAATATATGCTATATTATATGTATATATATCTTCCCCCAGATTTGCTGCTAAAAAACCTCTATATTTGTAAACTAGTAGAGTTTACGTATCCCCATGTGTATTGCAAATATAACTATAGAAAGCTCACCCGTGAACATACTGAACTAATAATAACCACTTATTTCTATATGTAATATCTTATTATTTTACTATAATAACCTCTTTAATAATCACTTATTTTTATATGTAATATCTTATTATTTACTATTTAATATAGTAAGCTTTGCATAACTACGTAGAAAGATACCCAGTGCAAATATGTCCACATTGTTACATTTGCCCGACATCAGTCACAACATCATTCACATGTGTATAATAGGCCGGCTAATAAATTTGTAAATTTACTAATTAATTAATTGTTTAATGAAAAAACTATCATAGAATGCACCTAGAGCCAATTATTTTATTTATTTCTCTCATTAAAATACTATATATCTATGATTCCAATCCTCAATATTGCTCATATAGGCCGGCTGTCACTTACTAAATAATCATATCTTTCTTTGTTTATTTACTAATCAATATAAAATTATAACTAAAATTTATAAAACTCGACATATTATACGGTTGTCTTCTAGAAAGTGGACTTCATTTGCTTGATTTACATAATTCCTCGTTTTGCACTTTTCATTTATATATTAATATATATATATATATGTGTGTGTGTGTGTGTGTAAAATTTATAATATATGTATGAGATCATCATAACACGCACTAAACACGTCAGTCAACGTTGATTAGTGTAGTCAACGGAAAATGGCCATGTATTCACATGGAAGTTGCAGATAATAAGGTGAGCTTGTAATGGTTGCGGCATGCACGCCTGCATGTCCCCTCCTTGACCAAACATGGAATCAAAACATGGCACATGCTATATAATATTATATAGTACAAAATAGTACATAATAGAATATGCATTTTCTAATTAATTAACTAAATATGGTTTTTATATATATTTATGCATGGCAATGGAAACGCACGCACGCACGCACGCGTGCAAGCGTAATCCAGCTACGTGAGCACAAAAGCCATGCGGCGCGCCGAATTTCGAGCTGCGTGGTTCTTGTCGGCCACTGCTCCTGCACAAATGGCGGAAAGTTGTCGGCTGCATACAAACACAATCTACTATGTATACGTGCGTGTTGTACCTTATACACAGTACATTAGACGGTTCAATGGTGTATAGTATTCACAACTTCGATTATCATATATATGAATCATTGTCACAGTGGTGTATGTTTTAGCTCAATACTCATATAATATAGCTTGTGTATAGTACAGTATACGGTGGTAGTACAGATACGTATTGTACTGCATAACTGTGACATATACATAGCTACCTTGAGAATACAGTTGGTCAAATGAAGCGAGAAAAATGCATACAGGCAAGGGGACATCGTTTTCCCGGGGTCGGCGAAAGATTACAAATAAAAATGCAAGCACTAGAGTAAGTGGGAGTTACAGGCTAACTAAGATGGGGCCGGCGGGGAGGGGCAAATCGCAATCATTCATACGTATTGATTGAGAGTGTTTAGTGAAACTAATTATATAGTTTTTGTCTAGTTTACATCGGACACGATTAGATATTGCTTGCATGTTTCCATCTCGCATTAGTTTAATCGCTTACACTTGTCCTCACATGTAAAGAGTCGTAATTAACTGCATTATCCTCTGGAGGCACTAAGCTATTTCCACTACTGCAATTAGTATTGATTAATGCAGTCTTTTTCTTGATTATTAAGATGATCTATTATGGATTGGGATAGTTTTATACCAAATCTAACCCAACAAGTGGGGTCGGAATAAGAGGTTTTAATGGATGAAGGTATTTTCTGCTTTTGAGTGATACTTGGTATAATTAATTAATAGATAGTCTAGATTGTAACATGTCCATTAGATTCCATACTCCACAGCTACATGACGTGGGCTGTGTAGGTGGTCAAAGAAATGTTCCCTTGAGCTAGACGGGAAAGATACTGAGATCGAGTACATGTAGTGCTAGTGACAGCAACCTTAACCTTTGGTGAATAAACAAGTCCCCACGAATTTATAATTTCAAATCGGGAGATTATTCCGTGACTGTTGGAGAATATTCGGAGATTTTAAAATTACAAATTAGGTTTTCGCCTGCTGGAATGGGGAGGACATGGATGGACCCATGCAGAGGTCATGGGGTAGGCACATACGACACCATGCATGCGCATGCAACAGGGGCACGCGTGGGTTTATGAATGTGGGTCCAATAGCGCATGCATGTGTATGTATACCACGATCATGCAACCATGTGTCAAATGTAAAATTGTCAACATATCTACATGGTGTTAAATATTTCGCACTAGCCTTTAATAATTATTTATATCACTATAATTAAATTATTCAAAAATTTCATGTAACCATGTTATTATTATTATTATGTTGAAGTTACAAGGTGAGCTTCTCAAATGCATATCCATTCTCTTGTGGATTATTCAAGCCTCGTCCACTGGAACACACCAAGTTCTTAATAATATGAATAAAATCTTCGTCACCCAGCAATGTTTCAGCATTTACATGGGTTCCTGTCAAGGTTAAACCAGATTAATTAATTATGTTAATTAAATGTTAAATATTTTATTTAAAATATATATTAAAAAGAAAATAAGCTTACGGAATCTCCAATAATGTTTTGGGTTGGTTGGGTCGTTAATGGTTTCCTCGTTTGCAGGTCGATTTGTATATTCCTTCTTAAGAGCTAATAAATCCTGCATGTATTAAAGCACATCATCTCTCTCTCCTCTCTCTTCTCTCTCTCTCTCTCTCTCTCTCTCTATATATATATATATATATATCCCACGAAGAATGACCAAGGTTAAGTTTACTTTTTGACATGCACGATGATATCTTTCATGTTATTTTCTGGTTTAATATGCATATCATAAGAAGTTTTAAGTCTGTATGTTGGAAAAATATACATAACCTTGGTCGTATAGTAAATATATCTGTGAGAGAGAGAGAGTGAGAGAGTACCTGAAGAGGGAAAATGGCCCACATGGAAGGGGAATACATGTGTTGTTGAATAATCAGGCGTGCCACCTCAGTGTGCATTTTGCAGGGGGGCTCTGTTCAGTTGTAAATAATCTCCATAAAATCTAACTCTTCTTTGCTCATCATCTTCCCACCATGCACGCATTGTTGAACAATCGTGACAAGAAGGTGCACACACCTAAAAGAATATATAATTATAATAAAAGTAACAGTATTCATAGTTCAGAGTTGATCATACCTAACCTAGTACCACACACACACACACACACGCACACACACAGATTAATTACACAATACCGTCATATAGTCATATTCAGCTGGATTAGCAAACTCTTGCCCAGGAGTGTTTGGCATCCGTTGAATCCGCAAGCCAAGTAAGCCCAGCTCCTTCAGCACCTAAAGTAAACAATAAACTTCGTAAGACACGTATATTAGATATTAAGAGCAAATTTTCATGACTTCTACATTACATAGATTCCTGTAATATAAGATTATTACGTGTTTTCCATAGTGCCAATGCTTCTTCTTTACTCTAGAATTTAAGAATTATATATATATATATTCACACGCGCACATGTTCATGTGTGTGTAACTGTGTGTGTGTGGGTATGTAAGTTGTTACTAACTGTGGTACACATGCAGGAATCAAGCCAAGGTCTTCTCCACAAGTAAGCATGTTTGAGGAGCTCATTAAAACTGGGAGAGTTTTTAGAGCATTTTCACGCCATAGACCTTCTTGCCGGTGATAAAAGTAATCATAGTACAGCCTTAGTAACACATCCTTACTGCAAAAGAAGAAGTAAATCATCTTGCGTGCGTGCGTGCGTGGATGTCCGTGTGGTGTACCTATGGTTGTCGAGCTCCTTAAAATTATATGTGTCGTCCACTCCAAATCGGGGGTAAACTTTCTCTTATCTTCCACATCCCTCATCAAAAACAACGTCCTACAAACAATATAATGTTAGATATACCCACTTTTGCCCATACATACATATATTGTGCATATATATTTCAAATGGGAGTATGTGTACCTATCTGTCATTATATATGTATATAAACAAAAGCATGGTTGTAACTTACATGCAATAAATCAAAAAATTTGCATTTGAAATCGTTGTCTACTGAACCATCTTTTGACTTGAGGTGTGCAAGTATTTTCTTTTCTGTATCAAAACTCGCTCTTAAACTGCATATAAACACGTGATAAGGAACATATCTACATAACTACATACATACATATATACACACACCCATACGTACATATATCCACACACATATACACACAACCTTGTAACATGAATCATGGTATTCATCAAAGTACTGACTTGCTATATCTCGCCACGCATCTCCAAATTTCTCCTGAAGAAGTTTAAACAGCTCACAAATATACACATACTCAATGTAGTTTCTCACCTGTAATATGTGCCGTCGAATATATGGTTCACTTAAGCGGTTGAAATCCCATATTCCTTGTTCTTCCAACTCTTCCTGGAAGATAATAGGTACGTTAAAAACATATCAAAACAAATACGCGCGCCCATACACACACACACAGTATATATGATGTAAATACACACATATAGACACAGCCACATAATGTACCTGGCTCAATGGGATCGAGGGTCTAAATCTTCCCATAAGACCTGTAACAGCATGAGAGGATAGCTCCCAAATACGAAAGAAACCCAAAATATGTGGTCAATCCTATATGCAGTAAAATATTTGGACATCTGAAACACAAAGACGACGTCCATGAAAATGCATCACACACGCGCGCGCGCGCATGCACACCCCCCCCCGCCACACACACACACACACCTGTGTCAGACGGGCTCTCCACCATGCATAATTATCTTTTGACATTTCTTCCCAGTTGTAAGTGGGGAAGCCCCAGTTCTGCCCGTTCTTATCAAAATAATCTGGAGGAGCTCCTGTTGATGTATTCATTGCGAAAAAAGCGTGGGGAATACCCACGTATCTACACTGTTCCTGTCCACCCCAATAGGAAGGTCTCCCTTTAACACAATGCATTGTTCCTTGCATACTCAGCTGCTCAGAAAGCTGAAGAAACCAAACGAGTAAGTATAAGTGTATCCTGTGTGTGTGAGAGAGAGAGAATGTTTCATAAGTTACAACATGGATATAGTACACGCATATACACAATTTTATGAACACTTACTTGAGAATGAAGATGAAATTGGAGATAGTATACAAAGGAGATCGCATTATAGTGTTCAGAATCACGCAAAACAAGCTTCTCTAGCTGAGAAGAGAGAAAAAATTAGACATTAAAACGTTTTATCTAATTTTTCATTTCTTTGAATTGAGTGCAATTTTTCTCGAGTTACCTTTTCTTGTGAATAGCATGAGAAGGCACCCCATTGCGAGTGATCCGAGGTGCCGAATAAATCACGTAAGAAACAGAATGCTGCAAATGGTTGTAACCAATGCTGCACATATTGGATTAAGTTACATATATGCACATATACTAATGCTACACACACACACACACGCACACGCACGCACGCACACACATAAATTATATATATTCGTGTGTGTTATCTATGCATGCATATACATCAAGTTTATTTACCTTATTCTCATCAAAGTAGCTCTTGAAGTTTGAGGTTTGAAATACTTTGTCTTTATCGAAGTAAAACAGCTTCTTTGCCACAGTTAGTTTAAACTTCATTGTTGCGTCATAGTCAACGTCCTGCATGCAAGAAAAATATGGTTTTATAAAGAAACACTTCTTATTCAAAACTACATTATATACATATAACACACGCGCACACGCACACACACAACCTTGAAATCCAACTTCTTTCTTGCTTGAACAATTTCTTCCTGCAATCAAATGTTATTCATGAAATATAATACAAAATATACCAACCTTAATATCATGTGGTATATTATCCGACATTGCTTCTATTCGAAGATACAGTGGATGCAATGCAAATACTGAGAGTGAACTGAAGAAAACACAATGTCAATCACGTATTTAGTACAGCTAGTACTTACTTGAAAGAGAGATCTTACCTGTATGGATATGAGTCCCACCACATTCCGTGTACAGAAGTATCATTGACAGGAAGTAGCTGCAGAAGGCGGAGGCCAGACTTTACTGCCAAGTCCACGAGCAATTTCAAGTCTAGAAACTCTCCCACTCCCACATCTGCATTGGTCCTGATTGAAAACACAGGTATAGCATAACCAGCCCCCTCCATAGTCTCCCTGTTATACGTAAACGTGTATATGGCATATACATTATATGTATAATGCTAAGGGTTTAAACTATTCACATATACACATACACACACTCATGCAAAATAATAGTCATAAAGAGTGATGTTACCTTGAAGTAGCCATCAGAGATAATAATCATTGAAGATGGTTTTTTGAAAGGAATCGAGTGCCAACCTTCTGCCTTCACCAAGTTCATATGTCAATTTTTCCCGTGAATCCTTTAAAATGTAACTGTACGTGCTCGTGTTAAGGCAATGGTTATATAATAAAATATATATTTCTATATAATAAGTATATAGTTTATAATTTTATAAATTATATTCTGCACTGTATATTACATAAATTGAAGGATATTTGACTGGGAACTCCTTTCTGTGAATAAGGCAATAGCCTTGCCAAATAAGTCATTAGTCCTAGTGAGCTTAAGAGCAGCTCCACAATCCCAGTTCCCTAAAGCAGCAGATTCTCCCGTAACAGAAACCTGAACAACCATATACTCAAGTCATTACATATATACATGTGTGTGTAACACAGCTTGATGCTCATGTATTCTGTGTGGGTCTATTGGGGGGCGAGAGAGAGAGAGAGAGAGCTACTTTAAGCCAACTATATTAAGTGAAACGCATGCATAACTCAAAAAGAAACAGATGAATTCTGTATTTATTATAATTAAGTTAATTGAAATGCTTACTGTTTGTCCACTTTGAATATTGGGACAAGATATTCGAAACAGGACAACAATCCGATCTGCACATTATAAAATATATTAAAAACAAGAATAATATATATATATAAATAGTGAATAGTGACATATAGCAGAAAATGCGGTACTGACACGTACCATTGAAGTTTTGAGCTTCAGTAGGTTCCTGGCCGTCCACAAAGTTGTTAGCTTTCTTGGTTTGATTTTAAATATGGCATTCTGGAAAGCACTTCTTGCCAAAAGGCTCTCTGGTGCAGATCCTTCCTAAATGACGGTATAAAAACAAAAGTTTAAGAAAAAGAGCATGTGTGTGTGTGTGTGTGCGTGTGTTAATATTAACATGTATATGCACAATACATACACAGAAACACCCACACACACTGCATGTTCATAGCTTGCGGGTTTATCGTGTGTGTGTGTGTGTGTGTGTGTTAAGTTATATTCTGTTGATATATTTCAGAATGAAAATGAAGATGTACACAACAGTAACTAGAAAAGCAAGATAATGTGTACAATACAATTTCAATACAAAGATCATATAACAATAAGATCGGTACTGTTTCTTCATTCTTATTTTTATATATGAATATCTGTGTTTTCTATATGCATGTGTATACATTAATTACCAAAGCATACATTGATGTCATTTGTTTGCATTGTGTATAACAGACTAAAACACACTCTCGTGCGAACACACACACACACAGGTGTTGTAAACATGTTAACTTATAAATATAAGATGCAAGGCAATACAGACACATATATCTCCACGTAACATGCATATAGAAAATTGCATGTGAATATATACATATATTATAAACACGTACATATAAAAAATACGTTTGATACACATACGTATTTGTGAGTGCGTATCACCTGCCAGAAATCATAGAGGTCGACAATGTTACCATCGGAGAGTGCAGATGGAACCGACAAGTTTCGGAGATTCCCACACTCAAACCTTATGGGTTTCCTCTCTCCATCCACAACAACGTACCTGTACTTCGACTGAAACTCTTCACTCACAGGTAGCAATCCACTCCATACGAGCTCCCCACATTCTTGGTGAGGCGTCAGTGGCAGTCCCTGCTTGAGATTCCAGCTGCCCAATGAAGAATCCGAGCCTGAAACGATCAGATTCTCTCCCCATTGTGTGTAGTATGGGATCCTGAATCTGAAATACATGCGCTTCTTAGACTCAGTGAGTGATTTGTATCCGTTTGCAACCACATTCTCCTGGCTGTTCATTCCTGTACGATTCATCGAATTTCTTCCACTTAATCAAAATCTGCACTCAATGTTCATCTGCAACAAGAAGAAGATGCATAAATTTGTGATTTTGTGGAAGAAAACGCCATAGCCCACATACCTGTGAAGAAGGAGACGCCATAGCCGCCTACTGTGTATGCATCGAGCTCTCATATGATATACGCTTTTGTTGCTCTCTCCTTGCCGTGACACCTGTTCTTGTCACGGAATCGAACACGGAACGCATGCAACCCACCCATTCAGTGACACTTGTCCAAAGCTCGACCAAACTAGGGTTTAAGAGAATATACCCTCAGTTTAAAATGAATACACATATTCTATATAATCAATACAATACTGACAAATAAACATATCTTATTAAATTTTTTAAATTATTTATTATTATATTAAATCATAATTAAATATTATTAATTAATTAATACAATTAAATAATAAACAAATGAATGTATTATTATTTTGTTACTATCAGATACTTACAATTAAAATTAATGATACATTAATGTATGATTAAATACTATACATAGTATTTACCAGTAATCTGCACATGAACAACGCCCGTTTTTAAAGTGGTGAAACCTCGTATTATCTCGAACTATAATCTCCCTTTGTTAACTTGGAAGCCAGCTTCCCAACTGTATGACAATCCGTACAAACCCTCAAGTTCTTGATGATCCGCAGAGTGCTTCCCGGTTCCGTACTGATCAATCCAAACCCCATTGCAAGCTTCTCACTGTGAACTTCAGATATTCTCTCTTTTCTTCCTCACTAACATGGTGAAATACCTCCGTTGTATCGGGAATATACCCTTCCACCTGTTCATTACATTACAAGGATAACTTATACTGCACAGAAACATAAACACACACGCACACATGTCTGTGTGTGTACGTATAAAACGCTTGTACAGGTGCGGGCACACACACACACACACACACCTGTATTCATATGCATATATGTATGGTATAGACATACCTCAGCCATACGTGTGTACAGTGTCTCAAGCTCGTTGCGGATCTCAGAACTCCTGGGATGCGAAGTGTCACCAACAGTAAATTCGTAAACTTTGCCTCTGTGTTCAATTGAACTACACCCATTAAGCTTCCTCACACCTTTCTTCTTCATCAACCTAAACAAATATTTACGTAAGTATGTAGGTGCGTGTGTGTATGTGTGTGCCCGAACCTTCTTAGCTTCTCAACATCATCCCATCGTCCAGCGGCTGCATACATGTTATTGAGCAGCATGTATGAACCTGAATTCTCCGGCAAGAACAATCAACCTGTATTGCAGACTAGTTTTCAATACAACTAGGAAGAGAGAGAGAGAGAGCACATATATACACGTCAACTTCAGTCTATCCATGTATATATAGATAAAGGATGAAATGAACACATCAAAAACAACCCTCACACGCACATATATGCATATATGTGTGTGAAATGTATGTATGTACAAATGTCTTCGTACACACACAGTTATATATAAATGAATATATATATATATATATATATATATATATATATATATATATATACCTCTTAGTCATCGTTTTCCCACGCTTGACGTCTCCATGAACTTTGCAAGCACTTAGCATGGTAACCAGAGCAACATAGCTCGCTTGATAAGGCATTGTATTAACAACATGCTCTGCTTCCTTCAGCCACCCGGCACGCCCCAAAAGATCAATGAATCCAACACAACACTCTTCATTTCTGTCCACACCATAGTCTTCAGCAAGTCTTAAAAAGTACTCTATACCTGTTTAAACTTAAACAATTACACACACACACACACAGTGTGTATCTTTTGAAATCACACGCGTGCGTGCACACATAGGCGTGTTTGATACCTTCGAAAAGAAGACCTGTGTGCGTACATGCGTGGAGAATGCTTGAAGCTGTTATTTGATTGTGTGCAACTCCATCAAGGCTCATAACGTTCCCTAACTCCAGTGCCTCGTCACCTGGTGTATATCAATACTTCATATAAGAAACATAAACATAAAAACGATGCCACACACACACATGCATATACAACATAACAAGAACATATACAACGAGAGAGAGAATTAACAAACCACCAATTATATTGCGACATTATAAATGTGATATCTCCAGTGTTTAGCTGTATATGTACGTAAAATTATACATAATTTTATCATTGTAAAGATGTCTTAATTACTATTACTATTCTTGAAACCAACCGTTTCTCACACACAAACATACGCAGATACTTATGTACATAATGCACACAACATGAATACATACCGTGACCATGACGTGCCTTTGCGGCAATCATGGCACTCCATGAAACCACATCTTTATCTTCAATACCATCAAAAGTCTGCTTGGCATCTTGCAGACTCCCACATCTTGCATACATGTTTACCAGAGCTGTCTGAAGTACAGAATCACACGTAAAGTTGCATTGTATACTGCATTCGTGTATAGTTCGTCCAAGCCTCAAAAATCCTGAATAAAGATATTATTATTATTATTATTATAACATGTGTGTGTGTGTGCGTGCGTGTAATGTAAATACTCACCTAAACGTGCACAGGAATCGACTACACTCGAGAATGTGAAACTATCAGGAGTAGTGCCCTCTAGAAGCATTGTTTTGTAAAGCATAATAGCAGATTTGGCATCCTCAGCCTTAGCATATGCAGCAAGCATTGTGTTCCATACTAAAACTTCCTTGCTTACTACTTCATCAAAATACCGCCTTGCCTCCTCGATATCTACACAAATAACGACGTTTGCATATATAACGTGTGTCTATGTATGTATAATATGTGCATGTGTACATGTGCAATGAACTTGTTATCCATTTAATTTATAGATCATATATGCTAAGTATATCAGATGATGTAACATATGAACATTAAACAACGTATACATTAACCAGATGCCAAAACACGTTATATATAACAACCATGCATAATTAGTGAGAAAGATATTGTTTAAGGTAAGTATTGTAAGAAACACACATACACATACACACATCATATAATTATATACAATATATGAACATCTTAAATATTATCAGAATATATTGATAAATGAAATATATATAATATATATATATATGAAAGAGTAAAATACCTCCACACCTTGCGTACATATTGATCAAATGACTGGTTATTGAACTATCTCGATCTAATCCAGCACTGGATATTCTCTTGTGTAGCAGCCTCCCATCACATAGTCTTTGACAGGCGGTGAGCACGCTCGAGTATGTATACACATCCGGTGAATACCCAGCTATACACATACCATGGAACGTGGTCATGGCATGCTTGCTCTCATTGTGCAACATGTACGCCAAAATCATCTATGTATCAAGTTATAAAAGCCATATACATTAATTCAAATATGCTATTATATTTGTACACACACATATGGATGTGTATATGCATGTTTGTACGGGAGGTGTGTTTTTATCTCTATCTTACCGAATTGTATGTGATCAGGTCTTTTCCTTGCATTGAGAAGAAGAGGTTTTTTGCGTCTTCCAGGCTTCCACATTTCCCATACATTGTTATGAGTGCATTCTGAACACTCAAGTTGTTTATGTACTCACTATCCAGAATATGTCTATAAAAAAGTCTTAGATTCTGTATATATGAAGGTCTTTTTATATAGATAACATTACATGCATGTACACACACACACACACACGAGTCTGAGTGTGACATATGCAGGTATGTATGTATATGTGTGTGTGTGTACACACACACACACACACACACACACATACATTACCTATGGATATGCCTTCCCTCAAGGAGTAATTGTGGACTGCAGCAGGCTCCAAGAACAGCAGAGAATGTGAGAGCATCTGGTTGGAGCTTCTCGTGCCTCATTCTCCAATATAAGTCTAAAGCCTTGCCACCTTCACGAATACAATGTACATGAATGTGTGTGCGTGCGTGTGCGCACGCGTGTGGGTGAGAGAGAAAGAGTACCTTTATTATTTTTCACGTAAGCTCCAATCATTGCAGTTGTGAAAACAACATCTGGTAGTTTCCCATTTGAAGTCACATTAACAAACACTTCTTCAGCATAATCTAAACAAAAGAAAATGTCAGTGTATATTTTAAACCTGATTCACATGTGTGGAGATTATACATAGATATAATACACACACACACACCCCTACCCAGAGAGAGAGAGAGAGTTCTCTTGTATATTTGAGATGTAATGGCGTACCTATATAATGACATTTGGAGTAGAGATGAATGAGTGCCGTGGCAACCACAATCTCTGTGTCATATCCAAGCTCTTTTGCTTTTTCATGAATAATTCTACCTGGGAATTAATATATTTTAGGCACACACACACAAGCAATATATGTGTAGACAATTTATAGCACATTTATAAGCATGCTTTATGTCAAAACGTATAATAATAATCAATAATAAACCTTGTGTTAAGTCTGATAGCTTTGTGCAGGCCGTAACAATGCTTGAGATAGTGAAAGGATCAATAACCATTTGTTGTTTCTCCATTTCTTTGTATGTGTTTATGGACTCAGACAGCATGCCATTTTGCACATAACAATCCAAAAGAATACTCCATGAAAAAGAGTTTGGTTCACGTATCCGATCGAATGCCTTTTATACAGTATCTCAGAGTTAAGTATACATATCCACATACATATAGCATGCCCATGTATGCATGAGAGAGAGGGATGTTTATCGCGGGTGTGCCTACGTCTTATGAGAGACCTCTATATGAATGCTTTGAGTGCACATGTATGGATGTACACATCTACACACGCACACGCATTACTGCGATGTATACATATGTTTATCTATTAGTATGCACATATGGTACAGATACTTTCTTGTACATAATTTAAACACACGCACAGCTTACTTGTTTTGCTTGTGATGGGCTTTTGCAGCGACCATACATTTGAACAAGTGAATTACCAAGGAGCACATCAGTATCATCAGAGTACTTTCTTATATGTTCGTGAACGAGCTTCCCATTATAAACCAATCTATCTCGGCCGCATTCCTTGAGCATCAAACCGTACACAGGGAAATCTAGTGCATACTCCGTACGCAAAGACTGTTCTAACGGGGGAGGTCTTGTACCTGGCCGCCATACCTCGAGCTCCAGACGCTGCTCGTGTGAGAAATCTCGCCATTTTCTCCTCTGCCTGGAAGTGCTGCATGTAGGTATTGCTTCCTTCTTTCTCCTCCATACCCCTACATTTGCCAATGCCTGCACTTCCGCCATAGCCACATAAACCCTACTTAAAACCTTAATCCCGCATACACCGGGGTTCGAAACTCAGCTGTACATTTTGTTTCTCCTCAAAGTCCCACTTTCAACCCGGTGGACCAATTAAATTTTAATAAATTATTTATTTTATCAACAACCGGGTGAACCAATTAAATTTTAATAAATTATTTATTTTATCAACAATTTATTTTTTTACTTGTTAATTATTTAAAATTTAACATTTATATAACACCTACATAACACCTATATGGCACCTGTACGGGGCCTTTTTGTGGAGATAATTTCAAATATAAAAAGTCCTTGAAAACAACTGGCTTTATTTCATTATCTTTAGTCGGTAATCATTTGTAACACAAGTTATTAAGCTTTACATGGCTAGACATTGCAAAGTCATAACATCAACTCTATTGAACTCTAGAGCCAGTGTTTGTTCATGCATCACAACTTTGTATGTTGATACTCTATTTCCCTAAAGAAACTCTCCCATACCAAGTTTATATCTTTATTGTGAATTCCTAGCATGTTGCATCAAGTGTTATTATTAAGAAGTCTGAGCCCATCCATGTGACTTTAGAAGATACTTTTTGCACGATCTTTTTCAATATAATCAATAGTCTTAAGTATCCAATTATCTTTGTTACATTGTGGTTCAAGATGCATCATTAGTGCAAGTGGAGTTTCAATCTATTGAATGAGGTAAAGGTTTCAAACTCTCCAAACTTATTTTTGGCACAATCTCGTTGAATGAATTCATTCAAAAGGTAAATGAGATTCTTCATCAATTTTGGTTTTAGCCATCACCCCAACACCCGAGTCTAGCTCGAGTAAGTCTTCAGTTCAATTACTAACTAAGTACAATGAGTTTGTTTATGTCTTCAATAAGTTCAAGACCTATAAGCTCTTGGAACACCAAACATATTATTATTCCATTAACTTGGTGGAAGGTGCTCAACCCTCTTGAGGTCTAATTTAAGGACTTTCTCCAATAGAATTTAAGGTTTTATGGGCATACATTAAAAAGAACTTTTCCACTAGATTCATTTGATACTCAAAATCTTTAGTTAGTGCACATATCTTCTTTATCAAAAAGAATGATGGTTCATTGCATTTGATAATGGATTATTGTGGGCTTAATAAATTAATAGTACAAAATCAATACCTCTTACTGTTGATATTGAGCATGTTGGAGCATCTTGTCAAAGCCAATTACTTTACCAAGATTGATATTTAAGGTGCATATAACTTAGTAAGGATGCATCTAAGAGATGAGTGGAAGTTTGCATTTTGTACACAATATGGACATTTTGAGTACACGGTGATGTCATTTAGTTTCACTAATCGATTAGTTATCTTTTAACACATGACCAATGATATTTTTCACAAGTTCTTGAACATGTTTGTGACATTGTACTTTAACAACATCCTTATATACAAGACATTGGAGGAGCATGAGGAGTATGTTTAGTAAGTATTACAGAAATTACAAGACTATAGCCTTTATGCCAAGCTTGAGAACTATAGTTTTGAACAAGACCATGCTGAATTCTTGGGGTACATTGTTTCACTAAAAGGAGTTTCAATACATCTTACCAAGGTGAGAATTGTGTTGGATTGACAAGTTCCACGGTATGTATGAGATGTTTAGTGTTTCCTCGGCTTTGCCAACTTCTATTGCAAGTTCATTAAGGACTACTTTAAAATCATGTTACCACTCATCAAACTCATATAGAAGGACAAACCATTCATCTGGACAGTGGAGGCAAAATTTGCATTTATCACCTTAGAGCAAGCCTTCACCTACACTTTAATATTGGCTCACCCAAATCTTTTGTCATCTGAGGCTGATGCATCCCAAGTCATTGAAGATGGTCAACTCCACCTAATAGCATTTCACTCCTACAATTTCTTGCACCAAGGTATATGATAAGGAGCTTTTGTGGATTTATTTAAAGAATAGAACACTTCTTAGAGGGTTTGCCACACCAGGTAATAGCTTACAATAACCACAAGAATCTCATGTGCTTCTAAGCAGCACGAGTTTTGAGTCGTTGATAGTTTTGTTGGGCCCAATTCTTAACATGATTCAACTTTGTCATCACGTATTGACCAAGTTTGCAACAGGGTGAAGCTGATGTTCTATCCCGACGATCCTATTTGGCTCCTTGTCCTAGTGACTTAGCATTTAACCAACAATGGCAAGTTTTTTTGGGATTAAACTAGTTAAAGTTGATGGTTACTAAGGTGTTGCAATCTCTAATGAATTCTGTTCTTGACATGGTTCGTACAACATTACTAATAGATTTAGTTGCTCAGGATGTTCTGAACCATATTGCTTAGAACCAAGGCTTGAGTTCTGATTCTCAATATAACCATGGTGATTACAATTGGTTCAAACTCTAGGACATGTTACTATTCTATAACAATTTTGTTTATGTTCCATATGGCTTATGCTATCTTTAAGTGTTGCAAGATTGTCATGATTGTTCTATTATTGAACATTTTGGCACCCATAAGACATTTAAGCTGGTAACTTAGGATTACTAGTAGCCTTAACTTTGAAAGTATATAGTAAACTTTAAATACACTTGTGATGTTTTTTGTCGATCCAAGGCCCCTCTTCATCATTCGTACAAGTTGCTTCAGCCATTACCGGTTCTAATTAGTCCTTGGAAGTTAATCTCCATAGACTTCATCATTGGCCTTCCTCAATCTAAGAGGTTTGATGTGGCTGTGATTGTGGTGGACCAATTCTCCAAAATGACTCATTTTCTCTCATGTATAAAGTCCATCACAAATGAGAAGACAATGGAATTAGTGCTTAAGAAGGTTTTCCAACTGCATGGTCTACTAGATGATATTGTCACCGATTATAAACCTCAGTTTGCTATTAAGTTTTAGAAGCAACTACTCCAACTTTTGAACATTGAATGTAAGTTGTCCTTGGGGTATCATCCACAAATCGACAGTCAATCTGAACAAATCATTCATACCTTGGAGCAATACCTTTGATGCTTTAGCAATTACCTGCAGGCTGACCTCTTGCCTCTTGCAGATTTTGTGTACAACAACTTGGTGCATACTTTTACATGTCAGTTATCATTCTTTACAATTCATGGTTAGCATCTCAGTTGGTCATTGCATGTTTGTGTTAATGTTTCGATCAATCCATCAATGGAAGACTGCCTCAACCACCTTTACATTATTCACAAAGAGTTGACCTCCACCAGGACAAAGTAGTTGTCGACTAACATTTAAATTGTCCATGTTTTTCAAATTGGTGATCAGGTTTGGCTCTTTTGACATAGTTTAAGGACTGTCCAATTATGTTAAAAGCTCAATTATCAACGCCTTTAACCATTTTTAATCATCGGTAAGTTAACAAGGTTGTGTTCTATTTTTTAACTTTTGGTGTAGAAGAAACAGGCTCGCTTAGTGCACTTGGATACATAGTGATGGTCCGATCGGGTATCATTAGGTATTTGCAAGAAACTCTAGGCGAAGCTAGTACTTCCATCTAGAAAATTCTTCCCTAGTTTTTCATGTCCCGATTAGGTTTTTAGGTGGTTTCGGTGAGTTTGACAGATCGGATATGGGTAGAAACATCCCTAGGGTTGACCTAACCCTCTAAACCCCCCAGGTTAGGGGTTAGGGGTTAATGGGTCATTAATTAACTCACCAAGTATATTCCCTTTAGGAATGAGACTCTATGCCAGCCCACTTATGTAAATAGGAAAACATGGGGAGGCCCTATGTCACAATATTAAGTAGTACATGTAGGAGAGCTCATGGGTTCATGACTAAGTTTGTTGCTCTTTTGCTGGTACAAGCTTTAGCTTATGTCGTTAAGGTACAAGCTTACCCTTAACGTTGGTGAATCTCTGCCTGGGAGGTCTTATCGGAATACACGTTCCAAGGGTCAAAGGTTAAGGCTTATCTCCAGCCTCTTCCTCCACGTCAACTAAGAGCAACACTCACAGCTAAGTAGAGCATGTTCGTGTCCTTGTCCAACTGTGGGTGTGGGATCTTGTTTGACAGGTTCATGTTACCATTCCTGAGGGTTCACTGAGGGGTTCTAGAGTTGGCATTTAGGAGCCATGTTTATGGCACTTAGTGCAACTCTTGAATCTAAGGGGTTATGGCATGGTAGCCCACATCATGGAAGGCAGTGTCACATGAAGATGTAACATTGGGCTAGACGTCACATGATACAATACTCAAGGCATGCCCTTTGGGATTATGTCATGGGTTTGTCGCCAAGGGGTTGGATATTCTAGTAAACATGCATGCTTGTGCTCGCGCTTCTTAGGCATCCGCTCAACGGAGTAATTAGGTGTGCTTTGGCACACTTGGCTAGGGAGTGTTCTCCTTGAAATCCAAGGACCAGCAACGAGAGGCACTCGTAAGGTCATGTACTTAGGGTTAGCCAAACCTAGCCTTGGGGAGTTTGCTTAGTAGAACACTCATGTTCGCTTACGGCACACACTTGTGTCCTTATTAAGTACTAACCCTAAGTCTAGGGTATGACTTAGCGCAGGAGCAGTTGTTCCTTTCTTTTCTGATTGAAAGATCATTCATTCTGTCAATCCTGTGAACACACACACGCCTCCATAAACACTTGGATAGTTGTTAGCGTCAAACTTATGGGAATTACAAGACAATAGGAAACTTGTGATCAAACACAACTTGGAAGTTAATGTTTTGACCATGACTAACCCTTAAGGGTTTGAGTGAGTTAATAGAATTACTAACTAAAGAATTTAATTCACTTAATAAGTAAAAATGTTGGAATATAATCTTATAAAATGTTGTCTGTTGATTATTATACAAGCATGAGAGTTCTTATAATACATTCTTATTGGCAACTATCATATGCTGCTTTCATACTCATACTTGTTCATGATGAGAGGTAAGCCATGGTAAGGCTTAAGAGTTGGTCTAGAAAAGGGGTTATGCCGATAGTTGGGTGATAATTGAAATGAGAAACGCTTCAGAATAGCACACAATACCATTTGCCTCAATCAATGCAAATGACTGCCCAACGCAGACACGGGGCCGAGAGAGAAAGGAAGAAGGCATTGGGATGCTTACATGCCCGTGAAATCCCGTCTTTGAAGCGGTCCGGATTGAACTCATCTGCATCTTCTCCCCATAGCTCTTTATCACGGTGAATTGCCACCATCGGGAATGTTACTGCTGCACCCTTTGGTATGTACAACCCATCTTCTAGCTTAGTGTCCTCAAAACATCCTCTCATGAATGCTATAGCAGGTGGGTATAATCTCAATGTCTCGTACAGAATCATCCCCATCTGTCAAATATACAATGTATATGTATATGTATACATACGGAAGTATAGAATGGTGGCATACGTATTTGAGCTTGTTAATCGTATCTCCATCAGGACACCACCCTTGCACACTTCCACAACCTCTGCACGAGCACGCTCCTGCCATGTTGGATATGCAGCTAGCAGCATCATACTCCAAGACAGCAGAGCAGCCGTAGTTTCATGGCCGGCAAGTAGAAAGTTTTACACTATGAACAGATTTTTAAACTTAACTCTCTCTCTCTCTCGCTTGCGTTTAAGACTAGCTTACCTCGTCAACGAGCGCGTTGTCGTTGAAATTGCCACTTTTGTCGTGTTCACTTTCTGTTAACATTAATCCCAGAAGATCATTACCATAAGAATCACTTCTTCCCGTTTTTACTATTTGACGGCGCTCATTGATTATGCCCAGTAGCAAACTGTTTAGCTCCCGTTGCATACGCTTGATTCGAAAGTTCACAGGCAATGGAATGCGCCTGCAAAATTAAGATTTAACAACATCATAGTATACAACACACGCACACGCACATGCATGCATTCACACGCCAACCTGAAGCCTGGAAGCCAGTTAATGCGTGGAAACATAGAGAAGTGCTCCGGAAGAGCTGAAAAATCTCAAAAACTCTCTGACCTTTGGCATAGCTACTTCCAAATGCTGTGTGGGATATAATATCCGCAGTTAATTTACGGAAATCTTTGGCAACCTCCAGTTCCGGTTGGTTTGGAGTTTAGCTTCCCAGCTATCTAACATGTCATCAGTGCACTCTGCCATGCTGTTTATCATATTCTGTTAAAGATACTAACTTGTAATCCAGTGATTATAACTAATAATAACTAAACTAACCTTTAACTTCTCGAGATGAAAAGCCGGTGAAACAACTCGACG
Source organism: Selaginella tamariscina (assembly GCA_003024785.1). Lineage (NCBI taxonomy): Eukaryota > Viridiplantae > Streptophyta > Lycopodiopsida > Selaginellales > Selaginellaceae > Selaginella > Selaginella tamariscina. The sequence goes on from PUQB01000252.1 coordinate 231,702, forward strand.
GTGGTGACTCCATTCTTCACCATTCACAGAAACCAATCCACGACCAATGAAAGAACAGTTGCTCTCACCTATACCACACAACAAGTCATAAATCTTACCATGGTGACATCAAATCTCTTACCATGGCTTCTGATTTCTGAAACTGTGACACTTTCTTTGATAGTATCTCTCTAATAAGCTCTGGTTCTGAAACCATGATTCTAGGCTCAGGACCCCACCAATAAACGTATCTCTTTCCTAGCACACACATATATGTCATATTCGTGTCTATGCATGTATCGAACATATCAAGTCAGCTTATAATATAACATACCGTATTGCTTTAGACCACATACACATAATCTGGCAACATGTGCTCTACAATGTCATGGTTAATTCCATCCTCCCGCATCAAAATGAGCTGGACAAGGTTTCCTCGCATCAATTTGTAAGGGGGTCCATGAATTCCTTGCGCTCCAAGCTTTGCAGCAATCGACCGCGGTTTCCACCAGAAGAGAACAAGGAATCGCCATAGCAACAAGCTTGACACGAGCACTATTGCACTCAGCAGCATTTTTCCAATCTCCATGACCTATACCAAACCTTCAATTTGTTCCCAGTACAAACAAACAAAATAGAAAATGCCAAACAGCGCTTTGGAAGCTTCGTTACAAATCTTGCACGTATGTATGTATATACGTCATTATGTATGTATGTGTGTACTGTGTAACGAACATAAGTGATATCAATTCTTTTGCATACAAGTGATAGTGCTTGCGAGTAAAGTGTGTATATATCAAAGAGCTTGGCCAAGCTCTTTGAAATATCAAACTTCGATATACACACACACATACACACAAGGTCTTGAGAACCTCCGTCCGCCCAAAGTTTGCACTAGCTCAAACACTTTGTGACCTTGTGCTTCCGAAGGCCGTGCGGGAAATTATATGAGCCGTTAGATCCGTCACTGGCTCACTAACTTCCACTTCAACAGCTTCTTTGCCATCTCCTACCATTTCTTCCCACTTTGTCAGCATATCCGATATGCAGCTTACCATGGTCCCAACCATTTTCTGTTCAAAACAACAAAATATATATGTATACATCAATGTTTATACACACCAACACTATAAACGTACACCATTTTGGATTTATAAGAAGAATAAAGTCACACGCATACGGGACTGTATACTCAACGAAAAAATATAAGAGAGAGAAACGTTTTTCTACTAGTATAATATGATTATTTTGATGAGCATACCATAAGTTTTGAACCAGTGAACCAAATGGGGTTGGACATACTCAGCAAAATGCAATGGGTGATGGTGGGAAGAGTACGGCTTTCGGACTGTGCTCACAATTGCATCATCTGGTGAATATTTCCTCGCAGAATCGATCGAGGATGTGCGCGCTCGCGCGTGTAAAGTGGAATAAGTGAGAATTGCTCGTATCAAGAGTCCTCAGCTTTGCCAGGGCTCAGTGTTCAATGATTGGGAAGCATAGCTCACTGTAGTGCAATTAAGCCATCAGGAGTTAACTATTTGATCTCGTTAGTGTGAGATTAAAAATCAAACATCTGCTAAAGATACAAGAATAAAATGAAAGAAATACATTTGAGAATCACTATACTCTTCAGGTAATCTTTTAGTGCCAGTTGAAGTGAATCTCCATATACCACTGGAAGTTTAAAAGGAGGGAAAACACATGCGCATTGAGATAATGTATAAATAATGTAAAATGCTACTTCACAATCTCATATTGTAATTTTATGGAAATAACCAACAGAAATTTAGAATCCTAATGCTTTCCTTAGTGCTGAAATCAAGAAGACTACGGCCTCAATCTCCGGCAGCTTCTCCGGCCGGTTTCAAGGCTTAATAGTCGTCGAGATATTTTAAGCAAGAGAGTTGTTTCCTCTCTTTCTAATTAAAAGATCGTTGGTTCTATCACACTATCGTGGAGATGCTACTACCGTCCCATTCTCCAACGGCCATTCCATTACCATTTTGATGGTTTTGGAAATTTTAAAATCTGGAGATGCCGGATGGAGCTCATGGTAAAAGGCGAGGGAGTCTGGGCGTGGTCAATGGAGATGAGCTCATACCAGAGCCGATGCTGGATATCAAAAGCTGGACACTTGGAGCTAACAAGAGGATAAAGGCACAACAACGATTGGATTAGCTGTGATAGAGAGTGTGTTGGACAATCTCAATCTCGAGGAGAACTACACTAGCAAATATATGTGGAAGAAGCTCTATAACAAGCACAAGTTGCAGACTCATGTGCAGATTGGACACCTCTACACAGATATGGTCAATATGTAATGGTCCAAATTGAGAACTTTGATCATTTCATGGATAACATGAAGAACACGTACAAGCAAATTAAGGAGTCTGACAAAGACAACAAACTTCTCCTTTCCTTTAAAATTATTCTTTCTTTGTTCTTTACCCAATTCTTTTCACTTCCTTCAAACAACTTTATGCAAGTTGAGAAGTTTCAACTTAACTGTGCAAATACTTGCCATCAAGGAGGAGATAATCATGCGGAAGGATGTGAATTGGCAACTCAAATTCTAATCAAGCCTTGTTTGTAGGAACTTTAAGCAAATTGCAAGAAGAAAAAGAACAAGGGAAAATCAGAAGGAGAGTTGAACATGTCCAAGTTGAAGGAGAATGGGAAGGATAAGAAAAAGAAAAATTGTGTTACTGTAACAAAGCTAACCATGATGAAAGTGAATGCAATTGAAGATGAAACATCTTCAAAAGCAATTGGAGAAGATCAAGTCTAGGAAGACATCAACTAACTATGGACGCCTACTTGAGGAGGCTTGTGTTGTTGAGATCAAAACCGAAGCTTGCAACAACACAACGGTAAAAGGCTCTTTTGTGATAGATTCTGGTGCTACTACTCACCTGACTTGGCATAAGGATCATTATGTTAAGTATCGTGACTGTCTTGCCAACATGCAGTTCAACTAGGAGACAATAGTGAGCATCAGTACATGGAATCGGTAAATAAGCATTCACACATCTGAAGGGGATCTCACACTCGCTGGGGTAATGTTTGCTCCTTTTACACAAAGATTTACTTTTGTTGCTAAAATAAATGATATGGGTAATATTGTTTTTAACAATACAACTTATATTATTATAACAACATGGTTGCCATACACCTAGGGAAGTAAATTTGTACCATCTTAAGGACAAGGTGTCAACCATTTTTTCAATTAGCAAAGGTAGTTAGACATTGCTCAATTTTTGGGATTAGAAGTTTGAGACCAATGGTAAATAATTTGAATGTATCTAACGATTTGACTCTTTCTCCATGTGAGGCATGTGCTCTTGGCAAGCATCATTGCCAACCATTCAAAACAATGGGAGTAGGGCACATGAACTGTTGGAGCTTGTCCATAGTGACGTTGTGGCCCAATCCGTGTTCCATTTTTAGCAAGGCTAAGTATTTCCTAACCTTTACGGATGATCTTAGTCGAAAACTTGGGTTTATTTCTTAAAACTAAATCAATTTTGCTTTATAGAATGGAAAGCATTGGTGGAGAACCAAACTGGTTGCCGGATCAAAAAGTTGAGGACTGATAATGGTGGTGAATTTGTGAATCGCAGTTTCAATCAGATGTTCCACTTCTGGGATTCAACGCCAACTCACCGAACCATATACACCTCAACATAATGGGGTCGCAAAAGAAAGAATCGTTCTATCGTGGATATAGCAAGATGTTTCTTGCACATGCAAATGCTCCTGAGAAATTTTGGGTAGAAGCCGTAAGGTATGCAGTTTTTCTTCTTAACCATCGTCCCACTGTCGAGTTAGAGGGAAAACTCCTGAAGAACGGTTTACGGGAATTAAGCCTGATGGCTAATCTACGTATTTTTGGTGTACTGCTTATGACATATTCCCTCAGATCTACGTTCAAAATTTGAACCTTTCAACGACTAATGTTTGTAGGCATGTCAGAGACAAGTCCTCATGCTTACCGCTTGATGGATCCATCGACTAGCACTGTTCACATCTATGTGGGAAGAGATACAATTTTTTGAAAACTTCTTATTTTGAGACAGCTTCTATTCCTGACCTTGATTTTGTGACATTTCCACGTGAGTGGCTCTGGGACGACAACATTCTTGATGCAGATGTTTGGAATGATTATCCTGCTGTAGAGTCTCGAGGAGCTGACTCAGTGATCCAAGCTGATAATGAACCAGTTGAATCCACGTCTCCATCTCCAGTGATAGTTGATCCTACACCAGCAATTGAGGAGCTAGGAAGAGGAAAATGAAAATTCCAAGCAAGAAAGCCATTGAAAATGCAGAGTGCTCGTATGCTTTTACCTCTAATCTCTTAGAATTTTGTGCAGCTGCCTGTGTGCTAGAGCCAATCTCTTTTAAAGAGGCTATGGCTAGCTCGGATAATGTTCACTGGAAGGAAGCGATGGATAGGGAGATTGACTCTATCACTCGCATGGGAACCTTTGAGGTAACGGTTTTACCAAAGGGAGCTTCAGCTCTTGGCTGCCGCTGGGTCTATAAGACTAAGTTGAATGCAGATGGCTCCATCAATTGTCAAAAGCACTGTGGCACATGGTTTAACAACAGTATGGCATTGACTATCTCGAGACTTACTCTCCGGTGGTAAAAATGATAAGCATTCGTTTACTTTCTTTTGCTGCTCATTTTGATCTTGAGATTCATCATACTGACATTAAAACACATTTTTAAATGGAGATTTACTGGAAAAGTTTATCTCCAACAGCCCGAAGGTTATATTGTTCCTGGAAAGGAGCACCTTGTATGGAAACTCAAGAAAGCTCTTTATGGGCTTAAGCCTTGGTGGCAGAAAATTGATGCCTTTTTTAAAGCGGATGATTTCACACCCATTTCTCAGAATCAACGTCTACATTAAAAGGGAAGGAAACTTTTTACTTATTGTTGCTCTTACGTAGATGATTCACTTTTGATTTGCAATAGCATTGACTATTTGAAGTGTTTTAAGGCAAAATTGGAAAGGTTTTTGCTATGAAGGATCTTGGGGAAGTACGGTATTTTCTAGGACTGAGATTTACCGTGATAGGAAACAACATCTACTTCATATATCTCAACAACAGTACTTGAGACATACTAGCTATGCTAATTGCAACCATCTCTTGTACCTATGGAACCTGGTAACATCAAGTTCTTAACCAAGGCTAAATGTTCTTCCAGCAAGGAGGAGCAACATGCCATGCAAAAGGTACCGTTTCGGAATCTACTTGGAAGTCTAATGTATGCTGTCACGACCTTGTGCAAAGGGAGAAACCTTTAGAACAAGGGAGGAACCTTTGAGCTAAAAGGAGGAAATTGCATTCAAGAGAGAAATGAATATAAAATAAAACACAAGGCCGAAGACTAGTGTTGAATGATTTTAAGAAATCTGGAACTAGAACTCTGTTTACATATCTAACTGAGGTTCTGAGAGTTGTGTGGTCCACAACTGGTCTGGAACATGCATATGAATATACGCCCTGCTGTTGATGGTGTAATTTAGCATCCAGGATTATATGGATAAGTTGGCTAACACATATGTGTGTTAGCAGAAAGGTCATAGGGACAGTCACAAGGACTTGTTCGATGATAGTCCAGCTTGTCACAGGGACGTGTGGCCACACATGATCCTTACACTATCCCCCCCTTTTGATGATAGTCCAACTTGTCAGAGGACGTGTGATTTGCCAATGACGCCGGAGGAGCCACACATGATCCTTACACTATCCACGCAGGTAATGGCCAGGAAACCACAGGCAAGCTGTAGGAACTAGCATCAATGAACACCAGACCCCCAGATAAAGGCCAGGAACCACAAGAAAGCTTGGGATCAGATTGATGAACACTAAAGAATGCGAAAAATGGCGACAACACCTACAGAAAACGCGAAAAATGGTGACACTCTTATGGATGAGTGTGCTGTGTTGTTGTACGCTAGAGAACGTGAAAAATGGCGACACACCTATGGATGAGTGTGCCGTGTTGTTGTACACGAACTCGGCAGCATGAAGGAAATCGACCCAATCATCTTGCAAATGAGAAAATGAAACACCGAAGATATTGAGAAATGAAACATCGAAGATATTGTTCTAGAGTCTGAATTATGCACTCTGTTTGGCCATCTGTTTCATGATGATGTGTAGTAGACAGCTTCACGGTGATAAGTAGCCAATCTAAGAATCTCCGCCAGAATGCCGAAGTGAGCTGAGAACCTCGATCAGTGACAAGTTCATCAAGAAGACCATGAAGACGGAACACCTTCCGGTACACCAGATCTGCAGCATCAGGACCCAAACATGTCTTGTTGCAAGGAGCAAAGTGCACCATTTTAGAGAATCGATCAACAATGACTAGGACAGCATCAAACCCTCTAGAAGGAGGTAAATCAGTGAGAAAATTCATGGTGATGGAGGACCATGGTTGCTGAGCAATAGGAAGAGGTTGTAATAATCCAATTGGTCGATGATGAGGAAGCTTTGTACACTGGCACGTGTCACAAGATCGCACAAATTTCTCAACATACATGCGAAGCCGAGGCCACTAGAACACACGTTGTACCAGCTTGATCGTCTTCCGAATGCCAAAATGTCCTGCAGCTATGTTGTCATGGCAATGTTGGACAGCTCGCAACCTCAGTTCTCCGTCTGGAACATAGATTTGGATATGGTGGTACAACAACCCATTATGAAGATGGAAAGCAGCATAATCTTGTAAAGACAATGGCTGAACTCGTCAAACATGTCACGTTTTTAAAAAAAAAAACATAACAACGTAACACTATGTCACCTTTTTAGAAAAACCTTGTATATAAATAAAAATCATTTATGCTGTCTCTCTATACACACACATGAACTTGAGAACCCATATGGTTTAGATTTATTCATCTGTGAATATATTAATTCTGTATACACGTTATATACATCTCTCCACACAGTATACAAATACCTACTTTGTGTAAGCTTAGTAGGCTTAAGTTCTTATCTGTAGTTTCTTGGTGGACCAGGTATTATCGGTGAGTGACCATAGAATTTAATTATATATAAGTAATATTCTTAGATGTGTTTATTTTAAAGAAAATGATTTAATTTGCACTCTCAATATACCAACATATATTGCAATTACAATTAATTAAAAATACATAATTGAAAACACACACACACACACACACGCTTGCATGCTCTTATTATTTGAGAATTATCATAATTCTAAATAAAATAATGTTCATTGAAAAACATTTCTAAAATTTTATACACAGCAAGTTAAAAAGTATTTCTTATTATTAATTTAAAAGAAAAAAAAATTGAATTAATAAACTTACAATTGCACTTCAATTCGGTTATCTTTCTTTATACTTTTTTCATACTTAATAAAATATTATATTTTTTAAATCACCATAACTAGGAGAATTATCATATTCTCTTAGCATATTCAAATATCCTTTTATTAATCTTATACCTTAAATTCACGAAAGTAACTAAAAACTCAATTTAAAGGGTTTTATACATTGACATGCTATCGCTCATGCATACTTATATATGTATATGTGTGTCTATATAGTGTATATCATATGTGCGAGACAATGTACACATATTATCTTTACCATAAGTACTAACATAATTTATACGATATACTTATTTTGCGTTTAATGCTTATACACTGTAATATAAAGCTGCAAAAATATTAATAGAATACATTAGCGAATTAGCAGCAAGCAATGTTTAATACGGTTTCATATTGATCAACGTAGAACACATTAAGTTATGGTATCGTAGGCACGTTGTATACGATAGTGACATCATTCATCATCAAAATGGTACCCCGGTAGCAATCTCTTAAAATATGGCTTCTGAAGAGGTACACCTTGATTGATAACAGGATTTTCAAGAGATGAGGTGGTTTTGAGAAAAATTAAATGTTTTTATTAAAAATATAATGCTTCAGTTGAAGTCATTGAGGTGATGAGATACTGAGAGTTCCTAGAGAGAGAACCCTTTGTCCTATAAGACATTAGACATTGACATTGTTGCACTAAATAGCCACACATAGAGAGAGGATTCCTAAGTTTACCAAGCCATATGTAGTGTTAGAATCATAGTTAGTCATGTAAAGATTCCTAATATGTTTATTTTTTTGGGCATATAATGGGAAAAAACACAAAATATATATATATATTATGGAAAAATAAGAGTCGGATGAAAATACAAAATTACGGGTCACTATCGTAATACATATGGTTTACTATTGCAATACCATGTTTAAGGCGGAGTACGACACTTCATGATAAGATAAGAATGAGTTATGATAACTACTAGTATGGGATCAGAAGTACATGTATAAATAAACCAGACTAGGACTAGAAAAGAATCTCGAGTATATTGTATGTTGTATTATGTACCGTGTGCAGACATAATATAAGTTTCATTTTACTCTCAATATGTCTTTTCTTGATCATTTTCCTACTTTGATGTATATTATTCATTTCTCAGCATTGTGATGGGATCCGTAGTACTTCTACTTGCTATATACCTTGCCATCCTTACCCTTTACCGACCTTCTGAAATCTAATATGTACTCTATATCTCTCTCTCCTTATTTCGATAGACCCTTAATATAGGTTGTCGGTGGCGACACTGCATTGTTTTAGTATTAGTATTTTCTTTGCTCAACATATGGTGATCATGGAGGGATGGTTGTATTAGTAGGTAACTAACAATGTGTATGTAGGATGTACCAGGATGGGTAGATCAATACCCAAAGAAGTGTTAGAGTTTGAAGAGAAATTACGACGGAAGAAGAAATTGGAAGCTTTCCACAAACTTCGAAGTGAATATTAATACGATCAGGACAACTGTCGCAGAGACGAAAGAATGCTTAACAAAGACAGCATGAGAATGGATCTGCTGCATCTAGTAGTAAGTGAATGGATGATTGACAATGAATTCTTGTGGAATGTCAACGATATGAAGAGATAAGATGGAGACAACAACGAGAATGCAAGGAGCAATACTTACGACGACAAGCAGTAATTGAGAACTGGAGAAGATTGGAAGAACGAGAAGAATAGAGGAGGAAGGAGCAATCAAAAGCACAAAGAGAAGAGCAACAACAAACGGAGCACAACGGGTTTAGCGAGGAAGAGGACAACAACGAGGAAAACAAAGACAGCAAAAAACACGTGCCAGCGCGAGAATACTAGGATTTGCTCACGATAAAAACACCTGAAAAGATGGAAACACTAATAATTATGAGAAAAGTAATACCTTCTACTTTTTAGGCTTGAAGAACGAGGATACGAATCAGCATATTCAACAATTTGAGAAGGCATGTGAAGCTAACAACATTACAGATGAATACAAGAAGCTCTGTATATTCTCATTCACACTTAAGGGAGATGCCAGTGATTGGTGTTATGAGAATGCCATCACAATTGATAAGTACGATACATTACTTACACTATTCAGGAACTACTATGTTCAAAAGTATCGCAAACAAGATCCAACAGCTCAGCTACAGGAATTACAGCAGGGACCTATGGAGGCGGTTGAAGATTACATGCGCAGATTTTGGAGAATATATAATTGCTGTGAAGTGGGAGATGTTAGTGATAAATTGGCAAGGAAATGGTATATCAATGGATTACGAAATAGTTTGCAACTCCAAGTACAATTGATAAAACCACATGACTTGAGAGATGCAATAAAAGAGGCTGAGCAAATCAAACTACTGATACCAAGATACATAGAGGATGATGAGTGGGAACCACGAAGGCAACACATGAAGGAGAACGAGATACGAGCACAATCCAGAGCAGTATTGTGCACAACATGCAAGAACAAAGGACATAATGCCTCTGAATGTAAGATACCCAAGTGTCAAATGTGTGGAGGAATAAGTCATGAAGCAAGGCAATGCCAAAGTATGGGATATAAATCACAACCAATGAATGGACGTATTGAAGGCTACCCACCACCACCCAAATCAGACAACACGAGGAATACAAACCCATATGACTATCCACAAACTCGTAATACCAACCCATATGACTATCCACAAAGACTGTACAATAGGGAACAAAGGAACGGCAATGGAAGGAGATACCCCCGTGAACTAGGGCCATATTATCGACAAAACAACAATACAAAGATACCATGAGGGGGACAATCACTATTACCAGCACCGGACCACCTTTATTGCCACCAATACCGCCCCCACCAACATTACGTGGTCTGAATCCAAATGTGACATGTTTTAGATGCAATGAAAATGGACATTATTCCACTGAATGTAATAGGCTCAACAATATTTGATGCTATACGTGTGGAGAGATGGGACATTATTCACTAGAGTGTCCACAATGTGAATTTAAACCAGAGTACCACCCACAGAACCAGCAACACAGAGGATTGAAGTCCAACAAGAAGATGATCACAAGGAACAAAATCATGAATGCAAGTGGGAAGAAGATATGGAGTTACCCTCAATAGAAACATACACAGTAACATGGGCTAAATGAGTACGGGTAGAATCAAGCAAAGAAGAACTAATACACAAAAATTGGGAGAAAGAGAAAGCTACAATACAAAGAGTGGCATATTAAATTCAAAAAATACAAACAAGAAGAAAAGCAAGATCCTATACCTAATGAAGCAAGTGGGCAATCGCAACAATCTACATCAGCAATACCACTTGGAGATCGTATTGTCGCTGTCATCTTGCAAAACCCATGCAACTAAATATAGGAGAATTACTGACACTAGCACCATTTCTACAAACACAAATAACTAACGTCTTTAACATAAGCAATATTCAACACGATACCAGTCAAGTTTGAGGTGAATACGACCGAAGTTCTTAGAGATGAAAAAGATTGGGATGAATATGTACCAATGATTACTGCACGTATCAGCAAAAACAACATTTGAAACATACACATTGATGGAGTTTAGGAGTTAACATTATTGAAGAACGGACATGTAAGGAATTGGGTTTAGGACCAATAGAAAATGCACCTGTTAAATGTAAAATATTAGGAGCATAGGACATCCTACTGTGGAGAGAATAAGGGTAGGAAGGTCCATAATAAGCATGAAAGAAAAGGTTGTGAAGGAGGAAAATCCTTATCGAGAGGAAAAAGGGAGTAAGGAAAAGGAAAAGGATGATGTGCCGAGGAAAGTAGTTAAGGGGTAGTTAGGGCAAGGGAGAAGAGGTCTCCACATGAAGTTCCAGCAAGAGAGAGAGAGTCTTCACACTTTGTTCTTGTCACAACCTTTTTCTCTCCTTTTATGCCAATTATGCAAAGGGCCAATTGATGTTTATGAGAGGGCCCCTAGTCATGATGACTCAGTTACGCTTGAGTCTTTTGCCCACATATCCCACAATCTTTACCTAGGTAGTCAACCTACCAGGTTAAAATTATGACACTCTCCACCCATTTGAAAAAGTGGATGCTCTAATCCACAGACTCAAGGGATTGCTACTATGCCTTCCTCCAGAAGGTGCAGTCAAAGGCGGTCCTAGAGACACATGTCTACTTACGCTACGCTTGACTCACACCCAACTCAGAGGCGATCCCCACATTGTGTGACCGCTATGCCTTCCTCCAGAAGGTGCAGTCAAAGGCAGTCCCAGAGGCGATCCCCACATTGTGTGACCGCTATGCCTTCCTCAAGAAGGTGCAGTCAGAGGCGATCCCAGAGGCGATCCCCACATTGTGTGACAGCCATGCCTTCCTCTAGAAGGTGCAGTCAAAGGCGGTCCCAAAGACACATGTCTACTTACACTACGCTTGACTCACACCCAGCTTAGAGGCGATCCCACATTGTGTGACCGCAATCCCCCATTGTGTGACCGCTATGCCTTCCTCCAGAAGGTGCAGTCAAAGGCAAGTCCCAGGACAATGTCTACTTATGCTACGCTTGACTCACACCCAGCTCAAAGGCGATCCCCACATTGTGTGACCGCTTAGCTATACTCGCATCACATGTTAATCAGGCCAAAGGTGATCCCCACATTGTGTGACCAGTTACGCTACGTTTGGCTGTGCACATGTGATCGAGGGGTTTAGTTAGGCAAGGACAAGTGCGCCAACCTTAGTGGCGTGAGCTTTACTCAAAATTCATTCTTGATAGGAATCAAACTCGAGACCGCTCCGCTACCAAATGTCACAACCTGTCTCTCCCCTTATGCCAACTAGGCAAAAAGTCAATTGGTGTTTATGAGAGAGTCCCTGGTCATGATGACTCAGTTATGTTTGAGTCTTTTTGCCACTTATTCCACAATCTTTACCTAGGTAGTCAACCCACCAGGTTAGAACTATGACAGTTCTCTTGTATTCATGTTAGAAATGAAGGTGCATATTATAAGATCTTGTGTGTGTGGCATGTATACTCTCAATGAATAGATCTAACAAGGCAATAGCCAAAATCCATTCTTGCCCTTGACTTCAAAGACCAGTCATTGTGGCACTAATAGAAGGTGATTTGATATCTATATATTTTGAGAGTTGATAGAGAGAAAGTGTTTAGCCTTTCTTGATGGTTGAGAGAAAGGAAACGATTAGACAGGAAACAGTGAGGTTTTCCTGTTTAACATTTGGCGACCACGGAGGGATTTTGCCATTACAATGTTAGCATTCATTGAGAAGAGAGGTTAAAGTGATCAATTGATCAAAATTTTCATTTTGAAAATGGCTCAGAAGGTATAGAGCCGGCTGTGTATAGGAAAGGAATGAATGGTGCCTTGGAGGAATCATCGTCTTGATCCAGCATTAGCTGAAAGGAAGGAAACCAAATAGAGTGGCTGCCTAATAACTACCTAAATTTGACGAGAATAGACGTCAAAATATCCTTGGGAAGATAATAGAGGATTTCGCAGAAATAATACAGAAATCTGTGGCTGATCTAGAGAAGTGGAGGCAGTATCAAACATTTGGTTAGAGGAGAGAGAAGAAGTGAAGGAGTGCCTATTCATATACCGAGATTGCAAGGAGAAGGATCTCCTGAGAACTCCCGAAGAGGAAGGGAGGAAGGTGTAAGAGGAAATACACCAGAGCAAAGGATTATTACAAATATGGCACTTTTCCCGGGAATGTTTGGGGGTACGGTGATGTATCCCACATTCTCTGCAGGAAAGAAAGAGAAAATCCGAAAAGGCACTTACAATTTGAAGAGGTAGTAAAACTGTATAAGGTGACGGATGCAGAAAGGCTGCTTATATTTCCACATACATTGAAAGGAAATGCCTCTGATTGGTATTATGATTTAGAAAAGGAAGTCAGAGAGAATTATCAGAAGGTTACTGATGCTTTAAGGAATATTTCAGAAAGGAGGAATTGCCGGAGGAACATTTAGAGAAGTTAAGGACTATCCTTCAAGGCAAAACAGAAAAATAGATGAATATACACACCGTTTTAAGAAACATGAGAAAAAGTGTAAGGCATATGTAAAGATGGATGCCTTATTGCAATGGTATAAGCAAGGGTTGCTAAAACCATATAGAGATCTAGCACTTAATCAATGAAAAGGATAGAGAGGATCTCATTAATTAATTAAATATATGAGAAGAAGAGAAGATAAATAAAAAGATTACAGAAGGAAAGTTGAAAGTATATAGAAAAAGAAAAATCCTCTATGAAAGAGGAAGAGGAAATAATAAAGTTCATAAATATCCAATAATGAGAAAGCATTGGCTCAAATGATGAAAACCTTAAAGGGAATGACAGTTAAGGAGGAGATAAAGGCAAAGGTATGGTGCACTAAATGTAAAAATCTGGCCATACAGTGGAGGAATGTAGGCTGTAACTGCTTACATGCCAAATATGAGGAAAGGAAGGACATGTAGCTCGGAATTGCAACATTTCCTTCAAAATGTGGCTAGTATAGAGAGAGAAAAAGAATAGTGAACGTCCACCTCCTAGAAGGTTCCACCTAATAGGAACCGTGGGAATGATAGGAATGATAATGCTATTCCTTATGAGAACAGAAATAATATATATGGTAGAAGGAATGGGGATTCTTATCAGAATAGGAACAATGGATATTATGAAGAGAAGAATGATGTTCCTTACGAAAATAGAGAGGAAGTATTATGGAGAAAGAAATGGTCCATACAATGACGATAGAAGGATAATTTTATAAAGAAAGAAGTGACAAACAATATATAGAGAAGAAAGACCTTATCAAGGTCAAAGAGGTAGAAATGATCAATATAATTAAACATGTGATAAACAAGGACCATAGGGTAGGAATTTTCCTTCCCAAGTCTGTTATACGTGGTAAAATAGGACATCTCTTTAGGGAATGTCCTAGGCAAAATGGATAACCTCCTACTTCTACCAAGATGATTAATGTGCAGCCTACAACACGGCTAATTCAAATAGAGGGAAAAGATGAGTATCCACCGTTTGCAAGGGCAGTTACAGCTCTTCAAAGCATGAGAAGGAATATCTTGTTATGGAGAAGGAGAAATAAATACTATTCAACAAGAAGGTGGGCTTGTTACAGGAAAATCTAAGTGAGCAGAGCAAAATCTTGACCAAAAAGGTCGGACTGATAACGAATCAGATGGTATAGACAAAAGTGCTATAGACAAAGGTAAACAAGATTTTTCATTGTTACCATTATAGGATAAAACAATGGATTCCATGTATCACAAGCTATAAATTAGGAGGTAAAAGCTACACTTGAACAGTTGATACAAGTAACTCCTTACATAAGAAATCAGATATTGAATGCATTAAGTCTAGTTCAACAAACATCACCTTCGAATGAAGGATGTACAGTTTGTAAAATGGTACTGTATGAAGGTGATTATAATGGACAAGTTCCTTGCATCACAATATATGTGGGCAGGAATAAGTTAAAGAGAGTGTTAATAAATGAGGTTCAATCTAATTTTATTGAAGAGGGTGAATGTAAAAGGATGGGTTTAGGACCAATCCAACTTGCTCATTTAATGTAAAATGGCTGATCAATGACGTGTAAGGCCACTAGGTATAGTAAGAGTAGTTACCATATTCGTTAAAGGACTTAAATTCAAAATATCCTTAATAGTCATACGAATAGAAGGACAGGACATAACATATACTATGTTGTTGGGCTGACCATGGCTTAAGATTGCCCAGGTTTTGCAGGATTGGGGCTCAGGAAAAATGACAATAAACAAGGTGATATGAAGGTGGATATATACTCATGTTAAGTGATATCTAGCAAGGAAGGATAGTCCAATTGCATTGGAAGGATATGATTGGATGCATTGGATGATCAAGAGGAGGAGGAGATTTTAAAGACATATCTTGATCTGAAAGCCCTTGCAGAGATCGATTTATATGCAATTGTGAAGGAGAAAAGGAAAATCTCCTAGAAGGAACAGAGAGATCAATTGGGGTTGCAAGAAAATTTTTATAAGTCTATTTCTTATGAAATGAACCTACAAGAACAACCTGTAGACTACATTATATTTATACTAATGATCCTTTAGAGCAAGTCAATATAGGAACAGAGAAGGAACCTAAGGTGCTGACTATAGCTCAAGGATTAGATCTTGGTTTTAAAGATAAAGAATTAACATTATTAGCAAAGTATAAGGATGTATTTGTATGGACCTATCAAGGATCTAAAAAAATACCCCTAGAATTGTGTATGCACATATCTAATTGTTGTCGGATGCTTATAAAGTGCTGAATCCCAATTATGCAAAGTTGGTTAAAGAGGAAATTGATAAGTTGTTTAAAGGTTGGCTTTATATCTTATACAAGGAGCACAATGGTTATCACCACTTGTGATTATTCCTAAGAAAAATGAGAAGTTAAGAGTATGTGTAAATTATAAAAGTTAAATGATGTTACAACTAAGGATACTTTTCCTATTCCTTTCACAAGGAAATGCTGGATAATGTTGCTGAACATGAAATATATTCTTTATGGACGTCCTTTCATGATTAATCAGGTGATGGTAGCTCCTGAAAATCAACATAAGACGGCTTGGGGTGCATATGCCTATAGGGTCATGCCTTTGGTCTATGTAATGTACCCTTATATTTCAAAGGATTATAACAGATACCTTTCGGGAATATCTTTTAGATTTTATGAAAATCTTTATGATGATTTCAGTGTTTATAGCTCAAAAGAGGAACATCTATATTGTTTAAAAAACTAGGCTGTTAGTAGGAGCCTTTTCGTAAGGCACTCGCAAGGTCATGTACTTAGGGTTATCCAAACTTAGCTTTAGGGAGTTTGCTTAACAAACACTCATGTCTCCCTACGACACACACTCGTGTCCTCACCAAGTACTAGCCTAGGTCTAGGTATGACTTGGCCACTCAAACCCTTAGGGTTAGTCATGGTTCAGAGTACCCCTTATCACCTTAAACGGGGTGTACTTCTGGATAAGGTGATTCCTCAAGGGGTAAGTGACGATGCCTTAGCTCTGTCATGGGGGTATATGTGAGACACATCTTCTCTGTGGATTTAGGGCATGAGCCTATCTAGGTCTATTGTTACATGATCCTAAAGTTTACTCGGGTTATCCTCTAGGGTTCAGGGGATGGTCATGGGTAAACTCTAAGTCTTCTACTTAATTGAGCATCTAGTTAGATCTTAGGGTTATCTTGGAAGACTTAGCGTTACTCACAGAAGATGATGACGCCAGATGGCCACTTGGCAGCCACATGTTGTCACATGTTGGCCCTTCAGTTAAAACTCTACAATATGTTTATCAAGAGTCGCCTTAGAGAAATTCCCTAACATACTACTTTTTGTGCTCTTTTTGATGGCTTCCTTCATGTTCTAACTTGACACACTTCCATGTTTGTAGGGACATTCTAGGCGTAAGGATGGGTCGAGCAGTTGGACATCTAGGTTCATCAAAGGTGTGGCTATAGTAATTTATTGTAGAAACAAAACTAAATCCAAGGGTCACAATCTCTTCATATGTTAGATTAGTTTTGACAGCCATTAGAAAGGGATTAAGAACACTATTTAACACTTATTTTCTAGATTAATAAGTGTCATGACCACTAAAATATACCAAGTTAATGTTGATGTTAATATATGTTAACACTAGAATATATTAGAAGTAATCATGTAAGAATGCAAATGTTTTATGTAGAAATGTTTAGGTTTAATTGAAAACAATTGACTAAAGTGTGACGATTGGTTACTACTTAAAATTAATTCATCCTCAGTATCGAGGACGCAAAAGAAACTTTACCAGTGAAGCAAATTCTACAAGAATACTCAACGTAATTGAAAGTCAATTTACATGGCAAGTCTAAACTAGTTGAATGACTTTTTCATTTGCACTTATTTGAACAACACCAAAGAAACTAAGAATTGGAACGTTTTGCAATTCAAGCGGACAAATTGAAAAACTGCATTTCTTTTGCAATTTAAAATTGATTCCTTGACACCTTGCTTTTCTAATGTATCATTATATAGCCTAGTCTTTATCATGTATCAATTTCCCCCACAAGTTTTTGTGGCACGTGGTCAACCTTGTCAAAATTTAGTTTTGAATGTGTTGTGGTATTCTACCCTTTCTTTGACCTCTTGGACACTGTGCAATATATGTAGTTTGGTCTATGTGAATCACTTGTTGATATCAAACCACATATTTCCTCTTGAGTCTATTTGTCCGATTATTTGTTCCTCGAGTTGACTGGCAACTTCAAGAGAAGCTTCCTTGACAAGTGACACAACATCTCTAGTGGACATAGGGATCTTGCTCATGTGTCTAGTAAGGAGGTCAATTGACGATGGACCGGTACCCAAATGCCTAAAGAAGCAACATACGCCTTTGCACATTGCATAAAAACATCAATGATATCAAGCTCAGTAGCATCCACAATATTAAGTTTCTTTCCTCTTACTCTTAAATATTGCTTCCATCTAGACTGTCTTGATTTTATGAGGTTTGTATTGGGCACATGGATTATTGCTCTGAAATTCCTTGTAATGGATATAATTAAACATTGTTTTAAATAATATAATAATATACTTGTAAACTATGCCATGATGTTTCCTCACCATCCACCAAATAAGTCATGTGTGGAGTTTACATAAGTGTTTTTCTATTGCGTTTCTAAATGTCTAGAATCTCATAAGCTCCTCACTAAGTCTGTTGGTCCTCTAGGCTCATACTTATCTGTAATTTCTAGCTTCATGATTGATGTTGTTTATGTGCTTCCAGAATTATATATTTGTCCATGTGTTAACGATTGCTTTGTGTGTAATGGAAACGACAACCACATTCTTGTACAACGTCATGACTAAAGACTTTCCTCATAACATTCCATCCAGCGACAACTTCATCACTCATGAAACCATTGATTTGTTGGTACTCTAAATCTTAAATGCATGACAACACCAACAAGTTTGTTCCAACACAGTTCATGCATAGCAACATTTAATCTTCATCTCACATATTATAATCGTTTGAATGGACTTCAAACTATAGAAATGGTAGTGTTTTAAATAAATGCACTAATTTTACTTACATGTGGTCGTAAACAAATATGTCCATAGTGCCCAATTAACAACTTTATGCATATGATTGAAACACAAATACACATATTCCAAGTCGGCCCCAAGATGCATCCTATTGATCAATGCACGCCGAAATTCATCTATCTCCATAAAAGACATTTTGAAATCATGAGGAACCTCATCTACGCATTAACCAAATAAATATAAATGACTCTAGGTAGGGCCATCTTAAGGACCTCTTAAGCTCCAATAGCCTATTCAAACCCTCACTTATGCTAATGCAATAAGTTCTTAATCCTACATGAACAATTGTTTACAATATCTCAACACACCATATATTTAATATTGCACTATTGTTAACAAGTCCATCCTCGGTGTCAAGGATGGACTTATTAGGTGCTAAACCTGGCCTTGGTGATGAGGACATGTGGTGGTTTTGGAGGCCTTTATCCTCGGTAATGTATAGTAGTAATCCCGTCCTCGATACCAAGGATTGGGTAAAGGTCATTCCATGGTGAAGTATAAGTTATAGAAATTTTTAACAAGTACATCCTTGAGCTGAGGACTAAAACAATCTAGAAATAAGTAAGTCTCCATAATGAAATTGATAGACATTACCTAGAATCATCCGGATCCTTGATGCCGAGGATAGGAGAACCTAAATGGAACCATAACCTCAGTGCCAAGGATGGTGAGCTGAAGAAACATATTGACAATTGTTTGTGAGAGAAAGAATCTCATCAAAGATGTCATGTAGTTCTTTTTGTGATAATGGAATGTTGGTGGTGGGCTCGAGCTCTGTCAATTGTTCAAAAATGATATTTAATACAATATCCATTTTGATGATGCCCACTCAAGCTCTCGAAGTTTCGACAAAGTGTTTTTCACCTTGTTTAAAATGAATTTTCTAAATTTTGTGAAGTACCAGGAAGGATAAGATGATTATGTTGACCAAGTGAATGAAGAGCCTTGCTAATTATGTATTGAATGAAACGATGATGTTTTCCATGAATGAATGCATTCTAGTTGCAATCCACAATACTTACATTAAATTTAAGTTTTACTATCATTTGAGTTGAGCTAACTGACAAATGGTTTAGACTTCAAGGTTTGGTCCCAAATTGTTTATTACTCCCAAGCTTCTTATCAAGAAAAGGATAATTGACATCATTACATGAAAGATGTCCTCCGCACTAACTTATTCAAACATTGTTATTGAAATCTTCAATGTAAATCATGGCTCCTAATCCAACATGACCATTATTCGCTCTTTTGTATCCCTGATAGTGAATCCTTATACAAATCAAAAATTGGCAAAATTTCAAAAACAATATTATCATTGTATGCTTGTGAAACTTTAGTACACATGACTTTTTGGCATTTCATCAACAAATTCTTCATGTGACTTGTGGAGTTCATCAAAAGATCATATAAGGATGGCACTGTACCAATTGCTAGAGATTCATTGTAGGTCATTGGTTTGAAGATTGATTCATTGATGGTCATTGTTCTCTGATAAGTTGCTTCCTTGCATGTCAAGACTAGATTATTGGAGCAAAAGTATATTATTATGATAGTTATCTTTACTTTTTAAAGAAAATGTATGCAAAAACTTCATAAAATCACTAAATGAGCTATTAAGGACATGAATGCAAGATGGTTCTTGTACATTTATAACGACATCTTCCCAATTGAAAGTTACATTCCTTGTTCATTTGAAATACAATTTGTAATACATATGGATTTGCAATACCAAAAGGATTTATAATTATTTTACAATAAACTTGAAGTGTTTAATAAGAGAAATAAAAGAATCATGTTATTACGTTCTCACAGATAGTTCTTGATTACATTTTTATATGAAATATAAAGAAATTCATTTGAAAGAATGCTTAAATAGATGACTCATAGAAAAGGAAAAATTAATTGATCTTTAAATAAGAAATGAAAATGGGTGTGTCTATATTTGGTGGAATAACATAATTATAATTTTTAATCAATCTTATAGTAAACATTTGTAATAAATATGAATGGATTATTAATTACCAAACTTAAAAATTATACTATTTAATAAATCAAAATATTTTGAATGGTAAATTGATAGCACAAACCATACACAATTTGATTATCTAGTAATTGGTGAATAGAATATTTTGAAAGACAAACCCAAAATATTATAGGGAGAGGATTGAAAGAATATTTCTGCACGTTCGTCAACAAACTGCCACCTGCCACACATGGTTTAGGTTTGTCAATGTTTAGGTTTCTGATTTTGAAGAGTGTCAGCTAGATTAAAGCTATAGCTAAGGTATTCAGTTCATTTGCATTATCATCCTTGGCATCAACCAAGGTCATTAGTCTCTTTCTTAGTCATTTTGAACATACATTTTTCTTCACTGGTACTCGACACCAAGGGTGACAATGCCTTCTCCCATAAGTATTTCATCCACATGTTTAGTGCATCGACTATCCTTAGTGTTGAGGATGGGTCAATGCCTTCTCCTGTCAAACATTTTATTCCCCTATTAAGTTCAATAGCCATCCTCAGTGCTTAGGATGGTCATTACCTCCTCTAGTCAAGCATTGTTTGTGTTTGAAATGTCTCCAAGTCATAAACATTCTCCGGTTCTCCCACTGAATGGTTTGTCTTGCTCCTTAAAAGATTGTAGAAGTTATGTCCATTTTACAAGAGTAAAAACATGTAGGTATTTGCACATATATATGACTCTCTCCTCTCTCTCGATACGCTAGTTTCTCGTGAAAACACACACGTATCATCAGCTGCCTTTTGAACGTTTAAGTTTTCTGCACGCAGTGGCATTTACAACAGTTGTGATTGTTGATTTAGTTTGTGCGTGTGTGTGTGTGTGTGAGAGAGAGAGAGCTAAGCTACAACACGGCTTATTACTAGCGCTGCACGTCTTAGTTAAAACGTACATAGCTATTAATTTTCATATAGTGTTTATAGAAGAAATCTTTCTTTTAATTTCCTGGTGTCCTCTACATAAGCTGGAGCTATATATCAAAGGACTTCTACTCGCAAGCACTGTCACTTGTATGCAAAAGAATTGTTATGTTTAAGATGGGGTCACACTCTTATATTCGTTACACAGTACACACGTACAATGTACATACATACTACGTGCAAGATGGCAAAGAAGCTTCCATTTGTCATTTTCTATTCTGTTTGTTTTGTACTGGGAACAAATTGAAGGTTTGGTATAGGTCATGGAGATTGGAAAAATGCTGCTGAGTGCAATAGTGCTCGTGTCAAGCTTGTTGCTATGGCGATTCCTTGTTCTCTTCTGGTGGAAACCGCGATCGATTGCTGCAAAGCTTGGAGCACAAGGAATCCACGGACCCCCTTACAAATTGATGCGAGGAAACCTTGTCGAGCTCATTTTGATGCGGGAGGATGCCAAGAATCACGATCTGGATGGAATTAACCATGACAGTGTAAAGCACATGTTGCCAGATTACTGTATGTGGTCTAAACAATACGGTATGTTATTATAAAACAATAATGCTAACTTGATATGTTCGATATACATGCATAGACACGCAAAGAAGAATATGACATATATGTGTGTGCTAGGAAAGAGATACGTTTATTGGTGGGGTCCTGAGCCTAGAATCATGGTTTCAGAACCAGAGCTTATCAGAGAGATACTATCAAAGAAAGTGTCACAGTTTCAGAAATCAGAAGCCATGGTAAGAGATTTGATGTCGCCATGGTAAGATTTATGACTTGTTGTGTGGTATAGGTGAGAGCAGCTGTTGCTTTCATTGGTCGTGGATTGGTTTCTGTGAATGGTGAAGAATGGAGTCACCACCGTCGAGTTGTTTCACCGGCTTTTCATCTCGAGAAGTTAAAGGTTAGTTTAGTTATTAATCACTGGATTACAAGTTAATAATATGATTCGTATCTTTTAACAGAATATGATAAACAGCATGGCAGAGTGCACTGATGACATGTTAGATAGCTGGGAAGCTAAACTCCAAACCCAACCGGACTGGAGGTTGCCAAAAATTTCCGTAAATTAACTGCGGATATTATATCCCACACAGCATTTGGAAGTAGCTATGCCAAAGGTCAGAGAGTTTTTGAGATTTTTTCAGCTCTTCCGGAGCACTTCTCTACGTTTCCACGCATTAACTGGCTTCCAGGCTTCAGGTTGGCGTGTGAATGCATGCGTGCGTGTGCGTGTGTTTGATACTATGATGTTGTTAAATCTTAATTTTGCAGGCGCATTCCATTGCCTGTGAACTTTCGAATCAAGCGTATGCAACGGGAGCTAAACAGTTTGCTACTGGGCATAATCAATGAGCGCCGTCAAATAGTAAAAACGGGAAGAAGTGATTCTTATGGTAATGATCTTCTGGGATTAATGTTAACAGAAAGTGAACACGACAAAAGTGGCAATTTCAACGACAACGCGCTCGTTGACGAGGTAAGCTAGTCTTAAGCACAAGCGTGCAGAGAGAGAGAGAGAGAGTTAATTTTAAAAATCTGTTCATAGTGTAAAACTTTCTACTTTGCCGGCCATGAAACTACGGCTGCTCTGCTGTCTTGGAGTATGATGCTGCTAGCTGCATATCCAAGATGGCAGGAGCGTGCTCGTGCAGAGGTTGTGGAAGTGTGCAAGGGTGGTGTTCCTGATGGAGATACGATTAACAAGCTCAAATTGGTACGTCTACGTATGCCACCTACATACACATTCTATACTTCCGTATGTATACATATACATACATTGTATATTTGACAGATGGGGATGATTCTGTACGAGACATTGAGATTATACCCACCTGCTATAGTATTCATGAGAGGATGTTTTGAGGACACTAAGCTAGAAGATGGGTTGTACATACCAAAGGGTGCAGCAGTAACATTCCCGATGGTCGCAATTCACCGTGATAAAGAGCTATGGGGAAAGATGCAGATGAGTTCAATCCGGATCGCTTCAAAGACGGGATTTCACGGGCATGTAAGCATCCCAATGCCTTCTTCCCTTTCTCTCTCGGCCCCCGTGTCTGCGTTGGGCAGTCATTTGCATTGATTGAGGCAAAGGTGGTATTGTGTGCTATTCTGAAGCGTTTCTCATTTCAATTATCACCCAACTATCGACATAACCCTTTTCTAGACCAACTCTTAAGCCTTACCATGGCTTACCCCTCATCATGAACAAGTATGAGTATGAAAGCAGCATATGATAGTTGCGAATAAGAATGTATTCTAAGTAACTCTCATGCTTGTAAAAATCAACAGACGACATTTTATAAGATTATATTCCAACATTTTTCTACTTATTAAGTGAATCGTTAAACTAGCTAAATTATTTAGCTAGTAATTCTATTTAATTTTAGTAATCGGACATTCTTGAGTAATTATAATTTAATTGTTTTATAAGATTCGTTTTGAATAATGTAATCAAAGTTTATGCAACTTTGCCTTTGGAACATGAAAACAAGCTTTATAAGAAAAGCACTTGTGTGCGTATACTGAAAAGAAATCTGGTTAAATGAAATTTTATAATTAAGTAATACTATAATTTTAGCGTCAACATTTGTGTGAAATATACAACATTTCTATTTGCAACAATAACAGCTCGCTAATGTAACTCAGAAATTTCAAAAGTTTGTTTATGCCAAGTTTCTACCAAATCTAGATTATCCAAGATTAATGCTCAACACATGCACGAAACTAGAATTGAAAATTGTTTCCACAAGAAGAAAATGAACAACTCATATAGTAGTCAATTATAAATTTGGAGTTACTGTAACTCGCATCTAACAACACATGTTAACTTGAAACTCACTGACTTAATAATGTATATGCATAGTTGTTAAGCACCATTACGTATAAATTAGAGACCCTCACAGAACCATCCGACATTCTCGAGCTTCTCTAGTCTTCACACAATGCTCTCCACAAAAGATTTCAATATATTTGGGTGTCCTTAATTCTATTAAATCTAGGTATATTTCTTCATAAATATTATAATTTATACATTTTTAAGAAATATTCTTTGATTTGCTATATAGTGTAACTGTAATTTAAATATCGTAAGTGCATCGTATTGGGATGCCTAGTAGAATGCGACGTGCAAGACATGAGAAGCCAATAGAGGGTAAAAAAGGGTACGTTAAATGTCGCAATCTGCTCCAACCTCGCTAGCCACGATCCGGATACCACATGCCCACACAACCACACAACCTTGGGGAAGAGGAGGTAGGCACCTCAAAGGGCCATGTAAATAAACGACGATGGCGATTCTAAGCCACGGAGAACAAAAAGAGCTATGAAGAACTTTTAAATAAATTTCATATATAAGAAACATGCAAGAATGAATAACACTTGGAGGGGTGAAACTACCCAGGAAGGATGAGATAAATGGTTGAACAAAGGTTTGCTTTATTGTCAGAAATATGTGTTATCAAATGGAATCAATACATTGTGATATAGAGGCATCATCCTATTTCAACTGTGAAACAATTAAATACAACGTCTTATATAAAAGCGTTACTATTATTAAATGTATGAACACATGGTGTCCGCCTATTATAAGAAGTTATAATTTTTAACATAAATTTATATTATTTTCTTATTAACTATTGATTATTTTCTTATTAACTATTTTCTTATTAACTATTATAAAGGTTGAAGGTGTTGTTTCTTCACTTTGAGATCACTAATAGGACTTGTTTGTGAGTGGGCTTCAAGATTTCTTAAACACATAGCCAATGACTCAATAGTGAAATTGGAGTTGCTAGACCAATGTGGAAGTGAAAAGTGTCCATATGACTCATAATCGTGTCCATGTGTTAGCACACCTATCAATGAAATCGGAAGTTTTATGACATTTCCAAGGCACTTTGGTGTTGCAACGAGCTTTGAAATGCTGGTCATTGAATGATCCATCTTGTCATGGATCAAGCACAAGTACTCTGATGGGCGTGACACAGAAAGCATGCGGTGTGCATAGTACTGAGACCAGCAAGTTTGTTGTGCAATCATGTGGGCCTCCATCTTCTTTTGAATGGTAGTGATTTCCACCAAGGTTTTTGCATAAGCCTCTGCAGCCTTCAATGATGTATAAGTGTCACACTTGGAAAAACTAGAGTGTTTTGCAATCTCCACATCCTTAAAATGAGTATTCCATATGTTGTTAAAGGTACCAGTGCAGATTGCTTGCAGCCCCATCAAGCTGAGGCACTTATTCACATGTTCACACAGCTTCAATTGAGTGTAGATCGAAGGTAAAACCTTGAGATTTTTCTTGACTCCTGCATTTGTGGCTCAGCATTTGTGAGGCATCATGTCTGCATTTGCTTCCATAAAGCCTTGAGTATCTCTATGGCTGCCATAATGTGAGAGCGGGTTTTGACCAAACGAGTGTTCCCATGTACTGAGGTTTGTGCTCCATCTAGCCACTCATCCTCCGACGGTAGAACGTGGTCTTTGGGATCCTGTATATACTGTACCAAGCTTTGAAGCAGATGGCCACATTATTAAATACCTGGATGTACTCTGATAACCTGTGTCCGAGGCCATTCCACCAATACACCCAGTTAGTGCAGCATATACAAACTCATGCCTTTGCTTTTGAGTGAGCATATGAAAGACATGTTTACATTGGGTAATTTCATTCCGGTCTGCCATCTGACAACACTTTCTTCTGCAGCAGTTAATCGTGGAAATGCTCGTAACATTTTTAAAAGATGTAGGATCCATCTTCACCCTCTTACTGAAACTTGCAGGGGAAGATCTGCAACCCATGAATCACCTTTTTCTTACAATAGGACCAATGTAAGGAATTTCTTCAAATATGAGTTGTTCTTCTGGGTTGTCATTATTGAAATCAACCAGAATATGTTGAACCATCTTGCCGTCTTAATTCAGATGTTTGCCACCTCACGAGGGATCCAGGATGCAATGTGCCATTAGGTGAAACCTCTATCACAACTACACCACGAAGTCGAACCCTAGTTTCTCTTCTGACACTACTTCCATTGGATTTATAGCTGTGATGATGCCTCTCCCAACCTCAATCTCATGAAGAAAGAGAATCACCTCATCCATCACAACAGGCAAGCCATCATCTGGAAAACTCGTGCTACTGTTTGTTTGTGACTCTGCATATTCTGTGTCAGCCTTGACTTCATCCAAATTCCACCACAATACAGGAGAACCCTCTTCAAATTTCATTTCCGGAACCTCAACATGCTTGAAAATGGTGTTCACCCATATGTACACACAAGATCCTTGGGTAATATTATGACATGATACATTACCATCTTAAACTTCTATAGTTCCAGTGCCAAGTATCTCGTTGTTTCGAAGAAGACATACTTTATCTCCAGTATTATACATATTGTCCTACACATAAATAATTGTGTTATTTATGATATCTGTTTATGCAATATTTCTGAAGGGGTATAGTTGGCGGCGAGATTAATCCCGCCCATCTTTCCTCGTCGAAGGGAGTCGTGGGCGGGATTAATCCCGCCCATCAATTGTATTAATAAGCATGAGATATTATCTCTATACATAATTATATATTATTGCACATGCATATTATTAAGCAACTGCAGTTCTGATTTCTTTAGGATTAATCTCGCCGATGAAGCTACCCCTTCGAAGAGAGTCGGCTGGATTAATCCCTCCACAAACTCCCTCCGACGAGGAAGAAGCGGCGGGATTAATCCGCCCTCGGATCTTCCTCGTCGAAGAGGCGGCGGGATTAATCCACCATGGACTCCTCTGACGAGGAAGTACGCGGCGGGTTAATCCCGCCGCCAGATCTTCCTCGTCAAAGAGAGGCAGCGGGTTAATCCCGCTGCAAATCCCTCCGACGAGAAAGAGGGGGCGAGATTAATCCTGCCCACAATCTGATGACGAGGAATAGGCGGTGGGATTAATCCCGCCCACAACTCTCTCCGAAACTATGATTTCAAAAATTTCGGGATGAATCTTGCCCACAAATATTTAAAACAGAGAAGTGGTGGCGAGATTAATCCACCACCCCTTCTCTGCCTCTTAAAATGGTTGGCGAAATTAATCCCGTAGATAACTCTTTTTAATAAATTCAAGTAACTCTTTATCAGTTGAGAGAGTTATCGGTGGGATTAATCCTGCCGCTCTTTTAAAATCGGAGAAGTATTGCTCGGATTAATTCTATCATAGCTATTAAAGAGATGGTGATAGGATTAATCCCACCACCTCTTCGAAGAGGCAAAAAAAAAATGGCCGGATTAATTCCGCCGCCCCGACTAAACCGAGAATATTAAGTTAGAAGTATATTTAAACGGAATAAATCCCTAACAGAATATTTATAATCCTAATGCATTCCTAAACCCCTAAATTCTAAAATTTAAAAGAGAATGTAAGAAGTGAATCATAAATATATCTAAATTTGTTTATAATACTTACTTATAAATAGCACTGAAGGCGCCAAGCTTTCTTATAAACAATAACGTACCCAATTTAATATCGTTCCTGAGCTGATCACTAATAAGAAAAAAGAAAATCTGAAGAGTGAAAATAAAGAAATAAAGAAACTCTTGCCGGAGAAAGAACTAGATCTGAATTTAAGTGGGAAATTAAATGCATTTTCAAATTTACATGTCAGACCGACAATACTTATGTTAGAAATTCAAAATTTTTTGAAAATAACAAAAAATAAAATTTAAGATGAGTTGAAACAAATAACCGACAATCTGACATATATACTCTCCAATTCCAATGAGTGCTTTAAAATTGCATTTAATGTCATTCAAGTGATTCAAGCTGTTTAATATTACGAAATTTTTGTAATTATTCTACATTCTTAATATTCGAGTATATATTATTAAGTTTATATTATATATATACACTAATATAAATAATTTGATATATTATTATGTATCATTTAAAATAATATCATGTGTGTTTATTAATATTATTTCTTAATTACTTAAGTAATTAATTTACATTTCCTACTATTAATGGGATATTCTTTTATTATTTTCTTAATATTCAAAAATATTCCAATATTAAACATGATTATCATAACTAAATTAGTCTTATTCTTAATTATCTCAGTAATTATTCTACATTTGTATATATTAATGGGATTTCTCAATTAATTTCTTATTATTTCAAGAATATTCCAATGTTAAACCTTATTATCAATATTAAATTATATATTATTAAAACTATATGACTATATATAGAAATAAAGATGTATTATTATGTATAATTTAAAATATGTTCATAGTGTGTATATTAATATCATTTTCTTAATTACTTGAGTAATTAATCTTCTTTATATTAATGGGATATTCTTTATTATTTCTTATTATTCCAAGAATATTCCAATATTAAACATGATTATCATAATTAATTTAGTTAATTATTTCAGTACTTCATCTACATTTATATATTAATGGAATTTTTTCAATTAATTTCTTATTATTTCAAGAATATTCCAATGTTAAACCTTATTATCAATATTAAATTAATATATTATTAAAACTATATATGGCTATATATTAGATAAAATCATATATTATTATGTATAATTTAAAATATGTTCATAGTGTGTTTATTAATATTATTTTCTTAATTATTCAATGTTTATTTTGCACCATAATAAACACATAAAATTTATATATACACGTGCACACGCATTAGAAGCACTTACAGAGACACATATGCACACACATGCACATTGCCCTAAACCAAACTTGAGAAATTATATGTTGCTTCTTTATTGAAAAACATCATGTTAAACGTATGTATGATTTATATGTACTCAGTCTGTGTATGTAACACATTGAATTTACACATGTAATATATGTATGTCTGTGTATACACGTGTGTATGCATATATGTGTACTAATATATGCAATGTGTACGATTTCATTTGTTAACACTCTCTCTCCTCTCATACATACACAGTGTCACCATGCATAATCCCTTCTCTCGTATATACACACCATGCATGATCATGATCCATAATAATAGCCTGTCCTTCTCTCATACATACACATCATGCATGATTCATAATATGTATTGATGTTACAATTTGTACTATGTATGTAAATATGTATATAATATGTGTATGTATATATGTGTAATAATATACAATGCGTACAAAATTAATTTTTTAACACTCACTCCTCTCATACATACACACCATGCATGATCCATCCTAACTTTAACCCTATGTAACACATTGAATTTACACATGTAATATGTATGTATTATGTGTGTAACACGTGTGTATATATATGTGTGTACTAAATATGCAATGTGTATGAATTTAATTTGTTAACACTCTCTCTCTTCTCTCATATATACACAACCATGCATGATCTATGTTAATATGTACTGTCTCTCTTCTCTCAAACATACACACCATGCATGATCCATAATTATGTATTGTCTCTCTTCTTTCATACATACACACCATGCATGATCCATAATATGTACTCTGTCTCTCTAATATTAATATGTACTAATTGTATGTATGTCTATGTGTATAATACTATGTGTATATATATGTATCGCGTGAAACTTTAACACTCTCGTGGACACACACAGTTAAACCCCTGCATGATTTTTATTCTTGGGGTGTATGTGATACACCCACGCACACGCACACGCTGATATATAATGAAAGAATATTCGTTTAGGGCGAATCTATAATTATTCTTTTTAGGGTTTAAGTATATTCTTAGATAGAATATTCGATTAGGTTAATATATATTCTATTTCTTTTAGGATTAGGTATATTACTAGGGTTTCAAGGAGCAAGGTGCCAGAGGCGGCGGCTGTGAGATCTGTCCTCAACACAGGTGAGATCTCTCTCTTTCTCTTCTCACACGCACACTCCTGAGTTTATTTATTTTATTTTTATTCACATATACATTTATATGTGTGTGTATCTTAATAATATATTTATTTATCTATCTCTCGCACACACACACACACACACATATATATATATATCTGTGGTGTTTGTGTTTATGTATCTGTATAATTTATTAATTTATTAATTTTATCTCTTGCACAAGCACGCCACTCCTGTTTATCTTATGATTTTATTTGTTTCGCTCACACACGCATACTCACGACACACACACACACACACATATATATACCTATATACATATATACATATAATATATGTATACCAGTATCTGTATTAATTCTATTTATTTATCTATCTCTCGCACACACACGCACACTCCTATACACACACACACACACACACACACATATATATATATACACACACACATATATATATGTGTGTGTTGTGTGTGTGTGTGTATTTGTATAATTTAATTTATTTAGCACACACATACGATATACATATACATATACATATGTGTGTGTATCAGTATAATTTTATCTTATTTCTATCTCTGGCACACACACGCACTCTCCTACACACCCATATACATATAGATATATATATGTGTGTAGCGGCAGGATTAATCCTGCCACTATATGGTGAGACGTGTGTAGTGGCGGGATTAATCCCGCCGCCCTTCAGGCAAGCTATTCGGTTAGCCTCATGAGCGCGGAATTAATCCTGCGGCCATTTCAGGTAGGTTATTCGGTTAGCCATGAGGCTAACTGAAGAGCAGCTGGATTAATCCCGCTGATCATGGCTTGCGTGTTGGGCCTAGGCGGCGGGATTAATCCCGCCGCCTACGCATGCCCTGTGCGGAATCCAGCTGGATTTATCCCGCCACCAATGGCCTGTCCGAAGGGTCTAGGCGGCGAGATTAATCCCGCCGAATTCCACGCATGGCAATGGGCGTCCGGCAGGATTAATCCGCCGCCCATGGCCTGCGTGTTGGACCTAGACAGCGGGATTACTCCCACGCGTACGCATGCCCTGCGCGAAATCCGGCAGGATTATCCCGCCGCCGAAGGCCTATCTG
Organism: Selaginella tamariscina; assembly: GCA_003024785.1. NCBI lineage: Eukaryota > Viridiplantae > Streptophyta > Lycopodiopsida > Selaginellales > Selaginellaceae > Selaginella > Selaginella tamariscina. The sequence continues at coordinate 263,136 of PUQB01000252.1, forward strand.
AAGGGCCTAGGCGGTGAATTAATCTCGCCAGATTCTGCACAGGGCATGAGCATGCGGTGGGATTAATCCCGCCGAATTTCGTGCAGGGCATGCGTGGGCGCAGAATTAATCCCACCGTCTAGGCCTAGCACGGAGGCCATGGGCAGCGGGATTAATCTCGCCGCACGCCCATGCCATGTGCGAAATCTGGCGGATTAATCCCGCTGCACATGGCCTGCGGGAAGGGCCTGGGCGGCGGGATTAATCCCGTCGAGCCTTCAATGCATGGTGGAGGGATGAATCCCGCCACCCTTCTTTTTTTCCTCCATTGGTGAGTCGGACCAATCCCAAACGTTTCTGTCTGAGACGAAGAAGGTTTATAACATACCAATGGAGGGGACTGAGAAGGTGTGGCGAGATTCATGTCACCATCCCTTACATGGTGGATGAGATTAATCTCGCCGCCTTTCTGGAGCCCCTGAAGGGTGTGTGCTAAATAAATCATGCCAAGTTCTCTCTGAGACCGAGAAAGGTGGCGGGATTAATCCGTACACCCTTTCAGGGCCTCCAAAAAGGTGGCGAGATTAATCCCGCCCACTCTTTCAGGAGGCATTGAAGGGTGGTGAGATTAATCCCGCCGCACCTTCCATGTGAATATATATGTGTATAGTATATATAAATTGCATATCTCATTTTATTTACTTTTATCATCTTATCATAATATTTTCGAGTAAAAGCTAGGAATCTATGTAAAACTGTCCAGAGCTCACATTTGTGGTGGTTCTAAAACGAATGTAATCTTTCTTTTGCACTAGCACAAATGTGAACTTTGGACAGTTAATCCCGTCCACTTCTCTCTGTGTATTATTTTTGTATATTCGGGTGTGTGTGCGTTTTATATAATTTGTATTCATAGTATATTATTTTGCAGAAGGACGATTTAATTAAACAAGGAGATTGAGTCGTTAGTATGGAGTTGTCGTCAAATTCTGGGTAAGAATTAAAATAAATCTGTTATACTCGGATATGTGCTTAAAGAATTAATTTTTGTATTCAGATGTGGAATTGAGGTGACATTAAGACGAGAGGGAGAAGAGATGGGTAGGGGATTTGGAATCAACTTGGCCATATTTTAAACTAAACGGGAAGCGCATTGGAACAACCATGGTTGCTGTCAAACTAACCTCTGTCACATCATATGACAAGCAAAACATGGAAAGTGGGTGTGCTAGTCAAGCATCCGAAAGCATGCTGTGAACCCAGATTGAGATGCTCGACACATATGCCTTGTTCCATCTAATGTCACGTTCTCGGATCTAGAGGTTGCCAGTTACAACATTAATTTTGGGTGGTTTTGTCGACTTGTGGATAATGACGTTCACGTGTTCACTAATGATGTTGACCGTGGAGTTCTTCTTCAACTCAACGAAAGCCCATCTATGGAGGGGATCCAAAGTGGATGTCTACTTCGAAGATCTTTAGACTCATCGAGTAGGTGTATTCTCAGCAGAGATTGCTTCACAATACAGAAAATTCACAAGTGGAGCAATCGTCCCTCTTCACATTGAAGAAGAACACAGCACATCATAAGGGAGATTGAGAGGGTGGCTCGTCTCAGGTTCTTTACAGCACGTTCAATTTGCTTAGAAAATTTTGGGAGCTGGAAGAGTGTGCCGAGAACATTAGAAAATTAATCGGGAATCACACATGTTGATTCGGATCGTAGAAGAAAATCATCAGTCGTTTTGTCAACTGCACCTGTGGCATCCCATGCTGCAATAAGCCACAAGGAAATGATGTTGAATGATAAGATTTACGAGTTAGGGTTAAGTATTGCAGCGTGAACCCAAACTTCAATTATAGGCCACTCAATCAGGAACGTGTAGCTGAGCTCATAGAGAAGATGAAGGACGACAATTCTTTACCATTCCACATAATGCTGTTTTGTGTCCATACTACGAAGAGAATAAAGGCGCTGACAAAGTATGGATCAACACCGGAACAAATGAGGAAGATTCAGATGGAGAATAGAAAATCATAAAGTACTATATCATGTGGCCAGCACATAATATCGTAGCCCAACGACTTCTCGATGAATACAACAAAGGAACGATGGCAAAAACTTTCCGAGCATACCCGTGAGAAGTTGACGAAAAAGATCGGCATTTTTAGCAAGGAAATTCACAATCGAGCAGTACCATAAGTTATTGGCAGAGTGGACGCTGCAGACACCAACCACTAAAACAGCAAAATATGGGAGAAGTTTCAAAAACACGCGAGCCGTGTGGGAATCTCTTCAGCGACCACAAAGAGCTACCGCAGGGAATATACAATGTGCGATGTACTAGATAAGTTAATTGTTTGGGTGGGATTTATCTCGCCGGTATATTAATCTGTCCCTTTTTTTTTTCAGAGAGTTGAAGAAATTGTAGCAATTAATTTTACTCAAGTGGGCGGGAAGGAAACATCCTTTTTAATGATGTTGATTTTTGTCCCAAGGATAGGATTTTACTAATGGTTGGGGATTATGAAATCCTTTGCAAAAGAACACTGAAGAAGAAGCAGACAAGTGAAGGAGCCCTTAGAGAAGTCTGCAAAGAAACCCAAAGACGCTGAAGGCTAAGTCTGTTCAATCTAAAAGGATGTAGACAACGATTTCAAGCTCACATGGTTGAAGCCTTTAAATGGAACAACGATGGAGGAGATGAAGTCTTGGCTGATTTGGTGATTGATGGCAAATTACAGATTAACAACAGCAGCCCCTCTCCTTTTCATCTCAAGGCAATGGAGTTGAAGACGGTCAGGCACTTCAAGGAGTGGTTGGGAATACACTGCCACAAACTGGGTTGGACCTCGGCTTCAACATACGAAGAGTCAAAAAATATTTGCATGTGACAAATGATGATATGCTTGTCGAATGGGTGAATCAATCGGAAGATCTAGGGCAAGAATTATTGCACGCCAACGCCAAGAAGGAGAACATTGCGATGACGCCTTCTCTTATGGCAGTCCTTCAGCAGGGAGAACCGAGTTGAACCTTATAAAGGAGGATGCTACGAATCACGACAAGCCCTACAGATGTTTGTTGTTGGATTCGGAGACTTTATGGGGCACAAGAAATTTTTGCCAACCCCTCTCTTACCTCATGGCAATGCTGAAAATCCATGTTCTCAATTGTTTCATTACATCTGCAAATGATAGTTAGCTGACCTCATAATATCAAGGTAATTATTTACCTTTTAATGTGTGACCATGTTTGAACTAAAAGCTTCAATTAATCCTTGAGAATTTATTTTCTATACAAATATAAACGAAATATACAAAATGCTTTATGTTACACTCATTTACAACTATTCGTCACTCTAAGAACTCATTAACAATTCTCTTCGCTATTACCTTTGAGTGAGGCGAAGAAGGTCTAGGCTGCTTGTGAGATGGTTCAAGATCTTCCGTATCTTCTGTTGATGTTTATGGGTAATGGATGTGTGAATTGTCTGTACTCCTCGAGATAACTTCCGATCTAATATTTGATTAAAGTTGTCTTCAGACTCCGACATTGAACCAGATTCGTCTTCAGAACTATCGCACTTATCTGGAGGGAACTTTCAAATACTCCTGTATGGGTTTGTTGGGTAGTCAGTTGAGAACCTCTCTATCCACTTGTTTAGGTCCTCAACCATGGTCTTATTCGTTTCAATGGCAAACACACATGTATCCCGAAGGTAACACTCCTTCAAGACGGACCCCCTAGTGCAGTAGTCAAAAACCCACGCATTATTGTGAGGACCCCTGATCAAGTTGACGATGCTCCATGCCACTTGACTTGTAATGTTTGGATAACGTACATTGCCGAATACGTCACTCTCAGCTATCGGTGTATCGGATGGAGGTTCAGGGCCGTTGGAGTGCAAACATATGCCTGTCCAGTCATTTGAAAGTTTGAAATTGTTTGGCGCATTCCTAGCAACCAAGTGAACAAAATCAATGCACTTTGGATCAGCATCATTCATATAAAATCCTGTCCAACAATGTTTTATTCCTCTTGGCAAAGGCAAAGGCAAAGGTATCGGTGACATGAGCAAGAATCAATAAATAAATACCTGAAAATGTAAATATCAGTCAAGAGTGCAAGTATGAATTCAATAATAAATACCTTCTTTATACATGCTTGCACGGCTAAGTTTCTGCACTAAATCCTCTAGTGTCTTGTCTGTCGAAGGATTTTTTGACACCCGCCGATCCATCACGAACAATTGAAACTGTTTCCTACAAGCAGTGATGTTACCACATGTCAGAATGATAGAGTTCATGAAGAAATGGATAATAATGCAGCTCAAAACATCGTTACTATGGGGACCACTTCGGTTTTTACATCACCATTTTTATTGCCTTCAGTTCCTAAATCACTTTCTTCAGCGCCTATAATATTTGAATCTTGTAAGGATGATGTACAAGTAAATGAAAAGGGATCGACAACAATATAGCGTCAAAAGATAAATGTGAAAGGGACCAAACAAGTGAGTTGCAAAGCATTCAATTGCAAAGCATTAAAGAGGCAACACTGCCCTTGTTACTCAAGGTCATATTGTGTTGTTGGGTGTCAATGATGTTTTGCTTCATTGACAAAGGCGTGAGGACAAAGAAAAAGAAATCAAACAAGGAGATTTCATTCGTTATCATGATAAATTTCGACATGATATTATTTTTCGTCCAGGGTTGGACTATCTATTTCAAAAGCTTAAAAAGATGTGTGCACTTGTGGAGATTTGGTCATGCATGCAGTTTCACAACTTAACACCGTTGTTGAATTTGTTTAATAAATATTATAGTGTTGCAGAAGAGGTAATTCGTAAAGATTGGATTTTTGACTAGCGAATATGTTATAAAACCTTTCAAATTCTACGATGTAAGAAAGAAAAGCATCTTCAAGAATAAAAGATTAATTGGGCTTCATTGGGAAATCAATCAGTTAAGAATAATGAAAAACGCACATATCTTAGTAGTAAACGACTCTCCTTAAAAGATTATACTTAACCAAAACATTGCTTATATCTATTCAATCACTTTCAACGCATATTGTGATATTAATACCATGGATGAGCTAGTGAACTACTTGGATACGTGCCTCAGAAAAAAAGAATCTTAAAAACTTTTGTGAGTAATATCCATCATATAAAACATATCCTGATGCTTTTCTTTCTCGTGATTTTGAATTTTATATAAGAACAATTGGGCGCTTTACAATATTATTATTAAGGAACGTTATTTTTTAGATAATTCTTAATGCACTTCTGTTCTTATTATAGTTTATGTATTAATAAGGATGGCAACTCCTAACTACATTCGTAAAAGTGTTAAGTGGTGACAACAACATAAAGATATTGACTAAAATGATTCGATTAATTCGGAGAGTGATGACTTAGACAAAATAAGGAGATTTCTTTATATAATTAAGAAGAAAGTATTTACAAATAAATTAACATGTTGATAAGGAAATGATTTCATTTATAATTATGTTTGATAATATTTTTTAATTATTGTAAAATATTTTTATAATGAAAAATAATACAAATATTCTAAAATATTTTAGGAATATTCCTTATTAAATAAGGTTAATGAAGGATGAATTTGTTAATTAATTAATATTTATGACTTAATTATATATTTATTAAATAATTAATTAATAATTAAAATTAAATATTAATTAATAATTTATTTTATATCCCAATTTTCATATATCATGCCCATTTTAATTACAATGTGCATATATGAACTGTGGATGATTATCCAGGGTGTGGATTTGGCAAAGGAGATTCTGTATAACAAAAGTGGATTATTCTGAATGCAACGACGGTTTCTCTTGAGAGGCTTGGTGGTTGTAAATGGTGATGAGTGGGCATTCCGACGGCACGTGTGGCACCCGCATTTTATCATGAAAAAATCAAGGTATAAGTATATACTTACGCACGCATATAGGTGTGCGTCTATGCATATACATTTCTTTCCAGTGTGGATTGTATATTATCATATACTAGTAGAAAAATGTTTCTCTCTCTTATATTTTTTCGTTGAGTATACAGTCCCGTATGCGTGTGACTTTTATTCTTTTTATAAATCCAAAACGGTGTACGTTTATAGTGTTGGTGTGTATAAACATCGATATATACATACACATATATTTTGTTGTTTTGAACAGAAAATGGTTGGGACCAGCATATCGGATATGTTGACAAAGTGGGAAGAAAATGGTAGGAGATGGCAAAAAAGCTGTTAAAGTGGAAGTTAGTGAGCCAGTGACGGATCTAACGGCTCATATAATTTAGCCACGAACAAGGTCACAAAGTGTTTGAGCTAGTGCAAACTTTGGGAGCAGAGGTTCTCAAGACCTTGGACAGAGTGGTGTGTGTATAGCTTGGAGCCATATATCAAAGTTTGATATAGCAAAGAGCTTGGCCAAGCTCTTTGATATATACACTTTTACTCGCAAGCACTGTCACTTGTATGCAAAAGAATTGTTATGTTTAAGATGGGGTCACACTCTTGTTCGTTACACAGTACATAGATACATACATAATGACGTATATACATACATAATGACGTATATACATACGTACGTACGTGCAAGATTCGTAACGAAGCTTCCAAAGGCGCTGTTTGGCATTTTCTATTTTGTTTGTTTTGTACTGGGAACAAATTGAAGGTTTGGTATAGGTCATGGAGATTGGAAAAATGCTGCTGAGTGCAATAGTGCTCGTGTCAAGCTGGTTGCTATGGCGATTCCTTGTTCTCTTCTGGTGGAAACCGCGGTCGATTGCTGCAAAGCTTGGAGCACAAGGAATTCACGGACCCCCTTACAAATTGATGAGAGGAAACCTTGTCCAGCTCATTTTGATGCGGGAGGATGCCAAGAATCACGATCTGGATGGAATTAAACATGACATTGTAGAGCACATATTGCCAGATTACTGCACGTGGTCTAAGCAATACGGTATGTTATTATAGGTTGAAATGTTCGATATACATGCATAGACACGCAAAGAAGAATATGACATATATGTGTGTGCTAGGAAAGAGATACGTTTATTGGTGGGGTCCTGAGCCTAGAATCATGGTTTCAGAACCAGAGCTTATCAGAGAGATACTATCAAAGAAAGTGTCACAGTTTCAGAAATCAGAAGCCATTGTAAGAGATTTGATGTCACCATGGTAAGATTTATGACTTGTTGTGTGGTATAGGTGAGAGAAACTATTGCTCTCATTGGTCGTGGATTGGTTTCTGTGAATGATGACGAATGGAGTCACCACCGTCGAGTTGTTTCACCGGCTTTTCATCTGGAGAAGTTAAAGGTTAGTTTAGTTATTAATCACTGGATTACAAGTTAATAATATGATTCAACAGAATATGATAAACAGCATGGCAGAGTGCACTGATGACATGTTAGATAGCTGGGAAGCTAAACTCCAAACCCAACCGGAACTGGAGGTTGCCAAAGATTTCCGTAAATTAACTGCGGATATTATATCCCACACAGCATTTGGAAGTAGCTATGCCAAAGGTCAGAGAGTTTTTGAGATTATATCAGCTCTTCCAGAGCACTTATCTATGTTTCCACGCATTAACTGGCTTCCAGGCTTCAGGTTGGCGTGTGAATGCATGCGTGCGTGTGCGTGTGTTTGTATACTATGATGTTGTTAAATCTTAATTTTGCAGGCGCATTCCATTGCCTGTGAACTTTCGAATCAAGCGTATGCAACGGGAGCTAAACAGTTTGCTACTGGGCATAATCAATGAGCGCCGTCAAATAGTAAAAACGGGAAGACGTGATTCTTATGGTAATGATCTTCTGGGATTAATATTAACAGAAAGTGAACACGACAAAAGTGGCAATTTCAACGACAACGCGCTCGTTGACGAGGTAAGCTAGTCTTAAACGCAAGCGTGCAGAGAGAGAGAGAGAAAGAGAGTCAATTTTAAAAATCTGTTCATAGTGTAAAACTTTTTACGTTGCCGGGCATGAAACTACGGCTGCTCTGCTGTCTTGGAGTATGATGCTGCTAGCTGCATATCCAACATGGCAGGAGCGTGCTCGTGCAGAGGTTGTGGAAGTGTGCAAGGGTGGTGTTCCTGATGGAGATACGATTAACAAGTTCAAAGTGGTACGTCTACGTATGCCACCTACATACACATTCTATACTTCCGTATGTATACATATACATATACATTGTATATTTGACAGATGGAATTGATTCTGTACGAGACATTGAGATTATACACACCTGGTGTAGTATTCATGAGAGGATGTTTTGAGGACACTAAGCTAGAAGATGGGTTGTACATACCAAAGGGTGCAGCAGTAACATTCCCGATGGTGGTAATTCACCGTGATAAAGAGCTATGGGGAGAAGATGCAGATGAATTCAATCCGGACCGCTTCAAAGACGGGATTTCACGGCATGTAAGCATCCCAATGCCTTCTTTCCTTTCTCTCGGCCCCCGTGTCTGCGTTGGGCAGTCATTTGCATTGATTGAGGCAAAGGTGGTATTATGTGCTATTCTAAAGCGTTTCTCATTTCAATTATCACCCAACTATCGGCATAACCCCTTTTCTAGACCAACTCTTAAGCCTTACCATGGCTTACCTCTTATCATGAACAAGTATGAGTATGAAAGCAGCATATGATTGTTGCCAATAAGAATGTATTCTAGCTTGTATAATAATCAACAGACGACATTTTATAAGATTATATTCCAACATTTATCTACTGATTAAGTGAATCGTTAAACTAGCTAAATTATTTAGCTAGTAATTCTATTTAGTTTTAGTAATCGGACATTCTTGAGTAATTATAATTTAATTGTTTATAAGATTCGTTTTGAATAATGTAGTCACAGTTTATGCAACTTTGCCTTTGGAACATGAAAACAAGCTTTATAAGAAAAGCACTTGTGTGCGTATACTGAAAAAAATCTGGTTAAATGAAATTTTATAATTAAGTAATACTATAATTTTAGCGTCAACATTTGTGTGAAATATACAACATTTCTATTTGCAACAATAACAGCTCGCTAATGTAACTCAGAAATTTCAAAAGTTTGTTTATGCCAAGTTTTCTACCAAATCTAGATTATCCAAGATTATGCTCAACACATGCACGAAACTAGAATTGAAAATTGTTTCCACAAGGAGAAAATGAGCAACTGATATAGTAGTCAATTATAAATTTGGAGTTACTGTAACTCGCATCTAACAACACATGTTAACTTGAAACTCTACTAAGGTTACACACCACGGACTTAATAATATATATGCATAGTTGTTAAACACCACTACGTATAAACTAGAGACCCTCACAAAACCATCCAACCTTCTCAAGCTGTCTCTAGTCTTCACACGATGCTCTTCAAAAAAGCTTCCAGCATATTTGGGTGCCCTTAATTCCATTATATCTAGGTATATCTCGTCATAAATATTATGACTTATACCTTTCTAAATAATATTCTTTGATTTGTTATATGAGTTATAACAATAGTGTATGCAAGTTGTAATTAAAATGGACATATCTATAATTTTATTTAATAATAATGCAATTTTAGCTATTTAATTAGCATTTTCTAATATTAAAGGAATATTCTTTAGAATATATGTTTGAAAAAAATATTCTTTAGAATATTCTATTTTGTATTCTACCTTTAATAAATTATAGCATTCATCAAAAATTAATAACATTATAAAAGTAGAAGTATTAAATTATATAATATATTGCCTAATATAAAATTAAGGAAGAGCATAAGAGGTACATTATATAAATATTGATGTTGTTATTAAAATATTAATATTTAAATATAACATTATTAATTAAAAATTTGTAGTAGTAATAATATATATATAATATAAATCCTATAATAATATAGTCAATCTTCCATATCATTTTTTAAATTTATATAGTTAAGTAACAATTTGGTACTATTATTAAAGAGTTTATAATAATTATGAATATTAAATATATGATATTTTATAATTTTGTAATTGCTTTAAGCTTCAGAAAAATACATTCCCTTGCAGTTTTGTTAATCGTGACTTTATCAACGCTTCTTGACATCCACCCATATCGAATGGATTTAACATTTATAAAACATGCTGGGTCTTTTTGATTGGGAGACCATGTTTTCTCTAGGCATCCATTATATCTTTCGCTCTCCTTCTCGTGTCGCCTTTTTTGTGGTTTGAACCATGCAACCTTAACAATACTATTTTTTGTGATTACTTCAGGTGTGTCGATAATTTGACCCATCCAAATAGGCTGATTATATGACGCATCTGGAGTAATGAGAACCATCATTAGTTTTTGAAGATCCTTGCAGCAATCAAAGTATGCTTTAGGTTTTTTTCCTTTGTCCAACAAAGTGTGGGGTTTGCACTTCCACATCACTACTGGCTTCTATGTCGTCTGTGCTCAGTGATGTCATTTCAATCTCCTCTCGCCACCTTGTTTTAGGCCAAAAGGGTGTTGCAATTCTGTACTTGTGACAGTAGGCCCTTCCAACTCTCGAACAACAGTCTCCCAATAGTCCCACATGCTTATATAGTTCTGAGTAACCAGTTGCCTTATCAGAATTCTTTGGCATCGATTTTTGAACCCATGCCACATATTTTTTGATGCCATCAATAATAACCTCTTGTTCCTTGAGCTGGGCACTCAATGGAATAGGGTCTGGTTGTCCTTCTGGGAGAAGTGGCTTTCCATCCTCTCCACTTTTGAAGAGCATTAAGCCCTCTTTCGGTAACCACTCCTGCTCTGATGGCCGTAACTTGTACTGCATAATAGGTATACCATCTCGTATAGAAAAAAGAATTGTAGCGGCACAAGGTGACCAACTAAAGAATCACTCCCTTCTTTTATATACTCCTTGAGAAATTTTTTGAAGTCTGGCACCTCATCACAAGCAAAACTTTTTTTGGAGATGCAATTTTCAAAAAGATTCATCATATGCGGTAAGGTAAGTGCACTTGTCCTTTTTGTAGAGTTGGAGACCTTGCTGAAGAACGCATCAATATGAGTGTGACCAACCATAAGGAAACTGAGCGTGATTGTTTCAAACACACCTTTGGCAACAAGCATTGACAAGTATGCTAGCACATATCTAGAAAATAAAAGTAAGTATGAGCTTGAGAAACCCTTAAGTAAAATGATTTACCTATTTTTGTTCTCGCCTGCACAATTATCCATCTGTAAAAGCAAATGACGAGGAAGCTTATTTGATGTTGAGGACACATGTACACTATTTGAGCTAGATCCCTCCACTGAACCTGAACTCTCAACAGGGCCATCTGTTTTTTGTGCAGGTTGCTGACAATGCCTCTCATATTCCCAAGTAGCCTCAAGTGCAGACGTGTTCATGAGAGCATTATGTAAAGGTTGAAGGTGTTGTTTCTTCACTTTGAGATCACTGATAGGACTTGTCTGTGAGTGGGCTTCAAGGTTTCTGAAACACATGGCCAACGACCCAATAGTGAAATTGGAGTCGCTAGACCAATGTGGAAGTGAAAAGTGTCCATATGACTCACAACCGTGTCCATGTGTTAGCACACCTGTCAATGAAATCGGAAGTTTCATGACATTTCCAAGGCACTTTGGTGTTGCAAAGAGCTTTGGAATGCTGGTCTTTGAATGATCCATCTTGTCATGGATCAAGCACAGGTACTCTGATGGGCGTGACACAGAAAGCATGCGGTGTGCATAGTACTGAGACCGGCAAGTTTGTTGTGCAATCATGTGGGCCTCCATCTTCTTTGAATGGTAGTGATCTCCACCAAGGTTTTTGCACAAGCCTCTGCAGCCTTCAATGATGTACAAGTGTCACACTTGAAAAGCTAGAGTGTTTTGCAATCTCCACATCCTTAAAATGAGTATTCCATATGTTGTTGAAGGTACCAGTGCAGATTGCTTGGAGCCCCATCAAACTGAGGCACTTGTTCACATGTTCACACAGCTTCAATTGAGTGTAGATTGAAGGCAAAACCTTGAGATTTTCCCTGACCCCTGCATTTGTGGTTCGGCATTTGTGAGGCATCCTGTCTGCATTTGCTTCCACAAAAGCCTTGAGTATCTCTATGGCTGCCATATGTGAGAGCGGGTTTTGACCAAGCGAGTGTTCCCATGAACTGAGGTTCGCGCTCCATCTAGCCACTCATCCCTCCGACGGTAGAACGTGGTCTTTGGGATCCCGTATATACTATACCAAGCTTTGAAGCAGATGGCCACCTTATTAAATACCATGGATGTACTCTGATAACCTGTGTCCGAGGCCATTCCATCAATACACCCAGTTAGTGCAGCATATACAAACTCATGCCTTTGCTTTTGGGGTGAGCATACGAAAGACATGTCTACATTTGGGTAATTTCATTCCGGTCTGCCATCTGACAACACTTCTTCTTGCACAGTCAATCGTGGAAATGCTCGTAACACTTTCGGAAGATGTAGGATCCATCTTTACCCTCTTGCTGAAACTTGCAGGGGAAGATCTACAACCCATGAATCGCCTTTTTCTTACAATAGGACCAATGCAAGGAACCTCTTCAAATATGAGTTGTTCTTCCGGGTTGTTATTATTGAAATCCAACCCAGAATATGTTGAACCATCTTGCCGTCTTAATTCAGATGTTCGCCACCTCACGAGGGATCCAGGATACAATGTGCCATTAGGTGAAACCTCTGTCACAACTACACCCACGAAGTCGGACCCTAGTTTCTCTTCTGACACTGCTTCCATTGGATTTATAGCTGTGATGATGCCTCTCCAACTCAATCTGAAGAAAGAGAATCACCTCATCCATCACAGCAGGCAAGCCATCATCTGGTAAACTCGTGCTACTATTTGTTTGTGACTCTGCATATTCTGTGTCAGCCTTGACTTCATCCAAATTCCACAATACAGGAGAACCCTCCTCAAATTCCATTCCCAAACCTCAACATGCTTGTAAATGGTGTTCACCCATACGTACACACAAGATCCTTGGGCAATATTGTGACATGATGCATTATATCTCGAACTTCCACAGTTCCAGTGCCAACTATCTCGTTGTTCCGAAGAAGACATACTTTATCTCCAGTATTAAACATATTGTTGCACATAAATAATTGTGTTATTTATGATATTTGTTTATGCAATATTTCTAAGAAAATCTAAACTACGGTTGCTTAATAATATGCATGTGCAATAATACATAATTATGTATGGGGATATATCTCATGCTTGATTAATACAACTGAGGCGGGATTAATCCCGCCACAATCCCTCCGACGAGGAACGGTGGGCGGGATTAATCCCGCCGCCGACTCTACCCCTTCGGAGAGAGTCGGGGATTAATCCCGCCGATTCCCTCCGCAAGGAAGAAGCGGATTAATCCCGCCAATCTTCCTCTCGGAGAGAGCGGATTAATCCCCGCAACACCCTTCCACGAGAAGAGCAGCGGGATTAATCCCGCCCCAACTCACGATGGGAATAGGTGCGCGGATTAATCCCGCCCACAACTCTCTTTGAAGCTATGATTTAAAGAGATCTCGAGGGGGTGGCAGGATTAATCCGCAATGCTTTTCTGCATCCAAAACTGATCGGCGGGATAAATCCTGCCCACAAATCTTTAAAACAGGGAAGTGGTGGCGAGATTAATCCCGCCACCCCTTCTCTGCCTCTAGAATGGTTGGGGGATTAATCCCGCGAACTCTTTTTAATAAATTCAGGTAACTCTTTATCAGTTGAGAGAGTTATTGGCGGGATTAATCTGCCGCTCTTTTTCAAAGGTGGAGAAGCATTGCCCGGACTAATTCTGCCATGGCTATCAAAGAGATGGTGGCGGGATTAATCCCGCCACCTTTTAAGAGGCGAAAAAGAAATGGCCGGATTAATCCCCGCCCCAGCTAACCAAGAATATTAAGTAAGAAGGATGTTTAAATGGGATAAATCCTAACGGAATATAATAATCCTAATGCATTCCTAAACCCCTAAATTTCTAATTTTAAAGAAGAATGTAAGAGAGTGAATCTTTATAAGTATATTTAAATTTGTTTATAATACTTACTTGTAAACAGCACTGAAGGGTCGTCTTTTCCTATAAACAATAGCACCCAATTTAATGTCGCTCCTGAGCTGATCACTATAAGAAAAAAAAAGATCTGAAGAGTGAAAATTACAGAAATGAAGTCAGAGAAAAAACTAGATTGAATTTGAGTGGAAATTAAATGCATTTCAAATTTACATGTCAGACCAATACTTATGTCAGAAATTCAAAATTTTTGAAAAGAATAGAAAATAAAATTTAAGATGAGTTGACAAAATAACCAACACTCTGACATATATACTCTCAATTCTAATGAGTTTATAAAATTGCATTTAATGTGATTCAAGTGATTCAAGCTGTTTAATATATAAAATTTTAGTAATTATTTTACATTCTTAATATTCAAGTATATATTATTAAGTTTATATTATATATATATATACTTATACAATAAATAAATTGATATATTATTATGTATCATTTAAAATATATTCATAGTGTGTTTATTAATATTATTTTCTTAATTACTCGAGTAATTAATTTACATTTCCTACTATTAATGGGATATTCTTTATTATTTTCTTAATATTCAAAGAATATTAATATTAAACCTGATTATCATAATTAAATTAGTCTTATTCTTAATTATTTAGTAATTATTCTACATTTGTATATATTAATGGGATTTTCTCAATTAATTTCTTATTATTTCAAGAATATTCCTATGTTAAACCTTATTATCAATATTAAATTAATATATATTATTAAAACTATATATGACTATATATTAGATAAAATGATATATTATTATGTATAATTTAAAATATGTTCATAGTGTGTATATTAATATCATTTTCTTAATTACTTGAGTAATTAATCTTCTTTATATTAATGGGATATTCTTTATTATTTTCTTATTATTCCAAGAATATTCCAATATTAAACATGATTATCATAATTAATTTAGTTAATTATTTCAGTACTTGATCTACATTTGTATATATTAATGGGATTTTCTCAATTAATTTCTTATTATTTCAAGATATTCCAATGTTAAACCTTATTATCAATATTAAATTAATATATATTATTAAAACTATATATGGCTATATATTAGATAAAATCATATATTATTATGTATAATTTAAAATATGTTCATAGTGTGTTTATTAATATTATTTTCTTAATTATTCGATGTTTGTTTTGCACACATATATAAACACAATCATAAATTTATATATACACATGCACACGCATTAGAAGAACTTAAGAGACACATATGCACACACATGCACAAGCCGATGAATGGATCACGATATAGATAAAGCATATAGCTTTGTATTTATGATATAATTTAAAACCAAAACCAAAGATTTATAGTTACACACACTCTACATTGAGACTTACATATGTTTAGTGTTTAGAGTAAATAATTAGAAAAATGCGCATGCATTTAGTTTATATTAGTATAAAGATTTTATATTAATATATATATTATGTACTATATAAAATTTTATAATAAAATACTTGCATTGGGTTTAAACCCTAAACCAAACTGGAGAGATATGTTGCTTCTTTATTGAAAACATCATGTTCAACGCATGTATGATTTAGTCTGTGTGTATGTAACACATTGAATTTACACTTGTAATATGTATGTATGTTTGTGTGTATACACGTGTGTATGTATATATGTGCTTAATATATGCAATGTGATGATTTTAATTTGTTAACACTCTCTCTCTCTCTACATACACACCACCATGCATGACCCCTTCTCTCATACATACACACCTTGCATGATCCATAATATGTACTGATTTTACAATATTATGTACTATGTATGTATGTCTGTGTATAATATGTGTATGTATATATGCTAATATATGCAATGTGTACAAAATTAATTTTTTAACACTCTCTCCTCTCATACATACACACCATGCATGATCCATAATATGTACTGATGTGACAATATTATGTACTATGTACGTATGTCTTAGACTATGTGTATATTAATATTATATATATATGCTACATGTGAAAATTTAACACTCTCATAGACACAATAGTTAAACCCTTGCATAATTTATATTTTTGGGGTGTATGTGATACACATATGTATACAAATTTAAAATTATGATAATATAATAAAGAATATTCGTTTAGGGTCAATATATATTTATTTTTTTAGGGTTTAGGTATATTCTTAAAAGGAATATTCGATTAGGGCTATATATTTTATTATTCTTAGAAGGAATATTCAATTAGGGCTAATATATATTTTATTCCTTTTATATTCTTAGGGTTTCAAGAAGAAAGGCGGTGAAGGCGGCGATAGTGGATTAGAGCAGCTGTGCTAGCGGCTGTATAGATCTCTCTGGCGATGCAAAAGGCGCGATGGTGCAGTAGGGTTTGAAGGCGCATTCAAACAGGTGAAATCTCTTTCTCTCTCTCACACGCACACTCCGGTGTATATTTATTTATCTGTATTTATATGTGTATATCTTAATAATAAAATTTATTTATCTATCTCTCACACACACACGCACACTCCTATATATATATATATGTGTGTGTGTGTGTTTATCTGTATAATTTTTATTTGTTTCACTCACACACGCATACACACGATATACATATATACTATTATATACCTATATACATATATACATACATATATTATGTGTGTGTATCTGTATAATTTTATTGATTTATTAATTTTATCTCTTGCACACACACGCACACTCCTGTATAATATATATATATATATTATGTGTGTGTGTGTGTGTGTGTGTGTGTGTGTGTGTGTGTGTTTATTTGTATTTGTTTTGCTCACACACGCATACACGATATACATATACACATATATATACACCTATACATATATACATACATATATATGTGTGTGTATATGTTAATTTTATTGATTATTAATTTTATCTCTCGACACACACACGCACACTCTTATATATATATATATATGTGTGTGTGTGTGTGTGTGGTGTTGTATCTATATAATTAAATTTATTTAGCACACGCACAATATACATATATACATATGTGTGTGTATATGTATAATTTTATTAATTTATTTATCTCTGGCACACACATGCACACTCCTACACACAACATATAATATAATAATATCTGTGTTGTTTCTGTACGGGATTAACACCTGTGCGGCGGGATACATATACATATATTGTGTGTGCGTGGGATTAACGCCTGGGCCAGTAGGATTAATCTTGCCGCCTTCACGCAGGCCCTCTGCGCAGGTCATGGGCGGCAGGATTAATCCTGCCGCCTGTGACTTGCGTAGAGGGTGGCAAGATTAATCCTGCCGCCTGTAGCATGTGCAGAGGGGCCTGCGTGAAGGGCGACGAGATTAATCCCGCCACCCATGACATGTGCGGAGGGCCTGCGTGGAGGCCTTGCATGAAGAGCGACATGATTAATCTTGTCGACCCTTCTATGCTTGGTGGCGAGATTAATCCCGCCCTTTCTCTCGAGGAGGCATGAAAATGGTAGAAGGATTAATTCCTTCACCAGGCATTGAAGGTGGCGAGATTAATCCCACCAACCGCCCTTATCCAAATAAGAGTGTCTTAGGTGGGATTAATCCCGCTCACCAGGCATAGAAGGGGTGGCGGGTTAATCCCGCCACCCTTCTCTGTATCCCGCCACCTTCTCTGTTTCTGATTTGGTGAGCTAAATTAATCCCAACCACTTCTATTTGAGACGGAGAAGGGTTACCCCACACCAATTTAGGGACTAAGAAGGGTGCGAGATTATTCGACCATCCCTTCCATGGTGGGGAGATTAATCCGCCACCCTTCTCTTTCCTGTGAATGGATGTGCAATAAATCCGACTAGTTCTATCTAAGATCGAGAAGGGTGGCGGATTAATTTCGCACCCATTCAGGGGATCGAGAAGGGTGGCGGATTAATCCCGCCCACCCTTTTAGGACGTGTAGAAGGGGTGGCGAGATTAATCCCGTCCCACCTTCCATGTGAATATATATGTGTATTAGTATATATATCTCATTTTATTTACTTTTATTATCTTATCATAATATTTTGAGTAAAAGCCAGTAAAACTATGTGAAACTGTCCAAAGCTCACATTTGTGGTGGCTTTAAAACCAATGTTTCAGTCTTTTGCTAGCACAAACGTGAGCTTGGACAGTTAATTCCATCCACTTCTCTCTGAGACAAAAGAGGGGTATGTGAATTTATCTATGTAATAATTTTGTATATTCGGGTTTATACAAGTGGTGTACGTTTTTATATGATTATTCATAGTGTATTATTGTGCAGAAGGACAATTTGATCAAACAAGGAAATTGAGTCATTAGTATGAGTCGTGTCAAATTCTGGTAAGAATTATAATAAAATCTGTTATACTCGGATATGTGCTTGAAGAACTAATCATTTTTGTATTTAGATGTGAATTGAGGTGACATTAAAGACGAGAGCAGGAAGATGCCAAGGGGATTATGGATCAACTTGGCCATATTCAAAATAAATGGAAGCGCATTGGAGCAACTATGGTTGTTGTCAAACTAACCTTTGTCATATCGCGTGGACAAGCAAAACAATGGAAAGTAGATTTACTAGTCAAGCACCCGAAAGTAGGTTGCAAACCAGATTGGACAATGCTCGCACATATGCCTTGTCCATCCAATGTCACGTTCTCGGATCCAGAGGTTGCCATACAACTTAATCTCGGGTGGTTTGTCGACTTGTAAATAATAAGTTCACGTTTCACTGATGATGTACCGTGGAGTTCTTCTTCAACTCAACGAAAGCCCATCTTGGAGGGGATCCATTTAGATGTCTACTTCAAAGATCTTCATACTCATCGAGTAGGTTATTCCAGCAGATATTGCTTCACAATACAGAACATCCACAAGTGAGCAAATCGTCCCTTTTCACATTGAAGAAGAACACAACGACATCATTAGGGAAATTGAGAGGGTGGCTCGGTCCAGGTTCTTTACAGATCACATTCAATTTGCTTAGGAATCTTCAGGAGCTGGAAAGTGTGCTGAGAACATTAAAACAACTCAATCGGGGATAACACATGCTGATTCGAATCGCAGAAGAAAATCATCTGCATTTTGTCAGCTAACCTATGCATCCATGCTGCAATAAGCCATAAGGAAATGATGTTGAATGATAGGATTTATGAGTGTAGGGTTAAGTATGCAGCGTCAACCCAAACTTCAATTACATCCACTCAACCAAGAATGTGTAGCTGAACTCATGGAGAAATTGAAGGACAACAATTCTTACACCGTTCAACATAATGCTGTTTTGTGCCCATACTACAAAAGAAAGAAAGGCGCTGAAAAGTGTGGGTGACAACACCAGAACAAATCACGAAGATTCAGACGGAATAGAAAATCAATCAAGTACTACATCATTAATGGCCAGCACACAATAATGGCAGCCCAACAACTTCTCGATAACAAACAAAGGAATGATGGACAAAAACTTTCCAAGCATACCCGTGAGAAGCTGACAAAAAGATCGGCGTTTTTAGCTAAGCCAAATCTCACAATCGAGTTAGTACCATAAGTTATGGGCAGAATGGGACGCTGCCGACACCACCACTACAACACAAAAGGAAGAAGTTCAAACACATGCAATCCATGTCTGAAAATCTTCAGCGACCACAAAGAGCTACTATAGGGAAAGAACAATGTTCAAACTACCAAGTAAGTAATTTCTTGCAGGATTTATCTCGCTAGTATATTATATCTCGTCTTTTTTTTTAGAGTGTTGAAGAAATTGCTTTACATTGATTTTGCCCAGGTGGACGAGAAGGAAACATCCTTTTTGATGATGTTGATCTTTTGTCCCGAGGATAAATCTTTGCCAAACGGTTAGGAATTATGGAATCCTTTGCAAAAGAAACACTAAAGAAGAAGCAAACAAGTGAAGGGGAGGCCCTCAGAGAAGTCTGCAAAGAAAACCCAATAAGATGTCGAAGGCTAAGTCTGTTTAATTTACAAAGGATGTAAACAACGATTTCAAACTCACATGGTTGAAGCTTTTAAATGGAACAACGATGGAGGAGATGGAAGTCCTGACTGATTTGGTGATTGATGGCAAACTACATATTAACAACAGTAGTCCCACCTCTTCTTTTCATGTCAATGCAATGGAGTTGAAGATGATCATGCACTTCAAGGAGTGGTTGGGAATACACTGCCACAAACTGGGTTAGACCTCGGCCTCAACATACAAAGAGGTCAGTAAATATTTGCATTTGACAAATAATGATATGCTTGTCCAATGGGTGAATCAATCAAAAGATCTAGGTAAGAATCTATTGCACGCCAATGCCAAAAAGGAGAACATTGCATGATGCCTTCTCTTATGGCAATCCTTCAGTAGCGGAGAACCGAGTTAAACCTTATAAAGGAGGATGCTACGAATCACGACAAGCCCTAAATGTTTGTTATCGGATTCGAAGACTTTATGGGTAACATCACTGCTTGTAGAAACCGTTTCAATTGTTCGTGATGAATGGCGGGTGTCAAAAAATCCTTCAACAGATAGGGCACTAGAGGATTTGGGAGAAACTTAGCCATGTAAGCATGTACAAAGAAGGTATTTATTATTGAATTCATGCTTGCACTCTTCAATGATACCTACGTTTTCAGGTATTTATTTCTTGATTCTTACTCATGTCACCAATATTTTACCTTCGCCTTTGCCAAGAAGAATAGACATCGTTGGACAAGATTTTATATGAACGATGCTGATCTTAAGTGCATTGATACGGTTGTTCACTTGGTTGTTAGGAATGTGCCAAACAATTTCAAACTTCCAAATGACTGGCCAGGCATCTGTTTTCACTCCAAAGGGTCTAAACCTCCATCCGATACACCGATAGCTCAGAGGTACATATTCGGCAACGTTATCCAAACATCACAAGTCAAGCAGCACGGAGCATCACCAACTTGATTAGGGGTCCTCTTTGACTACTGCACTAGGGAATCCGTCTTGAAGGAGTGTTACCTTCGGGATACATGTGTGTTTGCCGTTGAAAAAGATAAGACCATGGTTGAGGACCTAAACAAGTGGATAGAGAGGTTCTCAACTGACTACCCCAACAAACCCATACAGGAGTATTTGGGAAAGTTTCCTCCCGAGAAGTGCGATAGCTCTGAAGACGATTTTGATTCAATGTCGGAGTCTAAGGACGATCTTCAATCAGATATTATACGGAAGATCATGAACGATCTACCAAGCGGCTAAAACCTTCTTCGCCTCACTCAAAAGGTAATAACGAAGAAGATTTGTTAATGAGTTCTTAGAGTGATGAATAGTTTGTAAATGAGTGTAACATAAGGCATTTTTGTATATTTCGTTTATATTTGTACAGAAATAAATTCTCAAGGATCAATGAAGCTTTTAGTTCAAACATTGGTCACACATTAATAAGGTAAATAATATACCTTGATAATTATAAGGTCAACTAACTATCATTTTGCAGATGTAATGAAATAATTAAGAACATGGTTTTTAGCATTGCCATGAGGTAAGAGAGGGGTTTGACGAAAAATTTTTTGTGCCACATGTCAGAATGACAGAGTTTATGCAAGAAATGGATAATAATGCAGCTCAAAACATTATTACCATGGGGATCACTTCAGTTTTTTCATCACCATTTCTAATGGCTTCAGTTCTTAAATCACTTTCTTTAGCGCTTGTAATATCTGAATTTTGTAAGGATGATGTACAATTAAATGATAAAGGGATAGGCAACAATATAGTGTCAACAGATAAATATGAAAGGGGAACACCATTGACATCCAACAACACAATATGGCCATGGGTAACATGGGGTAGCATTGCCTCTTGAATGCTTTGCAGCTTCATTGACAAAGGCTCGAGGATAGAAAAAAAGAAATTAAACAGGGAGATTTCATTTCTTGTCATGGTAAATTTTGATATAATATCATTTTCGTCCAGGGTTGGACCGTCTTTTTCAAAAGCTTAAGGAGATGGGTGCACTTGTGGGGATTTGGTCATGCGTGCAGATTCACAACTTGACACTACTGTTGAATTTGCTTAAGAAACATTATAGTGTTGCAGAAGAGGTGATTAATAAAGATTGAATTTTTTACCAGCGAATATGTTATAAACCTCTCGAATTTCACAATATAAGAAGGAAAGTAAGCCATACTTCTTCAAGAATGAAAGATTAATTGGGCTTCATAGGGAGATTAATCAATTAAGGATAATGAAGAACGCACATATCTTAGTGGTAGACGACTCTCCTCAGAAGGCTATGCTCAACCAAACATTGATCCAATCATTTCGACCCATATTCTGATACCAATACCATGGATGAGCTAGTGAATTACTTGGATACATGCCTCAGAAAGAAGAATCTTGAAAACTTTGTGAATAGTATCCACCATATCAAACATTTCCTGACGCTTTCTTTTTTTGTGATTTTGAGTTTTATAAAATGAAGGATAACAACCAGGCGCTTTATAATATTATTCTTAAGGAACGTCATTTTTTAGATGAGCCTTTATGCAGACCTGGTCTTATCACATCTTATGTATTAACAAGGATGACAACTCCTAACTGCATTCGTAAGAGTGTTAGGTGGTGGCAACAACATTAAGATATTGACCAAAATGATTTGATTAATTCGGAGAATGATGATTTAAACAAAATAAGAAGATTTCTCTGAATGGTTAGGGAAAAAGTATTTATAAATAAATTAACATGTTGATAAGAAAATGATTTCATTTGTAATTATGATTGATAGTATTTTTTAATTATTATAAACTATTTTAGAACGAAGATAATATGAATATTCTAAGATATTTTAGGAATATTCCTTACTATGTTAATTAGATTTTATAATATCATGCTCTCAAAAATATAGTTGGAGCCCTAAAATCAGCAGAGGACAGAGCAGCAAGGTTATTGAAGGATTAATTTATTAATTAATTAATATTTAAGGGTTAATTATATATTAATTAATAATTAATTAATAATTAAAACTTAAGTATTAATTAACAATTTATTTTATATTTCCATTTTCACGTATCATGCCCATTTTAGTTACAACGTGCATGTGTAACTGTAATTTAAATATCGTAAGTGCATTGTATTGCGATGCCTAGGAGAATGCAATGTGCAAGACATGAGAGGCCAATAGAGGGCAAAAAAGGGTACATCAAATGTTGCAATCTGCTCCAACCTCGCTAGCCATGATCCAGATACCACATGCCCACACAACCACACAACCTTGGGGAAGAGGAGGTAGGCACCTCAAAAGGGCCATGGAAATAAACGATGATGGCAATTCTAAGCCACAGAGGACAAAAAGAGGTATGAAAACTTTTAGGCATATCCTAAATAAATTTCATATATAAGAACATGCAAGAATGAATAACACTTGGAGGGGTGAAAGGATGAGACAAATGGTTGAACAAAGGTTTCCTTTATTGTCATAAATTTATATTTTTTTTTCCTATTAACTATAAATTTTCACTTGTTAATCTTTGGTTTCTTAGTTGTAAACTTTCTAACATATGTCCGTTCATTAATTTTAATTATTATCCTAGGTGTCTAGAACGCAATTAACATGGAGATATTGTAGTTCAAACTATTAATGCACAAGGCTATAATAAAATATGAATCTTTAAGTGAAAAAAAAAATTGATTGTTTAATATTATAAGAGATTGATCAAATTTTATGTTTAAGCATAATATTAAAACTTTAAACCTAGCCTTTTATATCTAAACCTTCGGTTAGTCAATCTTGTGGCATGATGCATTATCATCTCGAACTTCTATAGTTTCAGTGCTAACTATCTTGTTGTTCCGAAGAAGATATATTTTATCTCCAATATTAAACGTATTGCTGCATAAATTAATGTGTCATTTATGATATTTGTTTATGCAATATGCAAAAAAATCTAAATCAAGGGTGCTTAATATATATGCGTGTGCAATAATATATATTATGTATAAGTATAGATTATCATGCTTGATTAATACAAGTGGGA
Source organism: Selaginella tamariscina (assembly GCA_003024785.1). Taxonomy (NCBI): domain Eukaryota; kingdom Viridiplantae; phylum Streptophyta; class Lycopodiopsida; order Selaginellales; family Selaginellaceae; genus Selaginella; species Selaginella tamariscina. The sequence goes on from PUQB01000252.1 coordinate 287,226, forward strand.
CGGATTAATCCCGCTTCCCCGCCTAATATAATGGTGGGCAAGATTAATCCGTCCACGACTCTCTCCGATGAGGAAGAGTCGGCGGGATTAATCTCACCAATGCTTTCTCCGACGAGAAAGAGGTCGGCAGGATTAATCCCGCCAATGCTTCCTCGCGACGAAAGAGATCAACAGGATTAATCCCGCCATGCTTCCTTGCGACGGGAAGAGATCGGCAGGGTTAATCCCGCCCACAATTCTCACTAACGGGGAAGAGATGGCAGGATTAATCCCGCCAATGTCTCGCCTCTTAGAATTGGGGGCGGGATTAATCTCACCAACCATTTAGGAGACAGAGAAGCATTAGTGGGATTAATTCACCTCCAAAAATGGTGACATATTGGCTTGTTATGATGTGCCATTTAGTGAAACTATTTTAGGGGTTTAGGATCCATTATGATTGTACTAGAATCCGTTAAGGATTTATCCCATCATATATCCTCTTTAATTAAAACTTTTAGCTAGCCAAGATTTTAGAGAGTCTTAATGAGTGGTGGGATTAATCCCGCCAATGCTTCCTTGCTTCTTAAATTGGTTGGCAGGATAAATTACCACCCATAATTCTTTAAAACAGGGAAGGGGTGGTGGGATTAATCTTGCCATCTGTACTCTGCCTCCTAAAATGGTGGACGGGATTAATCCTACCCATAACTCTTTAAAATTAATTCCGCCAGCTCTTCATCCTTTCAGAGAGTTGTCGGAGGGATTAATCTCGTTGCCCTTTCTAAAAAGCGGAGAAGCATTGGCCGGATTAATTGGTCGGATTAATTCCGTCACGGGATTAAGTGTCCAAAGTTCACATTTGTGGTGGTTCTAAAACCAAATGATATTAGTTTTTTTCTATATCACAAACATGAGCTTTGGACACTTAATCCCGTCCACTTATCTCTGAGACAAAGTAGGGTATATGTGAATTTACCAGTGTATTAATATATATAAGAACATGTTTGTTATTATAATTTCTCGCCATTTAAATAGTTTGAGCACTTCAGAGAAAAATATGTATAACTCTATAAAGTTTTAATAGTGTATTTGTATATTTGGGTTTATACAAGTGTGTGGTGCATTTTTATATGAATTGTATTCATAGTGTATTATTGTGCAAAAAGACAGATTGATCAAACAAGGAGATTCAATCATTAATATAGAATTGTTATCAATTTTAGATAAGAAAAATCTATTATACTTGGATATGTTCTTGAAGAATTAATTATTTTTGTATTCAGATGTGAAATTGAGGTGACATGAAGAGAAGAAGAGGAGATGAGATGGGCAGGGAAATTCTAAAATTAACTTGGCTATATTTAAAAATAAACAGGAAGCACATTGGATCAACCATGGTTGCTGTCAAACTAATCTTTATCACATCGCGTGGACAAGCAAAACAATGGAAATTAGATTCACTAGTTAAGCACCCGAGGACAGGTTGCGAACCGAGATTGAACGATGCTCAAAATAATGCTTTGTTCCATCCAATGTCATTCTCGGATCCAGAGGTCGCTAGATACGACAAGAGACTCGGGTGGTTTTGTCAGTTTGTGGATTATGATGTTCACATGTTCACTAATGATGTCGACCGTGGAGTTCTTTTTCATTAAACGAAAGCCCATCTATGAAGGGGATCCAATTAGATGTCTACTTTGAGGATTTCAATACTCATCGAGTAGGTGTATTTGCAGCAGATATTGCTTCACAATATAGAACATCCACAAGTGAAGCAATCGTCCCTTCTCTTATTGAAGAAGAACACAACAACATCATTAGGGAGATTGAGAGGGTGGCTCGGTCCATGTTCTTTACAAATCACATTTAATTTATTTAGGAGTCTTCGAAAGCTAGAAGAGTGTACCAAGAACATTAGAACAAATGCAATTGGGGCTCACATATGTTGATTCTAACCGTAGAAGAAAATTATTTATCATTTTGTTAGTTGCACCTGTGGCATCTCATGCTGCAATAAGTCATAAGAAAATGATGTTGAATGATATGATTTACGAGTGTAGGGTTAAGTATTGCAACGTTAACCCCAACTTTAATTACAAGCCACTCAACTAGGAACGTGTAGCTGAGCTCATGGACAAGATGAAGGACGACAATTCTTACACCGTTTCACATAATGTTGTTTTATGCCCATACGATGAAAGAAAGAAAGGCATTGAGATAGTATTTGGTGGAGAAACTTAGCTGTGCAAGCATGTACAAAGAAGGTATTTATTATTGAATTTTTGCACACTTTGTTGATACCTACATTTTCAGGTATTTATTTCTTGATTTTTGCTCATGTCATCGATACTTTTGCCTTCGTCTTTGCCAAGAAGAATAGACATCGTTAAACTGGATTTTATATGAACGATGCTGATTTCAAGTGCATTGATATAGTTGTTCAGGTTCTTAGGAATGCGCCAAACAATTTCAAACTTTCAAATGATTGGCCATGCATCTGTTTTCACTTCAATGGGTCTAAACCTGCATCTGATACACCGATAGTTGAGAGGGACATATTCGGCAATGTACGTTATCCAAACATAACAAATTAGGGCTGCATGGAGCATCGTCAACTTGATTAAGGGTCCTCATAGTGATGCATGGGTTTTTGACTACTGCACTAGGGGATCCGTCTTGAAGGAGTGTTACCTTCGGGATACATGTGTGTTTGTCGTTAAAAAGGATAAGACCATGGTCGAGGACTTAACAAGTGGATAGAGAGGTTATCAACTGACTACCATAATAAATCCATACAGGAGTATTTGGGAAAGTTCCCTCCCGAGAAATGCGATAGCTCTGAAGAGGAATCTAATTCAATGTCGAAGTCTGAGAACGATCTTGAACTAGATATTAGACCAAAAGTTATCTTAAGGAGTACAAAATATTCATTTACTCCATTAACCATGAACTATTAAAGTGACAAATAGTTGTAAATGAGTGTAACATAAGGCATTTTTGTATATTTTCGTTTATATTTGTACAGAAAATAAATTCTCAAGGATTAATGAAGCTTTTAGTTCAAACATGGGTCACACATTAACAAGGTAAATAATATACCTTGATAATTATAAGGTCAGTTAACTATCATTTTGTAGATGTAATGAAATAGTTGAGAACATGGATTTTCAGCATTGCCATGAGGTAAGAGAGGGTTTGGCGAAAATTTCTTGTGCCACATGCTAGAATGACAGAGTTCATGAAGGAAATGGATAATAATGCAACTCAAAACATTGTTACTATGGGGACCACTTCAATTTTTACATCACCATTTTTAAATCACTTTTCTTTAACACTTGTAATATCTGAATCTTATAAGGATGATGTACAAGTAAATGATAAAGGGATCGACAACAATATAGCGTCAAAAGATAAATGTGAAAGAGACCAAACAAGTGAGTTGCAAAGCATTCAGTTGCAAGCATTTAAGAGGCAATGCTGCCCTTGTTACTCAAGGTCATATTGTGTTATTGGATGTCAATTGTGTTTTACTTCATTGACAAAGGCGTGGAGGACAAAGAAAAAGAAATCAAACAAGGAGATTTCATTCGTTGTCATAGTAAATTTCGGCATGATATTATTTTTCGTTCAGGGTTGAACCGTCTCTTTCAAAAGCTTAAGAAGATGGGTGCACTTGTGGGGATTTAGTCCATGCATGTAGTTTCACAATTTGACACCATTGTTAAATTTGTTTAATAAACATTATAGTGTTGCAAAAAAGGTGATTCATAAAGATTGGATTTTTAACCAGCGAATATGTTATAAACCTCTCGAATTCTACGATGTAAGAAAGAAACGCATCTTTAAGAATGAAAAATTAATTAGGCTTCATTGGGAGATTAATCAGTTAAGGATAATGAAGAACGCACAATTTTAGTGGTAAATGACTCTCCTTAAAAAATATGCTTAACCAAAACATTGCTTATATCATCTAATCACTTTCGACCCATATTTTAATATTAATATCATGGATGAGCTAGTGAACTACTTGGATACGTGCATTAGAAAGAAGAATCTTGAAAACTTTTATGAATAATATCCACCATTATAAAATATATCTTGATGCTTTTCTTTCTCGTGATTTTGAATTTTATATGAGAGCAACCGGGTGCTTTATAATATTATTATTAAGAAATGTCATTTTTTAGATAAGTCATTATTCACTCTTGTTTTTATTATAACTTATATATTAACAAAGATGGCAACTCCTAATTACATTCATGAGAGTGGTAAGTGGTGGCAATAACATAAAGATATTGACCAAAATGATTTGATTAATCTAGAGAGTGATGACTTAAACAATAAAAAAATTTCTCTATAATAGTTAAGGAAAAGTATTTACAAATAAATTAACATGTTAATAAGGAAATGATTTCATTTATAATTATGTTTGATAATATTTTTTAATTATTATAAAATATTTTTATAATGAAGAATATACGATATTCTAAGATATTTTAAGAATAATCCTTACTAAGTAAGGTTAATGAAGGATTAATTTATTAATTAATTAATATTTAAAGGCTTAATTATATATTTATTAAATAATTATTTAATAATTAAAACTTAAATATTAATTAATAATTTATTTATATTCTATTTTATGTATCATGCCCATTTTAGTTACAACGTGCATATATAAACCACGGGTGATTATCCAGGTGTGGATTTGGCAAAGGAGATTCTGTATAACAAAAGTGGATTATTCTGAATGCAATGACGGTTTCTCAGTGAGAGGCTTGGTGGTTGTAAATGGTGATGAGTGGGCATTCCGACCGCACGTCATGGCGCCCGCATTTTATCATGACAAAATCAAGGTATAAATATATTACTTACGCACGCATATAGGTGTGCGTCTATGCATATACATTCTTTCCAGTGTGGATTGTATATTATCATATACTAGTAGAAAAAATGTTTCTCTCTCTTATATTTTTTCGTTGAGTATACAGTCCCGTATGCGTGTGACTTTTATTTTTTTTATAAATCCAAAACGGTGTACGTTTATAGTGTTGGTGTGTATACACATATATTTTGTTTTTTGAACAGAAAATGGTTGGGACCATGGTAAGCTGCATATCGGATATGTTGACAAAGTGGGAAGAAAATGGTAGGAGATGGCAAAAAAGCTGTTGAAGTGGAAGTTAGTGAGCCAGTGACGGATCTAACGGCTCATATAATTTCCCGCACGGCCTTCGGAAGCAGCCACGAACAAGGTCACAAAGTGTTTGAGCTAGTGCAAACTTTGGGAGGACTCGTCGTCTTGCAGAGGTTCTCAAGACCTTGGACAGAGAGGTGTGTGTATAGCTTGGAGCCATATATCAAAGAGCTTGGCCATATATACACACTTTTACTCGCAAGCACTGTCACTTGTATGCAAAAGAATTGTTATGTTTAAGATGGGTCACACTCGTATGTTCGTTACACAGTACATACATACATATAATGACGTATATACATACGTACGTGCAAGATTCGTAACGAAGCTTCCAAAGGCATTTTCTATTTTGTTTGTTTTGTACTGGGAACAAATTGAAGGTTTGGTATAGGTCATGGAGATTGAAAAAAATGCTGCTGAGTGCAATAGTGCTCGTGTCAAGCTTGTTGCTATGGCGATTCCTTGTTCTCTTCTGGTGGAAACCGCGGTCGATTGCTGCAAAGCTTGGAGCACAAGGAATTCACGGACCCCCTTACAAATTGATGAGAGGAAACCTTGTCGAGCTCATTCTGATGCGGGAGGATGCCAAGAATCACGATCTGGATGGAATTAACCATGACAGTGTAAAGCACATGTTGCCAGATTACTATATGTGGTCTAAGCAATACGGTATGTTATTATAAATATAAAACAATAATGCTGACTTGATATGTTGGATATACATGCATAGACACGCAAAGAAGAATATGACATATATATGTGTACTAGGAAAGAGATATGTTTATTGGTGGGGTCCTGAGCCTAGAATCATGGTTCAAAACCAGAGCTTATCAGAGAGATACTATCAAAGAAAGTGTCACAGTTTCAGAAATCAGAAGCCATGGTAAGAGATTTGATGTCACCATGGTAAGATTTATGACTTGTTGTGTGGTATAGGTGAGAGGAACTATTCCTTTCATTGGTCGTGGATTGATTTTTGTGAATGGTGAAGAATGGAGTCACCACCGTCGAGTTGTTTCACCGGCTTTTCATCTGGAAAGTTAAAGGTTAGTTTAGTTATTAATCACTGGATTACAAGTTAATAATATGATTCAAGAATATGATAAACAGCATGGCAGAGTGCACTGATGACATGTTAGATAGCTGGGAAGCTAAACTCCAAACCCAACCGGAAGTGGAGGTTGCCAAAAGATTTCCGTAAATTAACTGCGGATATTATATCCCACACAGCATTTGGAAGTAGCTATGCCAAAGGTCAGAGAGTTTTTGAGATTTTTTCAGCTCTTCCGGAGCACTTCTCTACGTTTCCACGCATTAACTGGCTTCCAGGCTTCAGGTTGGCGTGTGAATGCATGCGTGCGTGTGCGTGTGTTTGTATACTATGATGTTGTTAAATCTTAATTTTGCAGGCGCATTCCATTGCCTGTGAACTTTCGAATCAAGCGTATGCAACGGGAGCTAAATAGTTGCTACTGGGCATAATCAATGAGCGCCGTCAAATAGTAAAAACGGGAAGAAGTGATTCTTATGGTAATGATCTTCTGGGATTAATGTTAACAGAAAGCACACGACAAAAGTGGCAATTTCAACGACAACGCGCTCGTTGACGAGGTAAGCTAGTCTTAAGCACAAGCGTGCAGAGAGAGAGAGAGAGAGAGATAATTTTAAAAATCTGTTCATAGTGTAAACTTTCTACTTTGCCGGCCATGAAACTACGGCTGCTCTGCTGTCTTGGAGTATGATGCTGCTAGCTGCATATCCAACATGGCAGGAGCGTGCTCGTGCAGAGGTTGTGGAAGTGTGCAAGGGTGGTGTTCCTGATGGAATACGATTAACAAGCTCAAAGTGGTACGTCTACGTATGCCACCTACATACACATTCTATACTTCCGTATCTATACATATACATATACATTGTATATTTGACAGATGGGGATGATTCTGTACGAGACATTGAGATTATACCCACCTGCTATAGTATTCATGAGAGGATGTTTTGAGGACACTAAGCTAGAAGATGGGTTGTACATACCAAAGGGTGCAGCAGCAGTAACATTCCCGGTGGTGGCAATTCACCGTGATAAAGAGCTATGGGGAGAAGATGCAGATGAGTTCAATCCGGACCGCTTCAAAGACGGGATTTCACGGGCATGTAAGCATCCCAATGCCTTTTTTCCTTTCTCTCTCGGCCCCGTGTCTGCGTTGGGCAGTCATTTGCATTGATTGAGGCAAAGGTGGTATTGTGTGCTATTCTGAAGCGTTTCTCATTTCAATTATCACCCAACTATCGGCATAACCCCTTTTCTAGACCAACTCTTAAGCCTTACCATGGCTTACCTCTCATCATGAACAAGTGCAAAGCCATGAATAAAAAATAAATAAAATTCTCATTAACCATGTTATAATCAATTAAACTAAGTATGCCTCAAGCGTGTTATGCTACGTGGTAAATTTTATGTTAAATATAGTAAAAGTGATGTTCAGGCTGGAACAAGTATGAGTATGAAAGCAGCATATGATAGTTACCAATAAGAATGTATTCTAAGAATTCTCATGCTTGTATAATAATCAACAGACGGATTATATTCCAACATTTTTCTATTATTAAGTGAATCATTAAACCAGCTAAATTATTTAGCTAGTAATTCTATTTAATTTTTAGTAAAATTCTTAATCAAGTAATTATAATTTAATTGTTTTATCCAATTCTTTTGAGAAGTAAGATTCGTTTTGAATAATGTAATCAAAGTCTGATTCAAACTCATCTTAATTACATAATCTATGCGACTTTGCCCTTGGAACTTGAACGTGAAAACAAGCTTTACACTGGAAAGAAATCTGGTTAAATGAAATTTTATAATTAAGTAATACTATAATTTGAGCGATCCAAAGCTTACTATCCAAAGCGATCCAAAGCTTATAATTAAGTAATACTATAATTTACTATCCAAAGCGTTGAGACTTGAGCTTTTAACATAGTTGAATAGTCCTTAAATTATGTTGAAAGAGCCAAACTCAATTATCAATTTAAAAAACATGGGTAGTTTAATAATGTTGGTCGACAACTACTTTGTCCCAATGGAGGTGATAAGTCAACTCCTTATGAATAACTTATAGGTGGTTGAGGCAGTTTTCCATTGATGGATTGATTGGAATATTAACACAAGCATGCAACGACTAACAGAGATGTTGACCATGGACTGTAAAGAATGATGATTCACATATAGAAGCATGCATCGAGTTGTTGTACACAAATTTTGCAAGAGGCAAGAGGGTGACCCATTAGTTGCTAAAGCATTGAAGGTACTGCTTCAAGGTATGAATGATCTATTTAGATTGACCATTGATTTGTGAATGATACCCAAGGACAACTTACACTCAATATTCAAAAGCTAGAGTAGTTGCTTCTAAAACTGAGCAGCAAACTGAGGTCTATAATTAGTGACAATATTGTTTAACAGACCATGCAATTGGAAAACCTTCCTAAGCACCAGTTCTGTTGTCTTCTCATTTGTGATGGCCTTTGTACATGGGAGAAAATGAGTCATTTTGGAGAACTGGTCCACCACAATCAAAGCCACATCAAACCCCTTATATCATGAAAGGTCAATGATGAAGTCTATGGAGATTAAATTCCAAGGACTAATTAGAATCGACAATGGCTGAAGCAACTCATACGAATGAGGAAGAGGGGCCTTGGACCAACAACGAACATCACAAGTGTGTATAAAGTTTGCTACATACTTTCAAAGTTAGGGCCATCCTGAGTTACCAACTTGAACGTCTTATGGGTGCCAAAATGTTCAGCAACAGAACAATCATGACAATCCTGCAACACTTGAAGATTACATAGGCCATCTGGAACGTAAACAAGATTGTTGTTGTCTTGGAGTTTGAACCAATTGTAGTCACCATGGTTATACTGGGAATCAGAACTTAAGCCTCGATCCTAAGCAATATGGTTCAAAACATCCTGAGCAACTAGATCTATTAATAATGTCGCATGAACCATGTCAAAAACACTAGAGATTGCAACACCTCAGTAACCATCAACTTTAACCGGTCTAATCCTAGAAGAACCTGCCATTATTGCTTAAATGCTAGGTCACTAGGACAAAGAATCAAGTAGGATCACCGGGATAGAGCATCTACTTCACCATGTTGCAAACTTGGTCAATACGTGATGACAAAGTTGAATCTTGTTAAGAACTAGGCCCAACGAAATTATCAATGACTCAAAACACATGCTACTTATAAGCACATGAGCTTCTTGTGGCCGTTGTAAGCTATTCCTAGTGTGGCAAACCCTCTAAGAAGTGCCTCCATTCTTTAAATAAATCCACAAAAGCTCCTTGTCATATACCTCTGGTGCAAGAAACTTGCGGGAGTGAAATGCTACTAGGTGGAGTTGACCATCTTCATTGACCTGGGATGCATTAGTCTCGATGACAAAGGTTTGGGTGAGCCAATATTAAAGTGGAGGTGAAGGCTTGCTTTAAGGTGATAAAGGGCAGATTTTGCCTTCGGTGTCCACACAAATGGTTTGTCCTTCTATGTGAGTTTGGTGAGTGGTCGCACGATTTTGGAGTAGTCCTTAATGAACTTGCGATAAAAGTTGGCAAAGCCGAGGAAACACTAAACATCTCATACAAACCGTGGGACTTACCAATTCAACACAATTCTCACCTTGGTAAGATGCATTAAAACTCCTTCTAGCGAAATGATGTCCAAGAACTCAATATGGTCTTGTTCAAAATTGCACTTCTCGAGCTTGGCATAAAGGCCATAGTTTTGCAATTTCTATAATACATGCTGAACATACTCCTCATGCTCCTCCAATGTCTTGGAATATATAAGGATGTCATTAAAGTACAATATCATAAACATGTTCAAGAACTCACATTAAAACATAGCAAGTGCATTGGTAAATAACATCACTATGTACTCAAAATGTCTGTATCGTGTGCAGAATGCAAACTTCCACTCATCTCTTGGGTGCATCCTGACTAAGTTATGTACACCTTAAAGATCAATCTCGATAAAGTAATTGGCCTTGACAAGATGCTCCCACATCAGCAGTAAGAGGTATCAATTTTGTACTGTTAATTTATTGAGCTCACAATAATCCACTACCAAATGCAATGAACCATTCTTCTTTTTGACAAAGAAGATAGGTGCATTGACTAAAGATTTTGAGTGTCAAATGAATTCAGTGAAAAAGTTCTTTTCAATATATGCCAGTAAAACCTCAAGTTTTGTTGGAAAAAGCCCATAAATTAGACTTCAAGGGGGTTGAGCACCTTCCACCAAGTCAATGGGACAATAATATGTCCGGTGTTTCAAGACTTACTTGAGTTAGTAGACTTGGGTGCTGGGGTGATGTCTAAAACAAAATTGATGAAGAATCCTGTTTACCTTCTTGAATGAATTTGTTTAATGAGATTGTGCAAACTTGCAAAAACTCCAAAATTGAGTTTGGAGAGTTTGAAACCTTTACCTCATTCAATAGACTAAAACTTTGCTTGTGCTAGCGATGGTCAGATTGTGCATCTTGACCCAGAATGTACCAAAGATAACTGAATACTCAAGACTGCTGATCATGTTGAAAAAGATCCTACAAGAAGCATCTCACAAGGTCACTTGGATGAGCTCAGACTCTTTAATAACATCACATGATGCAACAGGCTAGGAATTCACAATAGAGACATAAACTTGGTATGGGAGAGCTTCTTTAAGAAAATAGAGTGTCAACATACAAAGGTGCAATGCATGAATAAACATTGGCTCCAAAGTCCAATAGAGTTGATGTTATGACCTTGTGGCCATGCAAAGCTTAGCTTGTGTCACGAATGATTTACTAACTCGAGATGATGGAATAAAGCTAGTTGTTTGCAAAGACTTTTTATGCTTGGGATTGTCTAACCAAACGACTCATATTTTGACTGGACTTACTCATTTAACTTCTCATCCAACTTGTTAAAAACTTTGAAATTGTTGCTTCAACTCAAAAGCTTAAGACTCTCAAAGTGGACGTGGTTGATCATGATGGGTTGAGGATTTGTGTGGTCAACATGGTTGATCGTGTGCCTCAACTTGTTTGTGTAGTTGATTGCAATATGACTAGGACCACCATAGTAAAAACACAAATCGTTAACCCTACAACATTGCTTCTCAATTGGGGTCAGGGGACCTCAAAGCTTGAGTGACCTGGCACTCCATGGGGATTGGTTCAGATGGAGCATGTCCTCCATAGTTTCCCATTGGTGTTATTGAAGGTGAAGTTACTGTGTAAGTGTATTCCCTTGAATGAGACTATTGGAACTGCTATGTGCAATGTTTTAATAACTGAGTATCACACAATAAGTCACGACTAATAACCTTAGAGAGACTTATCGGGTCCTCATGAAATGTTAGAAGGAGGTCCATGACATCATTACGGAGCCCTTGGTAGAATTGGTCAATTAAAGCTTTTTCATTCCATAGCACGTCACATACCAAAAACAAAATGTTGAACACCCAAACAGAGTCCATGACCCAAGGTGGGTAGCTGACCCTGGCAACCTCAAAATGATGGCACAGGTAAATAACAATGGATGTCAGGTGGCACTAACAAATCAAGACAGGTGTTAGGTAGCACTAACAACATTCTAGGTGCAAAGAAGGGCATGTCTGAAAGAGGAGCATTAAGATAGTGGACCAATATCCGGTCCTATGGAAGTCATCCACTAGGAGAATGCCATCAGGGTTAGACACAAGTACCACCCAACCCACTATATAAGCAGGTAGGCAAGAGGGGTCCTTTTAGTTCATCTTTTTCTTATGTCTTATCCAAGTGCTTAGATAGAAGTCTTGGGCATTGGCCACCTAGGGAGGGCCACATGGTAATTCAAGCTACAATACATACATGTTCCCTTCTATGTTTGTTACAGCCTGACCTCTTGGAGTCTCTCTCTCTCTCTCTCTCCCCTAGAATGAGCTCGTACTTTACAACGAAACTCTAGACCTCTTATACACGAACCTTTGCAACGTCTGGGTAGAGGCCACCACCACATATTTCCAAGCGACTTGAGGTGACGACTAGACCTCCGGGTCAGAACTTTGGGACTTGATGTTGGCAACAACGTCCTGGCGACCACCGAAACCACCTATGTTCACCCCACTTTTGGCCTAGGGAGTCCCCGATGACTATTTGTGGCGACCACAGAGGGACAATTATCACACACTTATAGAGTTCACTGTAGCAAGCCAAGTTGTCACCCGAAGGAGAGATTAGAGAACATGAGTTAACTCGTTTGAACAATTGGATATCAATGAATATCAACTAGTTAGAAGAATGCGACGTGCAAGACATGAGAGGTTAATAGAGGGCAAAAATGTACCTCAAATGTTGCAATCTACTCCAACGTCGCTAGCCACAACACTGATACCACATGTTAACACAACCACATGACCTTGCGAGGAGAGGAGGTAGGCACCCCAAAGGACCATGCAAGCAAATGACAATGGCCTCGAAGTTGATCTCAAGCCACAAACACCAAAAAGAGGTATAAGGCACATCCTAATGAATTTTAAGTGTAGGAATGTGCAGGAATGACCAACACCTAAAGGGGTGAAACCATCCCATGATGACATATGGGAAGGATGGGACAAATGGTTGGACAAAGGATCATAAATTCATTTTTTTTTGCCATCAACCGCTGATTTTCACTTGTCAACCTTTGGTTCTTTAGTTATAAACTTTCCAACATGTGTGCAAAATCTTGTTGATTGATTTTAACTATTATCCTAGCGTGACTAAAACGCAACTAACATGAAGATATTCCAGTTCAAATTATCAAGGCCAAAGCCTATAATAGAGTACAAAAAAATCTTTTAATGAAGAAGGAAAAGAAAAATATATTAATTGTTTAGTATTACTAATAAGAGATTAGTCAACAACTTGTGTTGAAGAATAATATTAGAACCCTCCTTTATATACTAAGACCTAACATCCCTAGACCACTCACATAGATTTGAATATGAACCTTTCGTTCTAGATCTGATTTTGGACTATCAGTTCCTTATTATAAAATATTCTAATGTTAGCATATACCAACATTAGCATCAACTCAGTATAGTTTGTCATCAACATCAACTTGGTATATTTTGGTGTTTCATGACACCTATATTCAATGTTAGCTTTGAATTTGCATTATATAGTATGTCTTATGTTCTCATCAACTTGAACATGTATCTACAATGGTGTGGAGGAAAGATGAGATGGTCATTTCACTCAAAACACCATCAGCTTCTACCTAGAATTTGAGTCACAAGTTACTACATTGTTGGCAAAGTTTACAAGAACACTAGCTTCAAAGTTGATAAACAAGATGTAGAAGAAGGGTTGTGACAAGATACCCTACATGCCTTTCATACTATTAAAGAAGAATGAACTTGTACATGTATTCCAAGAATATTGATAACTTCATGGATTCCTTTCGTGAACACAATTAATAAGTACTTCACATACTTTCATTGTGTCTGTTGTGGTTGGATTGATAGAGGAAGAGGAAGCAAAGATTTTAGGGAATTCTTTCTGGAAGGAGAAATGTGAGAACTTCTTGAACAAGTGTTGTGCCATTCCAGAAATTACCTTTCTAGATCGGATGGCGTTTGATGTGTGAGATTGTAACCATCGGCTTCAATGGCAGAACATAATAAAGGAGGAGAGCCCTTTTGCAATAGTAAAGACTACCACATTTGTGTTAATGTGACATTACTAAAAATCCAAGATGACTATGAGAAAGTGTACTCATCTAGACCCTAATGACAACAAACATGTAAGTAAGGAATACTCCCACTAACCCAATGGTACTGATGCATTCTTGCGAATGTGTAGAGCTCTCACCTTAGCATGCATCGAATTGAGACTTTACACTCTACATCAATACATCAAGTTTGGAAACAATGAATATTATATCAAGAGGCTTTTAAAAGAAGACAAAAGGATTGTTAATGTAGAAATAGAGAGTGGGGCCGAAGTTGTTGGGTCTCTACCAAAAGCAGCGCACATCTTTAGTATGCTTAATAGTCTTCCATATCTGAATATATATCCTCAGTCATCCTTGGCACCGAGGATGACTAAGTATTCAATAATATTTCATCCTTGGTGCCGAGGATGATATTGATATTTGTTTGATTATGTTTTTGGCAACACGACAATAGTGTAGAGGAGAGGGAGAACATTCAAAGGGCTAAGAGGGATGGAAATGCAAGTGTACCAGTGATAAACAAGATCAAGTAGGATGTTCGCAACCATTGGATAACGACAATAGGAAAGTACTTTTCCATAATCAATAAAAAGTTGAATGGACCTAAATTTGTAGGAAAGATTACCATATTCTAATGGCCCGAGGCTAGAAACCGAAATCTTAGGTTGGAAAAGTGGATTGTTCTTGCTTGGCTCCCTATGATGGACAATGACTGGGTATGAGAATTTAAAATGAGTGTCATGTTCAACACTACCAAAAATAACTACAATCGTACCAAAATCAAACAAAGAGACAATGACTTCAAGCCATGATTGTATATCAAATAGATGCATTTTCAAGTAATAAAGGAATGCCTGACAATATACCATGCTTTGACAGTAGGTATGAAGGGAATTGTGGATGACATCACTGTTTGGCTAAAGGAGTTACTTGAAGAAGTCCCTCCATCTCTCATGATATTTTACATTATAAAGGTGTTCAATGTATTGAAGAAGGACATAAGGGAGCTCTTCAAGATCTTGCAAAGGATCACCATACTCGATAAGGTTTCCTCTTGCTATCTAAATATGGACCTCTAGTTCTAGATCTAAATCTGAACAATCAGTTCTTTATCCTAGAATATTTTGGTGTCATGCATGAGATTTTTGATCTCCCGTCTCCAAGTGATTTAAAACCTATGAAGAGTGTTATTCTGAGTGGCTTGTTAAATGCTCATGAGGTAAGAAGACCTTATTTAGTGTATTTAAGTATTATTGATATTTATATTCCATTCACCTATTAGATTTTGCAATCTTGACGAACATTATTCCTCCCTACCCTCGTTTATGCAATGGGCTTTAGGTTGTATACAATGTGTCATTGCCGAAGCCGATAATAGAATATGAGCGAATCATTAGCAAAGAAGAAAAGAAGAAGAAAAAGAATACTAATTACTTAGTATTAAAAGAGATAGTGTTGAATAGGAATATTAAAAACTCAACCTTGGCCTCCTTTATATACTAGGACCTGCATCTTTGGATCACCGGTATAAATTTGAATTTGGACCTCTAGTTTTGGATCTGAATCTGAACCTTTGGTTCTATATATAAATATGAACCATCAGTTCCTTATCCTAGAATATTCAGCATCAGCATCAACTTGGCAATTTCTAATGGTTCATAACACCATCCCCCTCTTCAGCGACAAGTTCCACAAGTCAAACCGTAGTGAGATCCAGACTTGTTCGAGTACTAAGCATGAAATTTGGCAATGGCTTGTTGAGCATTACCCAATGCTCCACAAGCTCAGTCACTAGGAGAGTAATTAATTCAGTAATAAAAGCTTAACACGAAGGAGCTTGGAGTCCAAAATAGCATGAACTTCAAATTCGGGTTTACTGTCGAGTTCAACAGGTGGTGGCAGTGGCACAGTACGTCCAGGAATGGTACTAAGTGTATATGGCTCAAGAACATAAATGTGAAAAACTGGATGGATCTTCATGGTAGAGGAAGTTGAAGATGAAATGCAACATTGTTGACCTTATTGTTGATTGAAAATGGTCCAAAGCATTAATAGTTGAGCTTCTGAGATGGTCGAGTGGTCCGTAAACTTTGTCGAAGGAGCCAAACTTGATAACTAGTTTGAAAAACATGGGCAATTTGATGACATTGATCGACAGCTACCTTGTGAGAGGCTTGGGCTCGGTGGAGGTGATGAGTCAACTCCTTGTGAATAAATTGAAGGTGGTTGAGGCAATCTTTTACTGATGGGTTGACCAGAACCTCAATACAAGCATGCAACGACTAACAAGGATGTTACAAAAAATGTGGACTAACTTATAAAAGCATGCATCAAGTTCTTGTATGTAAACTCTGCGAGGGGCAAGAGATCAGCCCAATTGTCATGTTGGTAGTTGCTTAAGCACCGAAGGTACTGCTTCAAGGTCTGAATGGTACGTTTAGATTAACCATCACTTTATGGATAATACCCCGAGGACAACTTACACGTAATGTTCAAAAGCTAGAGAAGTTGCTTCCAAAACTTGGCAACAAATTGAGGGCCACGATCGATGACGATATTGTTGAGCATACCATGCAATCGAAAAATCTTTTTAAGCACCAATTTTGTTGTCTCCTCACTTGTGATGGACTTTGTGCATGGGAGAAAATGAGCCATTTTGGAGAATTAATCCACCATCACCCCCAATAGCACCAATGGGAAACCATAGTCATGCTCTAACCCAACTCAAGGACCAGTCCCCATGGAGTGTGAGGTCACCCTTGACGCTAAGGTCCCTGAACCCAACTAAAAAGCAACATCATAGGGTCCATGGTTTGTGTCTTTATTATGGTGGTTCTGGTCATATTGCAGTTGCCCCAACGCACGATCAACCGTTCACCCTACGAATCCTCAACCCATCATGATCAATCACGTTCAGGTCATTTAGATGAATCCCAATTGTTACACAAATGATTGCTCGGGTAGGTTAGTTGAACTATTACTCACGGTACACACTACCACTTGAGCTTGGTTTGTACCTTTGTTGGAGAAAGATTCATTGTTGTTGGACAACTTTGAGTTGTTTATTTCGAAGTTTAAGCATTGCTTTGGCGACATCGATAGTGTTCAAATGGCAATTAACAAGATTCGTCGACTTCAATAAAGTAACTGCTTAGCTTCAGTATATGCGTCAAAGTTTCACCTTTTGGCATGCGACGTGCTATGGGATGAAAAGGCCCTAACGATCAATTTTACCAAGGGCTTCGCAACGATGTCAAGGTCTTCCTCTTGACATTCCATAAAAACCCGGTAAGTCTATTTGAGGCTATTAGTTGTGCCGTATGATGCAATAATAGGTTATTTGTATGTTGTTTAGAATGGTTCCAATAGTCCCGTTCAAGGGAATACACTTACGTTATAGCAGTGGCTTTCAAAACCGCATCAAACCCCTTCAATCAAGGAAGGTTAATGATGAAGTCCACGGAAATTGACTTTCAAGGACTAGTTGGAATCGGCAATTACTAAAGCAACCCATATAGATGATGGCGAGGGGCTTTGACCTTGTTGAAGACATCAATAAACTCATTGTACTTAGTTGATAATTGAACTTGAGATTTACTTGGCCTAGACTTGGGTGCTGGGGTGATAATTATAGCAAACATTGATGAAGGATCCTGCTTACCTTTTTGGATGAATTCATCTAACGAGATCATGCAAACTCACAAAGGTTCCAAAATTGGATCTGGAGAGTTGGAAATCTTGACCTCCCTTGGCAATCAATGGTCAAATTGTGTAACTCGAACGATAGTGTACCAAGAATAACTGGATACTCAAGACTATTGATTATGCTGAAAGAGAGATCTTGTAAGAAGTATCTCCCAAGGTCACCTGGATGGGCTTAGACTCCTCAATAACAACACCAAATGCCATAGGTTGAGAATCCACGACTAAGACACACAACAAGCCATTTTCTATGGCTTTTTTTGTTAAAAGCCATTACAAAAGCATTTTGGTCGTGAATGAGAAAATCCTATATTGAGTGCCACTATGTGGTCTATGGCTTTTGATTGTGCTACACGTGATGGCTGTGGTTTACTAATTTTAAATATGGAAAAATGAGTGTAAAATTTAGTGTTTTGTTATGTGAATATAGTAATGCTTTTGAAAATGAAATATATAGTGCTCACACGTCTGAAATGAAATATAGAATTTATATTGTCTTCTACAGTGGAGAATAGATGTGACTTTATTTAATGCTAATACGTTAATAAAAAATCTGAAAAATATAGTGTTTTTTTCCCTGTAAAAAATAGTGAGAAACACATTGATACTATAGATGTGGATCTCAAAAGTGTATTCTAAATATTATTGATAATATTGGAATATGAAAATGATTTACATATAGGCCATCATAGTGGTTAATCTGACATAGCTAAGCTTCACCAAAACTCCTTGCAGTCCCATGCATTGCTTCTAACTTTAAAGTAGCCCTTCTCAATAGCTCGGATTAGAAGGTGTTGTAGTGCCTTATTAAATTTCATCGCTGAAGTAATTGTGAACACCTTACATCCCTTGTTCTTATTAAATGTAGTTGCCCATGACTTCACTTGCCTCAAACTGATTTTTGCAATCAACATCGTACCCATGAACAAACATGCAAGTGACTTTAATTGCTCCATGTTCAGATCTCTCACCCTTGCTTCTCAATCTTTCGGCAACTACAAAAAGATTACTAAATGTAAAAGTGAACAATGAATAAAGTATTACTCACTTTGAATACATGTTCAGTCAAGTTTGAGTTCGGCCTATGTATTTCCTCCAAAAAGAGACATTGCAATCTCCTCGTTCTGTGCCATATAAAACCATGCCTAATTAATCCTTCACTGAGTCAAGGAAAGGCTACAAGGTAACCAAGTTAAATGTGCTTTAAATATGGAAACCAAAACTAGAACCAAGTCACTTACTTGTTTTTCATCTGGATCGACACTTGCACCAACAAAATTTTGAGTTGAATCCATAACTTCCTACAGATCAAATACAGTATAACGTTTACACTAACATACACAAAAGAACAAAACTTGACACTTAATTGTGTGATGCCTCCACCATTCTTTGGAGCAACATCATGCTCAAGCTCCTTGGGGTTAGTATTAGAGTCTGTATTAGACTCTAAAACGTCACCAACCTTCTATTCAAAATGCAACATATTAGTCAATACAAATCAAAATACCAATATAGCTTACTTTCTGCGAGTTTGGAATGGGTGTCATGTTGTTGTCCTTGCATCTCCCATCCATATCATCCGCAGAACTAACAAAATTTCAGTTGTGGATCGTTGTTGGTTTTCTCAAGGTTCTTGTGCAAATTCTCCTGTGTGAATTCACCACCACTCCATCAAAAAATCGCATGTGGCTCTCAAAACTGGTTCCTACCTCTGAATGTGAAGGATTGACTAATTTTTCATTTTCAAAGACGTTAGATTCTTAAAAAATGTCCTCAAAATCATCATCTACAATATGCATGCAACACTCAGGCCAACACACAATATCCTGCAAAAAAGCCATAGTCAAAGCCACATAGAAAGCCACATTAACGACTTGCCTCTACATGAAGTTGAGAAGTGTTCTTCGGTTGTGCATCTTCTATTGGATTTGTCCCGTGAATGGTAGGAATGTGGACATCTTTTTACAACTCGGCCTTCCTTATAATCTTAACTCGCAAAACCGAATAAAGGTGGCTTGGGGGTGTAAATCGCTCCAACACTGTTGTTGTCCCCACCTGCACAAACCAAATGATCAATTTCAACTATGCATAGCACAACACAATACATACCTCTACTTCGCCAAATGCACCAGGCTTTTGCATATGAATAGAATGCAACTCCACAATAGTAGCTCCCCACACATAGGTCCTCTCAAAAACACCTTTTGCCTTTAGCGTTGCTTGCTTCCTCACAATGGACCGGCGTTGGCTCGTCAATTTGAGTCCTATCTGCTTTTCGGCCTCTGCTTTAATCTCTGCAGAACAATCAGGGCCATATAGGGTGTTCACAACTTGAGCTCTTTTTTTGCAAAACTTTTGTGCTTCAACGCCTTTGAACTTAGCAACCATGAAGTTAGGGAATGCATCCCTCACGATTCTCCTCAAATCCTTTGCCGAACACACTTTTGCAACCTTCGCCTTCACTGTGTGAGAATCCATCTCCCTCACATGACATTTTTTGTCTCCACTAGTGTTGCGGGGCTCTGCCACAGGTACTAGTTCCACATTGTTGGTTGCTGTAAAAGCAGAAGGTTTTGGAGGCCTTAAGCTCGTCCTCACAAGAGCCACAATGGAAGCTATTGTACCCCGCCTGCATCCTAGTCCAAGCCAATCATTTGTTGTCATTGACAAGAGAGCATTGCCATTGATCTTCTCCTTGCATGCAATAGGTGCGAAATCCATCTCGGCCAAGGAACCAAACTTAGCATTCAATAAACAAAAGAAACCAGAACTCTCAGAAAAACCTCCTTTATTTCTATTCACTGTAACGTTAAGTATATTGAGGCACCGCTGTGCATGATGCCCACCTGTACATATCCCAAGATTTACCTGGGATACTCCGAATAACTCAACCACCGTGATATAATAACCAACCCGGTATTGTAACTCTATTGTAACTCCCTCCCCTCAAGCTGAGATACTCAGAGCATCTCTCAGCTTGACAAACTGAGCTTCGGGTAGTGGCTTTGTAAAGATGTCTGCAAGCTGCCTTGTTGTGGGTAAATACTCCAAAACTATCTCCCCCGACGCAATCTTTTCACGAATGAAGTGGTGCTGCAGCTCAATATGTTTCGTCCTAGCATGAAAGACAGGGTTGTGAGCAAGTTGCAATGCACTCCGGTTGTCACAGTAAAGCATGGTCGGTTTCCCCACATCCTGACGTAACTCTAGAAGCATGCGACGGAGCCAGATCACCTCCTTGGCAGCTGTGGAAGCAGCAACATACTCCGCTTCAGTACTTGACAATGCTACCGTTGCTTGTTTCTTGCTTGACCAAGATACCGGGGCACCACTCATGATACAGCAGATGCCCGAGGTAGAGTGACGGGTATCTTGGTCGCCAGCCCAATCTGAGTCCGCAAATGCTTGCAAAACCAGCGTCCCATGGCCCGTGCGTTGAAAGACCAAGCCAAAGTCAAGTGTGCCAGCAATATATCTTAGAATCCTCTTCGCTGCCTGCCAATGCAGCTCAGTGGGAGCAGAGTTAAACCTGCTCAGGAACGAGACCGCATGAGCCACATCAGGTCTGGTTTGTTTGCAAGATAAAGCAAGCCACCAATAAGAGAGCGATACTGAGAAGGGTGAGCAAACAAAGCCCAGATCTCGTGAGAGACGTTGACCAGACACCATGGGAGTCGGTACTGGTCGAGCTCCAGACATACCAAACTCGGTAAGTAAATGAGCCGCATATTGCCTCTGGGAAAGTTTAGTCAACCCTCGTTTACAGTCTCAGTAAACTCAAGTCCAAGAAATCCGCGAGCTTCCCCTAGATCTTTCATGGTAAGACTTCAGCAAGTTCTTCGCAGCTTCCAAAGTCTCGAGATGATTAGCAACCATGAGACAGTCGTCAACATAGACTGCGATCACAACAAACCGATCTCCGTCCGTCCGGCAGTACAAGTTTCCATCGGAGGCCAGCTTCTCAAAGCCCTCAGCGCATAGGAACTCATCAATACACTTGTACCACTGCCGGGAAGCTTGCTTCAAACCATACAAAGCCTTGCGCAACCTACAGACCAGGTCACCATCCGGATGTTCGAAGCCCTCAGGTTGTTTCATGAAGATCTCCTCCTGCAGATCCCCATTCAGAAAGGCAGTCTTCACATCCATATGGTGGATGTGAAGATTAAACTCATTGGCAAAAGCAGTGAGCACACGAATGCTAGTCATCTTGACTAGCGGACTAAAAGTTTCCTCGAAGTCAACCCCAGGTACCTGCGAAAACCCCTGAGCAACCAGGCGAGCCTTAAACCTCTGCACCGAGTCGTCCGGGTTCAATACCAAACTGTATACCCAGCGACAACCAACCACGTTTCGGCCAGCAGGAGGAGAGGTAAGCTGGTAAGTTCCTTTCTCCTGTAGAGAATCATACTCCTCTTGCATTGCACGTTGCCAGTGCTCTGCTTCAGGAAGCTGCATCGCCTCCTTATAGGATCTAGGAACCCGAGGTACAGCAGAAGTATGTAAATTCATCTTCACAACAGGCTTCCTTGTTCGCGTGGAACGGCCAGCAATATCACGCCCATACTCCTTTGGTTTAAAGTTCAACGATCCCGTGAGTCTCTGAACCTCAGCCGGCATCTCTACAGCAGATACCCCCATGCGATGTGAGATCCCCAGAGCTTACAACAGGTTCAAAACTAGGATCAGATTGTGCAGACTCAGCCTGAGAAGTCTCCGGCAACAACATACTTGGCTCGGTGAGACCCGGAGATGGAGCAGCAGCTTCCACAACTCCCATCTTTGCATCTGACGACACAGGGGCGAGTTGAGTCGACTCAACAAGTTGGCGAACCTCAGACGGAGCCTCTTCAAGCTCACCATCCCAATCCCAAGCCTCAGGCTCCCAAGCCTGCTGAAACTCACGCTTGAGCATGACCCGATCCTTATAAAATACATGCTCATCAAACTGGACATCTGTTGAGACAAAAACCGAGCTGGTCTGTGGGTCCCAAAGTCTGTAACCCTTCTGGGTTACCCCATAACCAATCAGAAAACCAACACGGCTCCGAGAGGCGAGCTTGTCTAGACCAGGCGTGGTAAGTCGAGCAAATGCTAGTGCTCCCAGCTTTCGTAGCATGGCGAGCCTCGGCTTCTGACCTGTCCATCGTTCATGAGGAACCATGCCTGATAAAGACGAGTGGGGAAGAAAGTTCTGCAGGTAAACCACAGTCCTCACAAGCTCACCCCACAGGTTGTGAGGAAAACCAGTCTGCAGGAGTACACACCTCACAGCATCCATGATAGTACGATTCTTCCGCTCGGAAACTCCATTTTGCTGAGACGAATGCGGACAAGTCTGCTGCTGCAAGATCCCTCTCTCCTTGCAAAAAAACTGGAAAAGGTGAGAGGTAAACTCTCCACCCCCATCCGAGCGAAGAACCTTCAATCTCCTGCCTGTGGAAACCTCAGCCGAGAGCAAGAACTCTTGAAAAGCAGCCAGAGCTTCTGATTTCTCACGCAAAAAATAGACTTGAGTATACCGGCTATGGTCATCAGTGAACGTGATGAAGTAGCGTTTTCCTGTGCGAGTTTGCACCCGCATTGGTCCACACAAATCGGTGTGAACCAAATCCAACAATGCAGCCGCCCTCGAATCTGAGCGCGGGAAGCGCCGCCGGGTCTGTTTTCCCTGAACACAGACATGACAGGGAGATACCTGAGGCTGCCCACTACCCCGAATGGTCAAGCCTTCGACCAGGTTCTCTCGAAGCATTTGCTGAACGCGCGGCAAGGACGGATGCCCTAATCGTTCATGCCAGTCCACAAGAGTCAAACCAGTCGGCTTAACAAACATGGCAGCCCTAGTCTCAGGCTTACAGTTGACCCGCAGCTCATATAAATCCCCTTTCCGGGGAATTGCAAGAAAGGGCTCTCCCCGAAAAAAAAGCACACAACGATGTTTTGAAAACAACACTTCAAATTCATTATCCGTGAGCCGAGCCACCGAAACAAGATTTTTCACAAGACTTGGTACAAACCAAACATCTCTTAAGTCTAAGGTCCCGCCTTGGGCCAGAGGAACTTCAACCACACCTCTCCCACGGACCTTCTGCAAATGCCCATCACCAAGCCGAATCATCATCCGCTTAGCATCACTTATTCGTGGAACAGCTGCTCAGACCTCATCATATGCCTTTCAGCACCAGAATCGAGAGTTAGAACAACATCATTTGCAGCTGAAACACCCACCTCTTCACCAGAAGCAGATGCCTCTGATGCCTCAGCTGCTGCAGCCAGTGGAGTTCCAGCCTTGAGGCCCATCTTCCTGAGCCACTGGTGCACATGGCACTGTGCCTTAACATGCCCCTCAAGGCCACAAGCAAAACAAGTTCCTCGGAACTCACCCCGAGGTTTACCATTCACATCGCCTGGAGTCCGCGCCCCAGATCTCCACCAGACTTCTTACCGAAGTCATTTCGATTACCTCGACCTCTCCCCATGCCTTTCTTCCCAGCATGAGTCATGAGATGCGCATCAGAAAACGTGGTCTTAACCCCCGATGAGGACTTCATGATACCTGCCTCAGAGAGCTCGGTTCTGATCATCTGCTCGGCTTTCAGGTAAGAGTCGGCCGTGGCCCGGGTCACAGTGGCCAAATCCTTCACAGAAGCATCCTGGAACATGGCACACAGTGCCAAGATCTTCTTGGATTCGGAGTACTCCGCAGGACTCCCCTCCAGCTCGTTGATCAGATCATTAAGCTCTATAAAACGATCATCGAATGATTCACCTGGCAGGTAGCGCAAATTCTTGATTTCGGTCTCCAGCAAATTGATGCGGGAGGTTGTCAGCACCCCGTACTGCTCATTCAACGCTCCCCAGATCTCCCTCGCCGAAAAATTCCGATATCGCATGAGCAGGTTGTTGGAGATTTTGGACAGGATGAGTGCCTTAGCACGACCGGCCTTGTCTTCCACTTCTTCAGCCGCAGTCACCAGATCCTCCTCCGTCACCTCGCCAGTCGTGGCAGAACTCGCCCCCATCACGCGATCAAGCAGAGACTGCACAGGACTGACCACACACCAAAAATCCTCAAGCCGGAGCACCATGCTCATCTTTTCTCTCCAAACAAAGAAGCTCTTGCGACCATCGAATGCTTCTATGCTATTGAAAACAGCAAGAGCATATCGGTTCCCATTTGAAACCATGGTTCACAACAAAAAAGACCCCAAGATCACCGGCGTGAGCCAAACTCCGCTCCGATACCAAAAAGAAACCAGAACTCTCAGAAAAAAAACCTCTTTCATTTCTATTCACTGTAACGTTAAGTATATTGAGGCACCGCTGTGCATGATGCCCACCTGTACATATCCCAAGATTTACCCGGGATACTCCAATAACTCAACCACCGTGATATCATAACCAACTAGTATTGTAACTCTATTGTAACTTAAACTACCCACCTCTTCTATTGTTTTGCTTTCCAGATCCATGGCACCTGCAAATATGAGCAATAAGGAGGGAAGATCGATCACTCCCCACAATCCTCGCTCCCCAAAAAACATGCAACCAAAAACACTACTGCCAAAAAAGCCCCAAATCAAAACCTTATGTGTGGGAAATTTGGGCAAAATGAAAATAAATAAACGGCAAGACTCGTGCATCGCATGTGATACCATGTTTAAAATTGCATTTTAATGGCAAAGTCTGCATTTTTCCTATGAGACTTGAACTCGCGCCTGTTGGGACTTTAGTGCCAAGAGGCCTTAACCCGCGTAGCTGATGCATGCTCCAATGTAGCTTCCTACCAACATTAAATAACATTAACATTTTTGCACTAGAATTCCCCAAAACGAGTCTTGTTGCAAATTCACCTCCAAATCAATAATGACACGATTTAGGAGACAATATGTTGTCAATGGTGAAGAAGTCTCAAGGAGTGCATGGAGGTGGAAATCAGAGGAAATTGGTGCAACAGCAACAACTAGATGGGTAGACAATCAGGAAGACACTAGTGTATGTTTGTAAATGTGATGATTGCCTTCATATTCACAGTTTAGATGGTAAATGTTGGAGTTCTTCAAGCTTCTACAGACACTTACATAGTCTTTGTTCCTTGAAGTTTTAATTTGCAGAATGATGGGACTGATAAAGTAGCAGAAGAATGTCACATTCCGAATCTAGATGAAGTATAAGCTATGGATGATGTTACCATGATCAAAGCTGTTTTTGAACATCTCCAAGGTCCGATGGAAGAAAAACATCGATTATGAAGGATGTGGTGTGATCTGCCTGAGGATGCAGCTGGGGAGCATGTGCAATTGAGAGTTCGTAAGGAAAATGTAAAGGTCACAATAGAAGCCACAATGCTACGTTCTTTGTTCCAACTTTGCAAATTTCGATAATGGCCATATTTATGAAGCACTTCGTTCAAAGTCTTGGATTTATTATTTGCCACTAATCACCAGAGTCTAGCTTGGATCTTTGATCCTTCTTGGACAGGGCGTTGCGGGGTTTGAAACTCCCTCGAACATCTCGTGCTTTCGATAGGTTGCTAGCATGATTGGGCATGCCAAATGCAGAGAGGAAGAATTTTGTTGCCACAAGGATTGGCCAGCTTATGTTTTTGGTGATCCAGAGGAACTGTGTGTTTGCGGGTAAATTTACTTTTGCATTTAGCGATAAAGTTTTTAGCTAACTATAGTAGCTTTTTTATAATATGGTACTTAGGCAGAGGTGCAAAGTATGCAGGGAAGCATGCCCCTGTTGTGGATATGGATCAAAAGATGCAGTATCCTTCTACCTACCACTTTCTACAAAGGCTTCACTCCGTGCAAAGGTACGATCCATATGTTGGGAAGACCTGCGGCCTTGGTAGGCAAAAGAAAGCTGGAAAGGGAGGGCTGTGCATGAACCTCCATCAACTATCTCTGAGATCTGGGAGGGCAGTATGTGGCGGCAATATCAAGCTTTTTTTATCCTAACCAAGAATTTGAGCTTCCAATTCAATGCACAATGCTATGAAGAATTCATCCGCCAATGGCCAGAAAAAGATGCTTGTATGGATACTGTTGTGCTAGATGCCTATGGCTACTACAAGGTGGACTATCCGCGTTGTGAATCTTCTTTCCAAGCTCAGAGGATTATTGTGAGGGAGATCCAAGGAATTTAGCACTACAAATCCATTGGGACGGATTTCAGTTAGCTCGAACCAAATAGAGGTGCAGTGGGGCTTTGAATGCAAAGATCTTGAATCTAGGACTTCATGGAACAATAGTAGCAATAATGACCCTCCCGGTCATGTACATCCCGAAGTCACAAATGGAAGCCGGTGTCACAACCCGATACAGGATATAGGATTTCGGATACAGGATATGGTTGCAGGACTTTCCTATAGGATATTCTTACCAGGATTCCGGACACAGGATACGGTTGCAGGATATTCCTACAGGATATGCCACAGGATATGCCTAGAGGATAAGGGACATGTGGACTCATCTTAGCCTTTGCATGCATGCAACCACTTTTAGCACAAATGCCTAGATTAGCTCTTGGAGTTGTGAGCATAAAAGCTCCGACCTAATTGTTGTACAATTAGTTACTATCAACACCAGTCTTACTACGATCAATCTCGTCTTGTCTTGTTCTTGTCTTATTTCCTGTCCTGCTCCTATCTCGTTCCTGTTTCCTGTCCTACTCCTGGATCCTATCCTGCTCCTGTTTTGTTCTCGGATCTTGTCCTGTTTTTGTCTTGTTCCTGGATTCTGTCCTGCGCCTTCCTGTCTTGTTCCCGGATCCTGTCTTGCTCCAGGATCCATCATGTTCCTGCTCTCGGTCCTGTCCTGAGTCAAGCCTTCCTGTTCTTAGAATCCTATTCCCTTCCTAGTTTCTGGATCGTGACTTGACAGTTTGATAGTAACTGCTTCATAGCTCTCCATTTTCAGCTACTTTTTCCTTGATTCTTTTCCTTCGTTTCCTCCTTTTTTCTTTCTAGATATGCTTGATTTTGAGCACTTTTCAACGCGAGCACCAAATGCTGCTTCATGAGCTAGCCACTTTGCGCCAAGTGGTCACCGATTTGCAAGGTTCCACCATGCGGCACATAGCTGCTGATGCATCCTCCAAGGCTGCTGCGCAGGCTCTCTCCCAGGCATCGGTGGTTCCTCTTCATCAAACTTTTCTTCGGAGCCGAAGTTAGCATGCCAGAGAAGTTCAGTGGTAATCATGCGATTTCCAAGGTTTCCTGAATCAGATCCGCTCTTGATCCGTATGCAACCACGGCGCTACTCGACTGATGCTCAAAAGGTGGGTCTTTTGGCATCCTTACTAAGTGGATCTCCACGGGCTTGGGTTGCCCCTTGCTGGAGCGTGACGATCCATTGATGGAAGACTTTGAAGGTTTCGTGGCTGCCTTTGAAGCCTGTTTTGGAGATCCTGATAAGTACACCGCATGCACGAAGTTACGGAAGCTCACTCAAGGATCCCGACCAGCTTCCGTCTATGCATCCGAATTTCAGCAACTTTGCACGAACATTCCATGGGACGAGACTGCATTGATCGAACACTTCCGTTTTGGGTTGAGGGACGACGTGAAGGACCTTCTCCTTACGTTACCGGATGCCCAAACATTAGCGGAGATCATGCAACAAGCTGTTCGTTGCGACAACCGTTTGTTCGAGCGTGTCAGGAAAGATCCCGTCAACAGTTCTGCAAACCAATCCTGCAGCTGTGGTACATGTTCCTGCACCACCTTCTGGAGTAGTTCCTATGGAGGTTGAGAAATCCAAGCGTGGCTCTCTTTCCGCTGCCGAGAAGCAACGTCGTCGCAGTGAGAACCTGTGCTTGTATTGTGGTGGAGCAGGACACAAGGTGGCAGATTGTCCTATTAAAGCCAGGAACTTCAAGACGCGTGAAGTCGAAGCTGAAGTTCAGTCGGAAAACTCCAATGTCCACTTCGTCTAGGAGCCGCGAAGTTGGACGTAGGTGCAGGCTCCATTGGTGCTGCTCATACCATCCCGTCACTTAAGTTTCCTGTACACATTCATCTTAATAATCGAGAGCTCATGGAGTTTGCCTTGTTAGACACTGGTGCAAATGCATGCTTCATGGATGACACGTTTGCAACTCAACATGGCATTTCGGTGGTGAAGTTGAAGCGTGCAGTTCCTGTAGAGGTGGCCGATGGGCGTCTAATTGCTTGGTGCAGTTACCCATGCTACCGAACCTCTCTCCTGTAGTATGGCACATTCAACTGTTCAATTTCCTTCAACTTGATCAAGACTCGGTCGACTCCCATCATTTTGGGCATGCCATGGTTCGTTGTTGCAAATCCGCAGATCGACTGGAGGTCTAGGACTCACGTTTTCCTCTCCAACTTCTAGGATCAATCCTGTACCTTCCTGTGTGCAGGATACATCCTTAGTATCTGAGGCAGTACAAGCTACAGGATTGACCGTACCTGTTCCTGTACCAGTGTTGAAGACTCCTCCTCGACAGGATTCACCTCATGGCAGTTCCTCAGCACATCCGCAGGCTCTCCCCATTCCTGTAAGTTTGCGGTGTCCTGTACAGGGTTCTTCCAATCCTGTATCAGTGTCGAAGGTTCCTCCTCAACAGGATCCACCTCCTGTTGATTCGTCAGCACATTCGCAGGCTTCTTCCACTTTGCGCAACCACGGACTCCTGTACAGGATTCTTCCAATCCTGTACACTCACATCCACAGGATTCTTCAATTGAACATCAATCCAAACACACAGGTTTTTTTTCCTGCTCTCTTTCTGTTACCCTGCCTCTGTTCCACCCCCAAGATCCTTCCTCTTTTTCAGTCACAGCTCCCTCCTTCTCCTCTCCGAGTTCTTACCACTACCATGCATGAACTCGCCACTGATCCTGCTCCTTCCACCTTTTTGCCTTTCAAGTAACTCCTACGTCCTCTTCTACCTTTCCTGTATCCGACTCTCCTGTTTTTCAATCTCCTTCCCTCTCCTTCTTCTCTCCTTCTTCTACCATCCAAGTACCACGACTTTAAGGACGTTTTTGACAAGCACAAGGCTGCAGTTCTTCCTGTTCACAGGTCCTACGACTGTCCTATTGATCTTGGAAGGAAAGACTCCACCATTCGGACCGATTTATGCATTGTCACCCACAGAGTTGGAGGTTCTTCGTCAGTACATCGAGGACAACTTGGCATCCGGCTTCATTCGTCACTCAAAGTCCCCTGCAGGAGCCTATCTTCTTTGTCAAGAAGAAGGATGGGAGTTTACGTTTGGTTGTGGACTACAGGGGTTTGAATCAAGTCACCATTCGGAATCGGTACCGTTGCCATTGATCCCGGAACTTCTCGATCGGCTGCGAGGAGCAAAGGTGTTCACGAAGATCGACTTACGAGGGGCCTACAACCTTGTACGGATTCGTCCGATGAGTGGAAGACTGCCTTTCGTACAAGGTATGGACACTTGAGTACACGGTGATGCCTTTCGGCCTTACCAATGCCCCAGCGTGTTCCAACACATGGTGAACGACATCTTTCGTGACTTCTTGGACCAGTTTGTGGTGATCTACCTCGACGACATTTGATTTTCTCCAAGGACCAGGCGGCACATGACAAGCATGTACGATTAGTTCTACAGCGGCTTCGCGAGCATGGCCTG
This sequence comes from Selaginella tamariscina, assembly GCA_003024785.1. Classification (NCBI taxonomy): domain Eukaryota; kingdom Viridiplantae; phylum Streptophyta; class Lycopodiopsida; order Selaginellales; family Selaginellaceae; genus Selaginella; species Selaginella tamariscina. The sequence continues at coordinate 317,489 of PUQB01000252.1, forward strand.
TATGCGAAGTTGGAGAAGTGTTTTTTCGATAGGGATTCTGTGGAGTTCTTGGGCTACATCGTCTCTCCTGCTGGCGTTTCCATGGACATGCACAAGGTGAAGACCATCGTGGAGTGGGAGAGGCCCAAGTCTGTACGAGATGTACAATGTTTCCTTGGCTTTGCAAACTTCTACAGGCGGTTCATACAGGACTTCTCCAAGCGTGTACTTCCACTCACGGAACTCACCAAGCGCACAGGGTTTTCTCTTGGTCCGACAAGGCGGAACATGCATTCACAACACTCAAGGACGCCTTCACGACAGCTCCGATTTTAGCACATCCTGACCCTTCTCGTCCTTTCTTCATTGAAGCAGATGCCTCGGATTTTGCAGTAGGATCCGTCCTATCACAAGTTGGAGAGGACAAGTTGCTTCATCCTGTAGCTTTTCACTCTCGTAAGTTCCTGTCGGCGGAGATCAATTACGAGATTCATGACAAGGAACTCAAGGCCATTGTGGATTCGTTTGAGGAGTGGCGGCATTTCCTGGAAGGTGCTGCACATCCTGTACAAGTTCTTACGGATCACAAGAACCTGGAGTACTTTCAAACGGCTCGAGTTCTCAGTCGGCGACAGGCTAGGTGGGCGGAGTTCCTATCACGTTTTGACTTCGTCATCGTCTACAGGCCCGGTTTTCGGAATGGCAAGGCGGACGCATTGTCTAGGCGCTCTTACCTTGCACCAAGCCCGGGCGATCCTGCATTTGACTGTCAAAGGCAAGTGTTGTTGGGTCCTGATCGATTCCGGCTTGCGGCACTGCAGGTTCATCAGGCTCCAGCAAATTCAACACTCCTACAGGACGTCCGTTCGCAGTTGGCTACAGACGACTTGGCAAAGAATGTGTTCTCACACATTCATCCTGACGTTGCAAGTTCCTCTTCCTCCAGTTCCCGTTCCATACAGGATGGACTCCTGTACCGGGAAGGTCTCCTGTACGTTCCTGTTGTATTTCAGGACTCGTGTGGTACAGGATTGTCATGATACCCCGGCTACAGGACATTTTGGTGTGGCCAAGACAGTGGAGTTGGTGACTCGCAACTATTGGTGGCCTGGGTTGCGAGGTTTTGTGGAGAGGTTTGTACGGAGTTGTGACACTTGTAGCAGGTCGAAGATGCCTCATCATGCACCCTCTGGTCTTCTTCGTCCTCTTCCTGTTCCTTCTGCTCCTTGGAGATCCATTTCTATGGATTTCCTCACAGATCTTCCTCCTTCTCGTGGATTCGATGCAGTTCTTGTGGTGGTTGACCGTTTCACCAAGCAGGCTCATTTCCTACCCTGCAACAAGACAGCTACAGGTCAGACAACTGCCGAGTTGGTGATCCGTGAGGTGTTCCGACATCATGGTCTTCCTGAGAGCATTGTTTCCGATCGAGGTCCACAATTCATGTCCAAGTTTTGGCGAGAGCTTCTTCGGAGTCTACAGGTTAAAGCGGATCTTTCTTCAGGATATCACCCACAAACGATGGGCAGTCCGAACGCACAATTCAGACCTTGGAACAGTATCTTCGTTGCTTCATCAGTTACCAGCAGGACAACTGGTTGGACCTTCTTCCAATGGCGGAGTTTGCCTACAACAACTCCGTTCACGCATCTACAGGACAGACACCTTTCTTTGCTCTTACAGGCCACCATCCACGTTTTGACTTTGCTCCTCCGCTTCTCCTTCTTCCGCTCCTGCAGTACAGGATCGTCTTCAGCATCTTCGGCAGGTACAGGATGATCTCCAGGTTCATCTTCAGCAGGCACAGGAACGATACAAGCATCATGCTGATGCTCACCGTCAGCCGGCACCTGCATACAAGATTGGTGATCTCGTGTGGCTTCTTCGTCGACACATTCGCACCAACAGGCCTTCTTCTAAGTTGGATTTTCAACGATTGGGCCCTTACAGGATCGTGGCGGAGGTAAATCCTGTAGCTTTCCGACTCGAGTTACCATCCACGGTGAAACTTCATCCTGTGTTTCACACCTCCTTGTTGGAGCCGTATCATCCTTCTTCTCTTCCGGTCGTTTCTTCTCCTCCCCCTCCTGTGGTCATTGACACTGAACCTGAGTACGAAGTTGCAGCCATCCTTGATTCTCGTCTTCATCGCCGCCAACTCCAATACTTGGTGGATTGGAAAGGTATTTGCCTACTGATCGCACTTGGGAACCTGCATCCAACTTACTCCATGCTTCTTCCAAGGTTGCTGCCTTCCATCGGCATTATCCTGCTAAACCAGGTCCCAAGACTCGTGGAACTCGTCTTTAGGGAGGAGGTGCTGTCACGACCCGATACAGATACAGGATTCCGGATACAGGATATGGGTTGCAGGATTCCTACAGGATATTCCTACAGGATTCCGGACAGGATACGGTTGCAGGATATTCCTACAGGATATGCCACAGGATATGCCTAGAGGATAAGGGACATGTGGACTCATCTTAGCCTCTGCATGCATGCAGCACTTTGCATGCATGCAACCACTTTTAGCACTCATGCCTAGATTAGCTCTTGGAGTTGTGAGCATAAAAGCTCCGACCTAATTGTTGTACAATCAGTTACTATCAACACCAGTCTTACTACGATCAATCTGTCTTGTCTTGTTCTTGTCTTGTTCCTGTCCTGTCCTGTCTCTCCTTTTCCTGTCCTCTCCTGGATCCTGTCCTGTCCTGTCTTCCGGATCCTGTCTTTGTCTTGTTCCTGGATCCTATCCTGCGCTTCCTGTCTTGCTCCGATCGTCTGTTCCTGTTCCTGTCCTGCTCTCGGTCCTGCTCCTGAGTCAAGCCTTCCTGTTCTGGAATCCTGTCCTTTCTGGTTCCTGGATCGTGGCTTGACAGCCGGCACAGATAGCCTCGATCCATTCCTTGATCTTCTTGTTGATGAATTGACAACACTATTTGTGCAAGGGATGGAAGTTGATTATAGTTTGAGTTCTGAGCACTATGGAGGACTTCCACAAAAGTTTCAAATGAGAGTGTTACTATTAGTACTTTCTGCTAATCACCCTGCACAATGCGAAGTACTAAAACTATCAAGTGGTAAGAGTTTCAGTTATGGCATCATTTTATAGCTTTTAGTGCGGTCATCATTTCTGGCTTCTGAGCTGGTTTCTGTAAGTAATGGTTTTTTGTTTTTGGCCAGCACATTCACTATCATTTGTGTTTTTGCAGGTGGGAAAAACAGTTGCCGAAAATGCAAAATGCCTATGTTGCAAGATGGCAATCAATGGAAACATGCAAATATTCTTCAAAATTCCATGGAACCAGCAGCAGAACGTTCCTTCCAAAATTCAAAGTGCTATTTTGGAAGTTGAAGCTGCACCTAACCCCACGAGGATGCGTCATCTCCAAAGGGACTCCGAAGTTCGGTCGCAGCTGGCTACATCGACTATACAATGTGTACAGGTTTGTAGGACATTATTTAATTGAACTTTTAGTTACATTAACTACTGTTTTTTTTTCTTCAGGTTAAGCATTCTTGAGTTGCCTGCTTGCGACGTCATGCATCTGGTGTCTTCGAATGTGCTCAAAGTGTTTATTGAGGCGTTGTTCACCACTCTAAAAGAAGTCGGGGAAGAAGCCACTATCATGGCAAGATTGCAAACCATACTACAAAACCAAACTAGTTGTATAAAGAAAGGTCGTGCACCGAATCATCCAATGACACGTTTGTTTGTTCTGGAAAGCTGAAGAACATCAACACTTCACATAGTGGTACCTTCCATGCGTTGTGGATGGTCTCATAGACACTAACCATTTGCGCCTTTGTTCATTACTGACTGAACTTACGAGAGTTTTGTACGATTGGAGCAGAAGTCATGGTTGGACTGTGGAAACATTGGAGGAATTTCGTGAGTACTGCAACACTATGGAGGTGTTATGGGTTGAAAGGTTTGGTCCACATCAATCAACACTAATACATGCCTTTGGAAGAGGTCACTTGTGCGAGGATATCTATAGATATGGACTATCTTCAAATACTTGGTGCTATTTGTATGAATCAGATTTTAAAGAATTGAATGCTATGCATACAAACAACAAGGAGATGGAGCTCACCTTTACAAAGGCTCATTTGAGGTGAGGATTTGTTATATGTTTAATTTTGAACTAACGTTTTCAGGTTTTTCTTTACGACAATTGAGGAAAAACTATGGATGAGCGTGATGTTATGTTGCCTCCAGAGCGTCTGACTGCCAAGCTTAATGCAAGCTTCGTGAAACCGAACTCCATTCACTATGCTAACACAGTTCTGGTTAAGGACGGAATTGTTGTTGTGAACTCGGAGGACGTAGCAGTTGACTTGTTAGAAAAATGTTTAGAGTATGGGACTGCGGCATGGAGGCTGCGTATTGCTAAAGTTGGAATTCTCATAAATATGCAAAAGGTCAACAAATAACACAAGTGCAACTCGTAGTGGTTTCCAGAATAATAGGAGCAGTTTTTTGATGAGAAGTTATCTTTGAACATCGGGTCTATCGACACAAATCTATGTGTCTACTGTCAAGCCACAATTCAGGAACCAGGAAGAGAGCAGGATTCTAAGAACAAGAAGGCTTGACTTAGGAACAGGACCGAGAGCAGGACGGAACTAGGAACAGGAACAGGACGGATCCAGGAGCAAGACAGGATCAGGATAGGATCCGGGAGCAAACAGATCCAGGAATAAGACAGAACAGGACAGAATCCGGGAACAAGACAAAGCAGACAGGATCCAGGAGCAGGACAAGAACAAGAGCGAGACAGGAGCAGGACAGGAAACAAGACAAGAACAAGACAAGACGAGATTGATCGTAATAAAGACTGGTGTTGATAGTAACTGATTGTACAACAATTAGGTAGAGCTTTTATGCTCACAACTCCAAGAGCTAATCTAGGCATGAGTGCTAAAAGTGGTTGCATGCATGCAAAAGTGGCTGCATGCATGCAGAGGCTAAGATGAGTCCACATGTCCCTTATCCTCTAGGCATATCCTATGGCATATCCTGTAGGAATATCCTGTGTCCGGAATCCTGTAGGAATATCTGTAAAAGTCCTGCAACCCATATCCTGTATCCGGAATCTGTATTCTGTATCGGGTCGTGACAGCACCTCCTCCCTAAAGACGAGTTCCACGAGTCTTGGGACCTGGTTTAGCAGGATAATGCCGATGGAAAGGCAGCAACTTTGGAAGAAGCATGGAGTAAGTTGGATGCAGGTTCCCAAGTGCGATCAGTAGGCAAATACCTTTCCAATCCACCAAGTATTGGAGTTGGTGCGATGAAGACGAGAATCAAGGATGGCTGCAACTTCGTACTCAGGTTCAGTGTCAATGACCACAGGAGGGGGAGGAGAAGAAACACGACCGGGAAGAGAAGAAGGATGATACGGCTCCAACAAGGAGGTGTGAAACACAGGATGAAGTTTCACCGTGGATGGTAACTCGAGTCGGAAAGCTACAGGATTTACCTCCGCCACGATCCTGTAAGGGCCCAATCGTTGAAAATCCAACTTAGAAGAAGGCCTGTTGGTGCGAATGTGTCGACGAAGAAGCCACACGAGATCACCAATCTTGTATGCAGGTGCCGGCTGACGGTGAGCATCAGCATGATGCTTGTATCGTTCCTGTGCCTGCTGAAGATGAACCTGGAGATCATCCTGTACCTGCCGAAGATGCTGAAGACGATCCTGTACTGCAGGAGCGGAAGAAGGAGAAGCGGGAGGAGCAAAGTCAAAACGTGGATGGTGGCCTGTAAGAGCAAAGAAAGGTGTCTGTCCTGTAGATGCGTGAACGGAGTTGTTGTAGGCAAACTCCGCCATTGGAAGAAGGTCCAACCAGTTGTCCTGCTGGTAACTGATGAAGCAACGAAGATACTGTTCCAAGGTCTGAATTGTGCGTTCGGACTGCCCATCGGTTTGTGGGTGATATCCTGAAGAAAGATCCGCTTTAACCTGTAGACTCCGAAGAAGCTCTCGCCAAAACTTGGACATGAATTGTGGACCTCGATCGGAAACAATGCTCTCAGGAAGACCATGATGTCGGAACACCTCACGGATCACCAACTCGGCAGTTGTCTGACCTGTAGCTGTCTTGTTGCAGGGTAGGAAATGAGCCTGCTTGGTGAAATGGTCAACCACCACAAGAACTGCATCGAATCCACGAGAAGGAGGAAGATCTGTGAGGAAATCCATAGAAATGGATCTCCAAGGAGCAGAAGGAACAGGAAGAGGACGAAGAAGACCAGAGGGTGCATGATGAGGCATCTTCGACCTGCTACAAGTGTCACAACTCCGTACAAACCTCTCCACAAAACCTCGCAACCCAGGCCACCAATAGTTGCGAGTCACCAACTCCACTGTCTTGGCCACACCAAAATGTCCTGTAGCCGGGGTATCATGACAATCCTGTACCACACGAGTCCTGGAAATACCAACAGGAACGTACAGGAGACCTTCCCGGTACAGGAGTCCATCCTGTATGGTGAACAGGTTGTAGTCTGACGGGAACTGGAGGAAGAGGAACTTGCAACGTCAGGATGAATGTGTGAGAACACATTCTTTGCCAAGTCGTCTGTAGCCAACTGCGAACGGACGTCCTGTAGGAGTGTTGAATTTGCTGGAGCCTGATGAACCTGCAGTGCCGCAAGCCGGAATCGATCAGGACCCAACAACACTTGTCTTTGACAGTCAAATGCAGGATCGCCCGGGCTTGGTGCAAGGTAAGAGCGCCTAGACAATGCGTCCGCCTTGCCATTCCGAAAACCGGGCCTGTAGACGATGACAAAGTCAAAACGTGATAGGAACTCGCCCACCTAGCCTGTCGCCGACTGAGAACTCGAGCCGTTTGAAAGTACTCCAGGTTCTTGTGATCCGTAAGAACTTGTACAGGATGTGCAGCACCTTCCAGGAAATGCCGCCACTCCTCAAACGAATCCACAATGGCCTTGAGTTCCTTGTCATGAATCTCGTAATTGATCTCCGCCGACAGGAACTTACGAGAGTGAAAAGCTACAGGATGAAGCAACTTGTCTTCTCCAACTTGCGATAGGACGGATCCTACTGCAAAATCCGAGGCATCTGCTTCAATGAAGAAAGGATGAGAAGGATCAGGATGTGCTAAAATCGGAGCTGTGTGAAGACGTCCTTGAGTGTTGTGAATGCATGTTCCGCCTTGTCGGACCAAGAGAAAACCCTGTGCGCTTGGTGAGTTCTGTGAGTGGAAGTACACGCTTGGAGAAGTCCTGTATGAACCGCCTGTAGAAGTTTGCAAAGCCAAGGAAACATTGTACATCTCGTACGACTTGGGCCTCTCCCACTCCACGATGGTCTTCACCTTGTGCATGTCCATGGAAACGCCAGCAGGAGAGACGATGTAGCCCAAGAACTCCACGAATCCCTATCAAAAAACACTTCTCCAACTTCGGTACAGGCCATGCTCGCGAAGCCGCTCTAGAACTAGTCGTACATGCTTGTCATGTGCCGCCTGGTCCTTGGAGAAAATCAAGATGTCGTCGAGGTAGATCACCACAAACTGGTCCAAGAAGTCACGAAAGATGTCGTTCACCATATGTTGGAACACGGCTGGGGCATTGGTAAGGCCGAAAGGCATTACCGTGTACTCAAAATGTCCATACCTTGTACGAAAGGCAGTCTTCCACTCATCGCCGGGACGAATCCGTACAAGGTTGTAGGCCCCTCGTAAGTCGATCTTCGTGAACACCTTTGCTCCTCGCAGCCGATCGAGAAGTTCCGGGATCAATGGCAACGGGTACCGATTCCGAATGGTGACTTGATTCAAACCCCTGTAGTCCACAACCAAACGTAAACTCCCATCCTTCTTCTTGACAAAGAAGATAGGCGCTCCTGCAGGGGACTTTGAGTGACGAATGAAGCCGGATGCCAAGTTGTCCTCGATGTATTAACGAAGAACCTCCAACTCTGTGGGTGACAATGCATAAATCGGTCCGAATGGTGGATCTTTCCTTCCGCAAGATCAATAGGACAGTCGTAGGACCTGTGAACAGGAAGAACTGCAGCCTTGTGCTTGTCAAAAACGTCCTTAAAGGCGTGTACTTGGATGGTAGGGAAGAAGGGAGGAGAAGGAGTAGGAGAAGGAGATTGAAAAACAGGAGAGTCGGATACAGGAAAGGTAGAAGAGGACGTAGGAGTTACTTAGGTGGAAAGGAGCAGGATCAGTGGCGAGTTCATGCATGGTAGTGGTAAGAACTCGGAGAGGAGAAGGAGGGAGCTGTGACTGAAAAAGAGGAAGGATCTTGGGGGTGGAACAGAAGAGGGTAACAGAAAGAGGCAGGATTGGAAAAACTGTGTGGGTGTTGATGAGTGTACAGGATTGGAAGAATCCTGTACAGGAGTCCGTGGTTGCGCAGGAGTGGGAAAAGCCTGCGAATGTGCTGACGAATCAACAGGAGGTGGATCCTGTTGAGGAACCTTCGACACTGATACAGGATTGGAAGAACCTTGTACAGGAAAACGCAAACTTACAAGAGTGGAGAGAGCCTGCGGATGTGCTAAGGAACTGACATGAGGTGAATCCTGTCGAGGAGGAGTCTTCAACACTGGTACAGGAACAGGCAAAAAGTCCACTGAGGCTGGAACAACTGGTTCCTCTGGGGAAACAGAAGAGAGAGAAGGTGGAAGAGGAGCCCGAGAAAGAGCATCAGCATCAGCCATGGAACTTCCTGGGCGATGAACAACTTCAAAGTCGTAAATTTGAAGTTTCAAGGCCCACCGAGCAGTACGCCCAATCAAATTCTTCCGCTTCAACAACGAAGTGACTGCTGCATGATCGCCTTCCAACAACGTCCGCGAACCATGCAAGTAGGCATGGAGCTTCTCAAAACCCCAAACTGCTGCTAGACACTCCTTTTCAGTCGTGGAGTAATTCACCTCTGCTGGCTGCAATGTACGGCTGATGTACGTAATGGGATGTCTTGGCCAGGAACACTCGTACTCTCCTGCATCAATACACCCCCAAGGCCGATGTCAGAAGCATCTACACGCAAGATGAAAGGACGGTGTAATCCGGGTACGCCAAAACTGGAGGAGTCGTCAACAACTCTTTGAGATCTGCAAATGCCTGCTTGCAATCCTTAGACCAAACAAAAGAAGTCATTGACGATTTCAACAACGCGCGCAACGGTGCAGTACGATCTGAAAGATGATCCACAAAACGACCCAGATATTGTACCTTGCCAAGAAAGCGTTGCACATCATTCACACACTTTGGAGTAGGGAACTTCAAAACTGCAACTAGTTTGTCAGGATCGACTTGCAAACCTTCACGTGAAATGCGATAACCCAGATAAGTGGTGTCCTTTGATCCAAACACACACTTAGATGGCTTCAACTTCAAACCAACTTCCCAGCATCGATCCAAAACCTTACGTACATCACCGACATGCTCCTTCCACTTCCATCCGAATGGATCAAAACATCATCGATGAAATCGGCAGTCACCTCCGGCATGTCGCAAAGAACCTCGTCCATCATACGCTGGAAAGTTGCTGGAGCATTGCTCAAACCGAAAGGCATCACCAGGAACTCGTACAGCCAAATGGTGTCCGAAAAGCAGTCTTGGGAATGTCCATGTCAGCCATCGGAACTTGCCAATATCCAGATGCGAGATCTAACTTGGTGAACCAACGGCTCCGCCCCAGTCGATCCAAAAGGTCTGCAGTATGAGGAAGTGGGTACACATCTGAGACGGTTACCTCATTTAACGGGCGATAGTCAATGCAGAATCGAACGCTCCCATCAGGCTTCGTCACAAGGTGAGGTTCGCACGCCCAAGGACTTCGAGACTTCCGGATAACACCCTTCTCCAACATCTCTTTGACATTCGCTCGTAAGATCTTGAGCTCCTTTGGTGATCGACGCCGAACAGGTACCTTGATTGGCCTAGCTTCTCCAGTTGGAATAGGGTGGCGTGTCGCAATCTTGGCCCCAGATGACAAGTCGAAGTTGAAAAGATCAGCATACTCCTTCTTGAGTTGATCAACAACTACAGCACGACGATCATCTGATGGATCCAAAGAAGGAAAGGAAGAGCATGAAGGGAAAATGGTTGGAAATAGGGTGAGACAAAAGTGATGGAAGCAGAGGTGGAAGCAGATGGACGAAGTGGAATAGAAGTAAGAGGAATGGAAGAAAGACGAGGGAGAGTCAAACAAGGGGGAGACTTTTCAAAGTCACACTTGGCATGATTGCGAGTTAACCAATCCATACCAAGAATAAGGTGAAAAGCTTGACTCGGCACCACCCGCAAAGATTGAAGCTCAAGCTCACAATCATCCACACGAACAACAATGTCCACTTCATCCCGCGAACAAGCATGAGTATGTCCGTTGCCGTACAGAATGAAGACTGGTTCTACCGCACGACGCAAATGAAGGCTGCAACGTGTAGCAACAGATTGAGAAACAGAGGACAAACTGAACCTGTATCCACCAACACTGAAAGGAAAACAGGACGAGGTGTGCGATTAAAACGAGCTTGAAAAGTGAAAACCGGATGATTTGGTGCCGAGTGAACCCCTTGATGATACTCCCGAAAGAAAGATGGAGGGGTCACTAATTTATTCGCACGAGGACCCTCCTCTACTCGTGCGATTCGTCGTTTCCCGGAAGATCCACCGCATCACAACCTTCCATTGCAGCAGCACCAACCGGACGTTGTTGACGCCATGGCCTCCATCCTGGAAATGGGGGACGCCAATCGGGAAACCGTTGACAGCGCCGATACGTGTGTCCAACCTCATCACATGCCCAACAACGAACTGCACGTCCACGTCCTCGTCCACGGGCCCCACCTTGTGCTGGTACACGAGCGGCAACAGCCTCAACCTCCATCGGAGCAGGTCCATCCCCAACATGGAGTGGAACAAGAGCACGTGAAGGCACAAGTGGGAGAGGTGACGACTCATATCGTTGTGCCAGCCTCAAAGCATCGTCAAGAGTCACTGGAGCTAGTGCATGCACAAGCCCCACAAGGTCTTGACGAAGTGCTGGCCACAACATACCTAACTTGATGCGTTCCGACATGTTAGGTTCTGCACAGTAAAAGGCTTCGAAAGCGAACACCAAACTGCATCACCGACTCAGATGGCTCCTGACGAATACGATGCAACTGCTGAAAAGCATCATCACAGTCGTCCGCATGCCCAAATGCACGTTTGAAGATCTCTGGAAGAATATTCCAATCTCCACGAGTTGCAACGTCCAGACCATTGTACCACTGCAACGCCGTCCCTTGAAGACAAGTAGGAAACTCGCGCAAACACTGAGCACCGTCCCACGAATGATATGTGGCAACCACAATGAAGTGGTCAAACCAATGGTACACATCATCTCCAGGATTTCCGCGAAAGAAATCCGGCCGGACACGGGGGTTTGCAACATGAGTAGGAGGAGTACCCTGGACTGTGAATGCTGCCATCAACTGAGAATGATTGTTCAGTTGCACACGCATGGCATCCAACAACTGCATGAGTAACTGCTCCACAGACAAGGGATTTGCTGTTGTGGATTCATGGACGAAGAAGAGACAAAATCCACAAGAAAGGAATAGATCTAGACAATGGAAAAGCTAGACCTAAGAAGACAGAGAAAATTGATAAAAAGACACAAATCCGAGCACTCCGTAGGGACAATTAGAGGTGCCCCTCACCTCCACCAATGTGAGAGCTCGGAATATAGAAATGTTATATCCATTAGTTCAGAAACCCTAACTTATATACAAGACGAGTGGTCAGATTGAATCCAATCCGACGGCTATCAAAATCCACTACGCTAATAATAGTATGTGCACATGCAGCCGTATACGTGGATCTACACGGTTAGTTAAGTTACCTATAGAATTATCTTATAATCTTAATTTAAATTTGTTAATTTATTATTCTATTAAAAGTTAGAATATGAATTTTATTATAATAAATTTAGTTAACATATTTATTTAATTATAAACTATAATAACTTTGAAAGTTTTAATTGGATACCAATGTCTTTTTCAACAACCATTTTTTGTATTTAAAATGTAGTTGACTATATGATTAGTCATTGCCGTTACATAATCATAACTAATTAATTTTGATTAATCTTTCGAAGAGCAATCTTGACATTTAAAATGTCAATTTTACATTGAAAAATACACTGTTGGATACTGTAATAAACAATTTTGACTCGCACTAATCTTTGTGGATGTGTAAATTAAAATCGATGAATGTCAGATTTATGTTGCCATAGTGTAATCATAATGAATTAATTTTTATTCATTTTATTAAGAGCAACCTTGACATTTAAAATGTCAATTTTGCACCGGAACGTTGAATACTGTAACAAACGACTTTGACTCAGTGCTAATCTTTGTGGCTGTGTAGATTAAAATCGATGAATGTCAGATTTAACAAATAAGATATTAAGAATGTTTTAAAAAATTAACCAATAATTAAAATGTACACTTAGATTAAAGGTGGTTTAAGCATACTTTGTGTAAATCAAAATGGCTAAGAAAGTCAGTGTCTTAAAAGATACCATAACTATCATCTGGAAGAATCCCGCTATATATGCTTTTATATCTTTGGTCTTAGTTCTTCCAGCAACTATATTGCTTGTATGCCATGGTTCTATTATCATTCGCTTCTCCAAACGTCTTAGCTTGCAGTCTCCTGCAGCAAACTTGACAGACAAGGATGTTGGAGATGGAGTGATCTTCAAGATAGCCATTGAGTTGTTGGTTACAAGCGTGTTGATCTTAATTGTTACTATTCTGTGGTGTTTCTATGTCTCTTCCCTAGCTTATACAACAGCTCTTCTGTATACAGCCCCAGGCAAGGAGATCTCCAAGAAGGAAGCTCTCAACCTCTCACCAACGACATACAACGACTGTTCATCACTCGTCTGTGTGGTTTTGCAGTTTATATTGGATTCGCCATCGATCTTGGTATTGCCTTCTATGTATACACTACCATCGTGCAATGGCTGGGCGTGGTACTGTTCATGCTTCTGGTTGTGGTTGTGTTCTGCTTCAGTCTTGTCGAATTACTCTCACGGGTTGTCTCGGCGCTAGAGGATTTGCAAGGTATGAAAGCTCTCAAGAAAGGAATGAGGATTCTCAAAGGAAATATACTACTCGGGCTCGGTCTGCTGATTCTTCAATGTGTGCTTATGATACCTGTGCAGAAGCTACTTGTTAGAGTTATTAGTGGGATGGCTCTTGGGAGTGTTAAGTGGTGGGAATTCATTGCTATCATTCTGCTGCTGACTTGCACGACTGTTGTCTACAATGTGATGTATGTTATGTACTACTTTTCATGTAAGGCTTGTCACGAGGAGATTCTACTTATGGATCAACATGTGTCTCTTAATCTGATTAAACTGCTGATTAATGAGGCTGATAATCAGGTTTAATCATCAGAAAATCAAGTACCATGCTGTTAACTAAGCTGTGCAAGCCTTAGATATTATTGTTAATGAAAGTCTATAGAGATATATAAATATATTGCAAGGGTTGACATTTTACAAAGTACTGTATATAAAAGATATAATTACTGTTGTAGTTGCTACCTATGCCATAAGATCACATGTGAGCCCACTTAGTGACAAACTTACATATGACTTGGCAAGCTTATCCCTCTCTAAGTAATCATATTTTAATATATATTAATTATCACTTATTAATTAGCACAATAACATATGAAGTTCAAAACCTGTTCTTAACAATTTAATTATACTCAATAAATTAAAATTGAAGTTTCGAGAGCAAAATTCTCAACCATTTCTTAATGCTATATAGACACACATATACATGTATAAGTATGCCTGAGTGATAGTATGTCAATGTAAACCTCCAAATAGATAATATCTTAAGTCTACTAAGCTTACACATGTTGTATACTGTGTGGAGAGATGTATATAACGTTAAGGTGTATATAATTAATACTAAACCAATATGGGTTCTCAAGTGCATGTGTATGTGTGTGCATAGAGATATAGAAGAAATGGATATGTGTAAACAGCTATTTCAGCATATATACACACAAAAACGTTATAAAATGTGAATTTTATTTATATATGGGTTTTTCTAAAAAGTGACATAGTGTTACTTTGTTATGGCAGGTTTAAAGAAGAGTGAATTTAAATTAGTATAAATAATCATTTACTTATGTTTTATAATTAATCAATGTGATATTGTCAATGGATTTATGGGTGACTTTAAACAAAAATAATTTATTTAAATGACTAATTACTTATATAAGTCAATCCTTATGAATCACATTTACCCCATAGAATATATAAAGGAACTTAAATATTTTTTAAAAAACTACAATATATTAATTATGTATATATTTAGTATGGGTCGAATGCTTCAAGTCTCTCTCTAAATACACGTGAAAATAATCCACACGATTACTATATATATACTAATATAGATTGTACCTTTTTATTGAAATATTATATACTTTATGTTTTTTATTTTTATATTTTAAATTTAATAGTATATAACATTATATATGCATAAACATACATTACACATTGTTATACTTTTAAATATATTTTAATTTAATTATTGTATAATTTATCATTATATTACAAATTACATATTTAAATATATTAAATCACATTACATTTAAAATTAAATTTTATAAATTATCAGTGGGATTTTTCATTTTTAAACATAAATTCCATATTAAAATTAAGAATTATTAAAATCTGTAAATTTACATTTAGCAATAATTCTGTAATGATAATTTGATTTAATTGTCTTTCCATAATGAATTTGTTTTTTTGTTTTGCATTAATTTTTTTCTTATTAACTAACGTCGCCTTTATTTATTTATGTATTCCATCTTAAAATATAAATATATATAATAGGTTAAATTTCTTAAAAAACCATAATTCTTTATGAGTATACAAATATTTATTTTTATAACCTAAATCTAACTCTGCGACTTTATAATATTATTATATTATATATATGTATCAGTACATACACACACATACATAATTATATGATTTATTTATTTATTTCATATGATTTATCTATCTATACAATATATATATAAGAAAGGTTATATAAATGTGTTTATGAAAAAACACAAAAGTACAAACTATATTACATTTAAATAATTAAAGACTTCAGAACACTATGTTTGAATGATTTACACTTCTTGACGCCTGCCGATTCGAGCAAAAATTATATAAAAATTTAAAATATATTAGGAAGGTTACTTAAGCTTCGACTGCGTAGTTAGGGTTTAGTCAAACTCAAGAGATAAATTAAATGGAGTGTTGGGTTAGTGTGTGAAACTTAGTTCTATAGTATATATCTGTGGCATCTAGAAATCGGAGCCAAACTGTTGAAAGGATTTCGGGTTGAACTTGCGGAGCTGAGCAAGTACCCTGCGTGTCTCCTGCCTCCCAAACGCCCTCACCGTCTCCTTCACATCATCGTCGTCCTCCAAGCCTTGTCGCCATGACAAAAAGTCACAGCTCTGGTCCTTCTTCCCACGAGTAACAATCACTGGGTAGCCAGGTCTGTTCCACCGAGACGAGGGCAGGTAGTCCTCCTGTTTCATGTGATATACCTCCTTCTGTGTTCCCTCAAGGATTGAGTGTGCGTACACTGTCGCCTCCATATGATCAGTCTGTAAATCAACATATATCAGGATCATCTCTCTCCTAAACCCTAAACCGGTACCTCTACAATAGATGGAAACGGCTCTTCAGCTCTTTCATAGATCATCCTTTCAAATGCCCCTTTGAACCTTAGCTCATTGTCTGCACTAACTGGGTTATACGCATGCCTACGGGACACAAACAGTTACTTACATGAGACACTGGAACCGAAGCAAACAGGCAGTTCCGAACGGAGGAGCCAAAGCCTCGTGTGCAAGAGAGCAAGGCGGAAGTTCTCCAGATGTGTCAGTAAGGGCTTTGGGTTGCAGAGGATGGTGAGTCCGTTGTGTTCGTCCTGCAGCACTTTCGCAAGTTCCATCATGTCTGCTGGCTCCGAGCTTCATCTGTCTGTACTCAGCATCCACCCGCGGAAGTAAAGTTTTGTCCTCCTCGAGAGTAGCCAACTCCCGCAGTATACTTTGGAACTTTTGGGTCAACCGTGCCTTATTTTCATCCACCACCTCCTTGTAGGCATTCCTGCTTCCTTCATTCTGTAAGATAACAGTCTGAGACACACACTGACACGCGCGTTGCACAACTACAGGTTCATATACACGCGCACACCCACAAACCCACCCAAGACACATTACAGGAACTAATACATACAGAGAGGAAACTTCATGTGCCACGTTATCTAAAAATTTACAACATGCAACACTACACACACGAACCTGGGGCATAGCGAAGTAGTTTGTCCGTAGGATCTTCATGGCTGCCGGCATGAGGATGGAGCCAGCCAGCACCTCATCCACTTGCTCCCTGAAAGGCTTGAGCCTGAATCGAGCAATCTCCTGTAGAGTCGCAGAATCTACAGTACAGGAAGCCGTACACTGCCTCTGCCTCCTCCGAGATGAGAATAGGCCTCCAAGATACCAGAGCAGCACGAAATCGAACAGATGGCCCTCGGTTTCCATGAGGAGCCGCACCATCTTATACCGGAAGCCGGTCAGTGCATCCATCTTTCTGCACGAGGATTTGGCGGCGTCCTCCCAGCATCGAGCAGCTTCTTATCCGCATCATTGTTACCGCGCAGACGCCGAGCGCATCGGATCATCCTCTCAATCTTGTCGCGCAGCATCTCAACCGGATCTAAACCCTAAACCACTATATAGTACGAGTGGTTTAATGTGTTTGTTTTATGGGTTAAATATGATAAAATATCGCAGTTTGAGTCATATAATATAATAATTAGTAACATAATTTCATTTGTTTAACTGTAAATGGTATAGTTTATAGGAATAAGCAGTAAAAGAGCTAAATATTAATTACTATATAAATAAAAATAATTATTAGCCATATAAAAACTCAATATCTTAAAGAAAATAAATATACATGTTTTTTCTGATATGTCAAACATTCGAAAATTATGTCAAAATGCATCGTTAGAATATTCGGAGGATGTCAATCTTAAAATAATAAAAGGACAGTATATTTATTATTTATTATATTATTAAGAACAAATAATTATATTAATGTAGAAACAAATTTTTATCCAATCAGGGCCACAACAAGAGGACTTGTCCTCTTTTTATAAATAATAAAAAAAAATTATAATTAATTTATATTTTATATATTTAGTATTAAAATGTAATTAATTAAATATATATATTGCAATATAATATAATTATTCAAAAGAAATGTCATTTCTTATATTATGATATTGTCATATTTTAATAATTATAAACTTTATTTTAATTCATGTTATAAGTTAAATACATACTTTTATTAAGTATTAATATTTAAAAAATTAACATACAAAGAATTAAGTTTATTAAAGTATAAATATAAATTTAAAACTTTCACGAGATATATATGTAAAATTAAATTTTTTTAAGGAATATATGTAAATATGATAAATTTTAAAAATATATATGAAATTTTTCCTAATTTATATTTTCATTTTACCAATTATAAATAACACTCTCCTTAGTTAAACATTTAAATTAGAAATCAGTGGGAGTGAATGCATTTCAATAACAAATGCTCTTTTACACCATTTGCTCACTTCTAAAGATATTCTTACCCATTGAAACCTATAATTTTATTTGATTTAATTATATAAAACTATAAATTTTATATAATTTATAGTTCAATAAAAATTTAAATTTTTTATTAAGCTTAGATATTTTAAGTATTGTATGTTGTTTTACGGAGTTTTGAGTAAATTGGTCACATCTACTGCGTGTAAGTGCATATTTCTACTGTAAATATATTAACAACTTCCAGCAGCATGGTTTGGTTTCTTACCTAACCAATGTTTGGCTATGTGTATGTGTGCGCGTGAATTAAAATATATAGACATATAGAGGCATTTCTTAAGAGGGAAAGAACACGATGAAGATCTGGATGAGTAAATGATGAGAATTTCTGAAAATGAATTTTTTAAAGAAGGCACGTGGTTCCAATTTTTATTTTATTTTTTAAGAAATCAAATTATTTTTTTTTTAAATGTGAAAATAAAAATTAAATTACTTTTTGAAGTAAACAAAACTTAAATTAAAAAATTAAATAAGTGTAGACTAGATTCCATCTCATTTAATACCTGGAAAGGTTATTATTAGTGAACTAAATGATACTCAAATTAAAAACCCTCATATGTTAAATCCTGGTGCAAAACTAGTGTTTTTTTTAAGAAACATCTTGGGTATCTGGAATGTGGTTGACAATATAATTGAGCTAGTCTCTTTTTAAGTATTTGAAAACCTTCATATTTATTAGGTTTGCACGTCTGAAAATAATTTATGAAATATTTTTGGTGAAATACACAACAATCGTATAGAGGTTTAACTCAGATTCGAGCAACTTAGTAATACATTTTAAGTGGTAAGTTTCTCGCCTATTTTCTCTCTGTAGAGTCTACTTCTCATTTTTTTAATCTCTACTTTATCTATATGTCAGGAGCAGCATTGCACAAACGCAGAGGAGTGGCTTGTGGTCGTGGAGTTGTCACGGTTGCTTGTGGGTGTGGCTGTGGAATTGTAGATCATGGGCGGGGCATGACCATTTGAGCTTGGCTCCAGGGTTTTCAATTGTAAAGGTACTACAGGTAGAAGTAGTAAAGGAGGATGTAGTAGCCAGGTAGGGCCGCTAGGAGTAGCTGGTAGGGATCAGCCACCTAAGTTCAAGAGCCACTATTGAATTAGTAACAATAGTCTGGAGTGGCCAGTTGAAACAGCAAAAGAAGAGCAGCAAAGTCGAGGTTGACCACTTGATTTAATTTAGAAATTTCTTTAGTGCTGTCCAGAAAAACTTTTAATCACTGAACAAATAATTTTCAAGTCTACGCAGGAAATTCAGATTTATAAGATAAAATAGTGTGGTGTTCTATATGTTCTAACATTATCAACTTCAAGTGCGCAAAATAAAAGGGTACCAAAGAGCACATTTTAGATTCACCACATATTCACTCGATTGTTACTATAAGATTGGTCAAAACGATATATAGCAATCCAATAATCACAATTAGAGAAATTTGCACATAGAAGTACTCTATGATTTCATATTTTTACTCAAGGTACTGAGCAATACCGAAATGGTCATACTCTATTTAGCTCAAAACCCTACTTATATACAATTTAGCTCAAAACCATGCTTATAGAAAATCTGTTTAAATTAAAACCCTTTTTAAATTAAATAAAAATCATAACTCCCAATGTATATATTATTATTATAAACTATTTTGTTCTACCTTACCTTATTTAAAACACTCTAAATTAAATATTTTTCCAATTCCAACATGTTTAATTTATACAAGTTCTATTGTATGTATATACAAGAGACCTTCTGCCACATGACGCACATGTGACACATAGCACTAACACATGAGGCCAGATGCACATACAACACATAGCACTGACACATGGGGGTTAGATGTTGTGTGGAAATGCCTCTTCTAAGGCAACCAAGCAGATTTAGGATTAAATCAGCCTCCTCAAGTTCTCACCATGCTACTTTGGCCTCCACACCTGGTTCTAAACCATATTGTGTGGACATCCTTAACACTAACAATTTTTGAAGCATGGGAGTGAATTAATCACCTTGAGGATCAAAGAGCAAAGGCCACATCTCGAAAACATGTGACCTCAAAAATATTTCAAGTGAAATGAGAATTTGAGTTGTTGCATTATGGTCTAAGTCTTGTAGCAATATTTCAACATTTAATTGTTTTTTGCTGTTTTGGATTGTATAGACGAAGTAAGAACGGTTTTTAACTCTGATTTACATATTCACTTCTCTCTTTCTCCCTCTCCCTCTCTCTATAGTAAAGGATCTTTAGTTTTAATTGAACTATGTTTAGATTTTGGAGTTTCTGTTACCAGGAGTTGAGGAACCAGAGAAGCTGATTAAACTCTACCTCAGCAAATACATTGTACAGGCGGGTGAAAATAATGCTGAAGGCTGGAAAAACTTCTTCAAGAAGTGGTTCAAAGGTATGTGTGTTGCTTATCCTTATAACCATCGTTTCTTTCATGTTTCCAATTATCATACAATCATACTTTATATTAAGGTATGACGTTTGGTTAAGATGTGTGTGTGTGTGCATACACAGAGACCTACACACATGCAAACACATACACATGTACATGCTTATACTAAATGCGGGATGTTTGGTTAAGATGTGTGCGTGTGTGTGTGTGTACACAGATACCTACACACATGCAAAACACATACACATGTACATGCTTATACTAAATGCGGTCTGTTTAACTAAACAGGGCCACAACACAAGATTGAGATACAGGGAGTAACAGATGAGTTTCTAAGAGAGGCCGTTGAGAAGACAGAAGGGTTTTCCGGGCGTGAGATTGCCAATTATCTACTGGCTTCCGTACAGGGCGCGGTGTACGAAGGCGAGGAGAGTGTCCTTACGGCGGATGCGTTTAGGGCAGTTGTGGATTGCAATGTGCTGGAACATCAGAAATATAAATTTGGATCTGACTAGGCTAACTTGATCAACTTATATTTTGGAGGTCTATATAAACTTTTAAAATAAATATAAGAATATACTTCGTGGCATTATTGATAATATCTATATATAGGAATCTATTTTACGTTATTTTAATTAAACCTGGAGTAGGGTTTAACTTAACCTATCTTATGTGCAAATATATATAGTTATGTATGTTGAACTTCATGTTACTAATATACGATATTTATATAGATGGATTCTTAGCATATTCTGTCAATTTCCGAAGCATATATTTACAAACTGAGTCAACTCACGTAAAACGAACTGAGTTTACATTTGATAAATATATCTCTTAAATATGATTTATATTTTGAATAAAATGTAATCTTGTTTGTAAGTCTTCTCCCACTAATTATAAGAGAATAAGCTCTAAATTAAATGTTAACTATTACTAGAAAATTTCAGTCACAATTATTTATTTGCTATCCATAGTATAGTAGACTTACAATATCAAAATTAAAAAAACATAATCTGCATAACCTTAACTGACCTTTATTTCTTTGGATTTATACTACATGTATATATGATTTATTGTATTACAGTGTTTAAACATGTTAAATACTCAAGAAATAGATTAAATACTCAAGATGTCAACAGGAGTTATATCATTGCTTAAACAATAGAAGTGAGGAGTTTGTTATCACATCAGAATTGTGTTCAGGAATGACAATGTAGATACTTATATCAACTACAAACGTTCAAATTTCTTATATACATATATAACTGTATATTATGTATATACATGTGCTGAAAAGTAATTTTATATATACATATGTGTGTGTGCATATACGACAACGAATTCAAGCTTGGTTGTTCAACTAAGCTTCTTTTGTATATCACATACACATCTATATACATGTAATGCATATATATCAACACATGAGATATATGCATACATGAAGATTAATTTATTATGAATTCAATCCGTATGTATAGACTTATTTTGTTATAAGTTTCATATCACACACATCATATTAACCAACTATTGTTCATGATATTAAATACAATACTTTAAGCAATAAACTCAATTTGATCAAGAGAACTCAACAGCCTCATCATTTCTTCATTTGTATACTCCGTCCAGCAATGTAGATATTTTCCCTCCTCCTTTACACTCCGAGAAGAAGAAGAAAAAACTTGTTCCAATTGTTGTCCTTCATCATTAGGGATATATTGCTCAACTCTCTCCATGCTCCTTGAAGAATCTTCAGTCCATTGTTCCTCCTTACTGAGTATATAAGCTTCCTGAAACTGATTATTGTCCATGTTTAAGAAACTATCGCTGAAGTGAACTTGCTCTTGGCTAAGATAACTCATGGGCGTTTGCTGCTGCTGTTCTTGGGCAAAGCATTCGCTATCCATGACTTGTTCAAGTTGATCATTATCCATGTTTGAGAAACCATCACTATCTTGGTCAGAATAGTTAATGGGCATTTGTTGTTGATGATCCTCATGCATGTAACATGGTTGTTGCTGAGCAAATTGATCACTACCCACATAAATTAGTTCTTCACGGGGTAAATACTGGTGATTCTGGGCCAAACATTCATTGTATGTGACATGTCCAAGCCAACTGTTGTTTATGCTCGGAAAAATGTACTTGCTCGTGAAAGGATAAGCGTGATCATCATGAAGCATGTCACATTGTTGATGCTGGCTGAGTTGATCACTAGGATATTGTTGCTTCTTGGCAAAATCATTATGAGGCAACTGATTCATGGGCACTTCCTGTAAGGGATTTTTTGCTTCCTCTTGAAATGCCTTTTTGTGGGCATCTTCTCCTTTAAAGAATTCTGAGATTTCTTCTTGTGCTCCCTTCTCTTCTTTACCCATGGCCCAAAACGTTTGTTGCAACTTTCGTTCATGCATAAACATCTAGGTTGATTCTTGCTACGATTATTAAAGTGATCAAATCTGGTGTTGTGTGATCCACAGTAGGGGCAGGGTGATCCTACCAACTGCTCACGAATAGCTTCATCATAGTTCTCCGTGCCTCTCCTCCCTTGCTTCATTATGATTTTCTTACTTTACCCTAAATTCTAAATGTTAATTTATATTGTATTAAAAGGGATTTCTAGAATATACTAAAGGTAACTAGGGATGGATATACAGTATCTATTTACTTTAACTTTAATGTATAAAACAGTTAACCGCCACGGGATTAGGGTTCTTCGGCGGAACGATCAATGGCGCAGTCATCCGCACCTCGCGTCCGTCGGCGCCTTCAAGAAATCTCAGCTAGATCGCTCAAAATCCCGCAATTTGAATCAGGTATGCTTCAATCCGAAGAGAGGTTTTAGCAGGGTTTATGTATCCTCCAATCGGTTAGCTGTGGATCAGCCATTCCCAGCCACTAAATGCAAGGAAAAACAGTTCTTTGCAAAAGCAGTTCCGTAATTAATTTCGAGGAAATTGTACTTGCAAAGAACAGGTCTTATGGAATGGCGGCTCGGGCTTTTTGGAGCTGCATTTGAGCGAGGAGACTGAGCTCCCCAGCAGATTCACTAGGTTCATGAGAAGGTATAGAATTATATACAATCAAATTGTCATGAATACCTATATATACAACCGACATGCAGGCATTTGATCTCTAACCTTACACCTATAGTTGCCAATATCCAGACACACAGTTCGACATAAATATAGCATAAGTACATTCATGGAAAGCAAAGTTTACAAGATACATATAACTATCATAGAAATCTACATGATGATTTCATACTTAGCTGTACTACGTGTGTACTGACTGTATTCACAGGAGTGTGTCGGGAATGGGGCAAGGGAAGGTCTGGTACTTTTTTCGAGCAGCTGCTTCTATACTCTGTTTATGCGGTTGTGAGTTGTCTGGTTCAGCTTATTGGGCTTACCCTCACAGAGTCGATACAAAGAAAACTGGGGCTCGCAAGAAAGAGATTATTAAGCTCCAATCTCGCTCCTCGTCTCAAAAACACCAACGTGTATGAGGTATACATTCTCGTTTAGCTCTTATTTTGATGACACACACACACACAAACAAAGTTGAGTGCTTTTGTGATAGGATATGATTATGGCAAACGTGGTAGACTCGAACTTAATTGATGTCACATTTGCGTCTATTGGAGGATTAGAAGACGTGAAAGAAGCATTACACGAACTCGCTATTCTACCTTTACAACGTCCTGAACTGTTTTCACACGGAAAACTCTTACGTGTTGTTGTATGGACCACCAGGACTCCTTGCTAAAGCCCTTGCCAAAGAAGCACGAGCGGTTTTCATCAATATTCAGCTTTCTAACCTTATGAACAAATGGTTTGGGGATGCACAAAAGCTCGGTAAGCACGTGCACGCTGTGTGTGTGTGTGTGTGTGTGTGAGAGAGAGAGAGAGAGAGAGAGAGAGAGGTTTCATCTCTGTGGTGTTGTACATATACATATGTATGTATGTGGATGGATGGACTTACACTGTTTATGCAGTGAATGCGCTATTTACTTTAGCACATAAACTTGAACCGGCCATAATATTTATTGACGAGGTGGACAGCTTTCTTGGACTGAAAACGGAGTTTATGGCCCTTCGGGACGGAATGACTACCGACCGTAAGTATTACTGACCATACTTGAATCCAAATGCTACACACACACACACAATACCTACATACCTGTGTTATTGTCTTCGAATACTTGTATTTAGTATGGTATAACACGTACATACATAAATACACACCTACAGTTTTATCAAGCTGTATATTTAGTTTCTGTTATGAGCTGCCACGATCCACATGTATATAGATACATAGTCACGTTTATGTGCAATCTTCTTGTGTTTTGATTACTTTTATTGTTCCTTAGGGTTGATTATAAATTAGTGTTTGATTGTAACTTACTGTAATCAAGAATTAGATTATGCACTAATGACGGGTGGTGACGTGGCACCGCTGGGACCTCAAGCAGTAACAAAGATTCATGAGTTATTCGGATGGGCTCGAAAGAGTACGAGGCTGATGCTTTCCTTTGCGAGTAAGTGCGCGTGTGTGTAACAAGCATGGCTATATGCATTCATTTGTACCCATATTAATATAGTAACGTATTTGTGCTGCATGTTACAAATGTTTCTTAATTGTATTAAGAAGAAGAGACAAGTTGTCACATCCATTACGCATTATGTATAAATCACGAATATTACAGTCTGTTGTTTTGTTTCAGTACACGCATGCATTGTGTATGTGGTAGGTTATTGTCCGAATTTGCCAAGAGTCGGTGATTTTGACGCTGCTGCTTTGGATCGTATAGACGAATTAAGAACAGTCTTAACTCTGGTTTACATATTCACTTCTGTACTCTCTCTCTCTCTCTCTCTCTCTCTAAAGGATCTTTAGTTTTAATTGAACTATGTTTCAGATTTTGGAGTTTCCCTTACCATGAGGAACGAGAGAAGCTGATTAAACTCTACCTCAGCAAATACATTGTACAGGCGGGTGAAACTAATACTAAAGGCTGGAAAAACTTCTTTAAGAAATGGTTCAAAGGTGCGACGATCGTATCTTTCATGTTTCTAATTATCATAATATCATACTTTATATTAAGGTATGCATGTGTATTTGTGTACGTTTGGTTAAGATGTGTGAGCTGGCAATCTCACGCCTGGAAAACCCTTCTGTCTTCTCAGCGGCCTCTC
The DNA here is from genome assembly GCA_003024785.1 of Selaginella tamariscina. Classification (NCBI taxonomy): domain Eukaryota; kingdom Viridiplantae; phylum Streptophyta; class Lycopodiopsida; order Selaginellales; family Selaginellaceae; genus Selaginella; species Selaginella tamariscina. The sequence continues at coordinate 342,799 of PUQB01000252.1, forward strand.
TTAGAAGCTCATCTGTTACTCCCTGTATCTCAATCTTATGTTGTGGCCCTGTTTAGTTAAACATACCACATTTAGTATAAGCATGTACATGTGTATGTGTTTGCATGATCTGTGTATGTCTTAAGTGCAACAACACACACAGCGGTGTACGGAGGCGAGGAGAGTGTCCTTACGGCGGATGCGTTTAGGGTGGTAAGGAGCTTGCGGAATCTGGATCTGACTAGACTAACTTGATCAACGGTTATTATTTTTTGCTTTTTCATTTATATTTTGGCTTTTGTTTTTCTCTTTTCCTTGTCTTTATTTACTTTTAAGTTTTTACTACCAATTTTGTTTAGTCTACATTAGTTTATAATAATAACAACGTGAAACAAATATTTTATTACGCAACAAGCAGAAAATGTAATTTATTGTAAGTGGTAAACTATAACATAATTCAATTTTCGTTATAAAATTTTTAAATGAATATAAGAATATATTTCGTGGCATTATATAAAATGCATGTATATTATCTTACTAGTTAATATTTCATTTTTATGGTTAACTTAACCTTCAACTTAATTAATATCTATATATAGGAATCTATTTTAAGTTATTTTAATTAAACCTTTTAACTTAACCTATATTATGCATTACTAAAAAAATAATTAAAAATTGTACATACATTACAAGAATCATATATATAATATATATATAATTTTTATACTTCCTCGAAAATAATGCTTGGGTTTGCCTAATAACTAATATGAAAAAACCCGAGACACAACACAGTAAATATACGAAAAGACAGAAAACTCAGATATCCTTTGTATTCAAGGTCAGTTTATATATACAAAGGAAAAGGTATATTCTAGCTATATTTGGACTATCCTATCAAGGATTTAGCCAGACCATAAATATCTCTAGTAACTTCTAGAAACTTCTAGAATATACCATGGTAATTACCTTACATTATCCCCCCTCGTAAGAAAAACTTCTTCAGTCGTAAAACGTGAGCAACCAAAGGTGCTTCTCGAGACTCAACATCTTGCACATGGTAAACTTGAGGGCCAACTTGACGAAGAATCTTATAAGGACCGAGCCATTTCCGCAAGAAACCTGGAGTGAGTCCTTTTTGATGAAGTTCCGGAAAATGTACAAGAACAAGGTCACCAATAGCAAACTGAGGAGGTGGCCGATGACGAGAATTATAATCCTGTTGTTGTTGAACTTGTGCCCGACCTAAATGTTCTGCTGAGGTAGCATGCAATAAAGGAAGAGCTCGATCTAAGTAAGTCGCCCAATATCGAGCTTCAGCATACTTAGGTTTGTGAGAAGCCAAACCAACTTCTGGAGGCATTCGAGGGTCTCGCCCATACAATGCTTTGAATGGAGACATGCCAATGGAACTTTGAATGCCAGTGTTGTATGCAAATTCTAAGTATCGCAAATACCAATCCCAATCATTCTGAGTAGGATTTACATACTTAGAAATCATACCTTTAAAAGTCCGATTCAAACGCTCGACTAATCCATCTGTTTGTGGATGAAAGGGAGATGTGAAAGATTGTTGAATTCCCATCCGTGAAGTCAAAACCTTCAAAACTTCAGCAATAAAGGCAGGTCCATTATCTGATAAAATCCGTTCTGGACATGAATGGCGCAAAATTACCCGAGTGAGTAGAAAATCAGCAACACTATGGGCCGTGGCATCTGGTAAAGCTCCAACCTCCACCCAACGTGTCAAATAATCTGTTAAAACCACAACATATCGGTTGCCTGCAGCTGAAGGTGGAAAAGGACCAATTAAATCCCATGCAACAAGTTCAAATGGCCGTTCCACCTGTATAGACTCTAAAGCACCAGTTGATCGTGAGGAGTTCCGAGTCTGACACAATGAACAACTTCGTACGTACTGGATCACATCTTGTCGCATATTCGGCCAGTAAAAAGAACGTTGTAAGCTGTCCAAAGTTCTTCGATAACCAAAATGTCCGCCAGAAAGTGGTGAATCATGATATGCTGCAAGATACCTAGGAACAAAAGTGGTTGGAATTGCCAAACGTAGTGAAGTTGTAACATCTGTGCCAATAAAATAAACCACACCGTCATGTATGCGAAATTGTGCCACAAATGAAGAAAAACGAGAGTTGGATGGTTGAGAAGGATTGGTTAGTGCCAAACGAATAGGTTGAATCCAAGCATCTGTTTCCTGAGCCCTTGAGACCTCTGCAAGAGATGGAATTGTAAGATCCAATTGATTGGCCATAACTGCACAAGGAGCCCTAGAAAGAGCATCAGCATCCACCATACTATCCCCGGGACGATGTTTGACCTCAAAGTCATACATTTGGAGCCGAAGTGCCCATCTGGCAGATCGTCCAAGCAACTTCTTGTTCTTCAATAAGGCAGAAACAGCTGCATGATCACACTCCAAAAGCGTATGAGATCCATGGAGATATACATGAAGACGCTCAAAAGCCCACACTGCAGCTAAGCACTCAAGATCTGAAGCACAATAGTTGTTTTCAGGGCCTTGCAATGCCCTACTCACATATGCAATGGGATGTCGAACGGACTCATCACATACCTCAGTCTGCATTAGGACTCCACCAATACCTACGGAAGAAGCATCCGTTCGTAATATAAAAGGACGAGAAAAATCCGGATAATGAAGCACCGGAGGGGACGTCAAATACTTTCGTAGCTTACAAAAAGAATCTTCACAATCGTCAGTCCACACAAAAGGAACATCCTCATGCAACAAAGCTCGCAAAGGAGCATTGACATCAGCCAAACGAGGTATAAAACGTCCTAAATATGTGACCTTACCAAGAAATCGTCGTAAAGACCGTACATCTGTTGGACGAGGAAATTTCGCCACAGCCTCCACCTTGGATGGATCCACACGTAACCCCTCACGAGAAACCATGTACCCCAAATACGTAGTTTCAACTGTGCCAAAAACACACTTGGGCTTCTTCAACTTGAGCCCATACTCCCGTAAACGATCAAACACACGAGCTACTTCCTTGAGATGATCTTCCCAAGATCCCTGAGTATGAACCAGAATGTCATCCAAGTACTTTGCAACTGTCTCCAGAAACTCATCATTAAAAACTTCATCCATCATGCGCTGAAATGTGGCAGGAGCAGATACTAAACCAAAAGGCATAACAAGGAACTCATATAAACCAAAAGGAATTCGGAATGCTGTTTTGGGAATGTCTTCGGGAGCCATAGGAATTTGCCAATAACCTGAAGCAAGATCCAATTTAGTAAACCAACGACTCTTACCCAATTGATCTAACAAATCCTGTGTGTTCGGCAAGGGATAGCTATCTGGTTCTGTAACAGCATTGACGGGACGGTAATCCACCGTGAACCGCTTAGATCCATCAGGTTTATCCACCAAATGGGGCTCTGATGCCCATGGACTGAAAGAACGGCGAGCCAGCTTCTTCTCCAGCAACTCTGACACACATTTTCGTATAATGGCCAATTCTTTTGGAGATCGCCTTCGAACAGCAGCTTTAGAAGGTAAAGCGTCCCCTGTTCGAATGTGGTGTTGTGTTCGAACCTTAGCAGTGGGGTGATATCTGTAGAGAAAAGATCTGAATATTTCTTCAATAATTGTTGTACCTGAAACTCTCGCTGAGAAGAAGTTGGTTCAGTTGCCACATGTACATTTCCAGAGTTCCTTGACACTGAGGACACCATTGCTGAAACATCTAGCTCATGCATGATGGCACTTGACAAAATTGCTCCACATCGCTTGAGAGGGAGTTTATCCAAAAGAAAAGGTGAATGACCTGGAAGTATTAACCGTCGAGGCCCAAATTGGCAACTTGCCTTACATGCATCCAACCAAGTACACCCAAGAATAATATCAAAAATCTGGTGTGAGAATACATGGAGTTGCAACTCGTCTGCATAAGTCCCAAACTGCAAAGGTACTTGAGCAAGTGTAGACGAAGCAGCTCGAGTACATCCATCGCCATACAACACATGTAAAGCTTCCTTGCTTGGCACCGTTGTCAAAGCACAACGTGTAACCACATTAGCAGAAATCGAAGAAATACTAGAACCTGTATCAATAAGAATAGTTACAGGGGTACCATGTATGAAACCTTGTAGTGTAAATGGAGATAACCCTTTATGAGGAGTTCGCGAAGCTTGAGGTGAAAAAGAAAGAAAAGATGAAGGACTAGGAGATGAAGGAAAAGTGTTAGGTGCCTTCGTACCCAACACACCTACTCGTTTCCCGCCTCCACAGGAGCAACATCCACAACAGCAACCGGTTGATTCTGACCTGGACGCCAACCTGGATATGGTGGTCGCCAATCGGGAAACCGCCGACAATGTTGGTAAGTGTGACCAAGTACACCACAAGCCCAACAAGACAATCGTCGTCGTCCTTGTCCTTGACCACGACCAGCACCATTAATGCGAGCAGCTTCTACCTCCATAGGCACAGGACCAGCAGGCGCATTGAAAGTTGGAGGAGTGATGGCCTCTGGAATGGGTAATTGTACTCTTGGAGCCGCTTCAAAACGTTGTGCCGAGTGAAAGCCTCTTCCAAAGTGACAGGTCCCAGTGCCCGAACATAACCAACAAGATCCGGTCGAAGAGCAGGCCATAACATTCCTAATTTGCTACGCTCGGACATGGTGGGATCCGCCCGCATCAAGAGATCACGAAACTTTATAGCAAACTGCATGACAGATTCATTTGGTGCTTGCTTCAAACTATGAAGTTGTTGAAACGCATCGTCAGAATCTTCTGCTTTCCCAAAAGCCAATTTAAATTCCGCTTGAAGGGTGAACCAATATTGCTCATCTGTGAGTAAACCTGTTGGTGGTGGACGACTATTATACCATTGGAGAGCAACATCTAAAAGACAAGTTGGAAACTCGCGAAGGCAATGTGTAGCTGTCCACCCATGATATGTGGCAATATTGATGAAATGAGCCAACCAATGGTGAACATCTGCACCCGGCGCACCTCGAAAAGGTTGAGGTCGTACACGTGGGTTTGATTGAGGAGTAGGAGCTAGAACTGGAACTTGCAAGTGTTGAAGGAGCTGTTCATGCTGGTGTGTGATGCGAATTAGTTGTTCCAAAAGTTGTTGCTCCATAAGAATCGTATGAAAGGAAACAAAGAAAACAAAGAAAAGAAGAAAAAAAAAAAGGAAAGATTGAAAAGAGATAAAAGAAAAGAAGATCAAAAGAAACTTCTCTCACAAATTGCCCGACTTCTCCACCAGTGTGAGAACCCCGAGACACAACACAGTAAATATACGAAAAGACAGAAAACTCAGATATCCTTTGTATTCAAGGTCAGGTTTATATATACAAAGGAAAAGGTATATTCTAGCTATATTTGGACTATCCTATCAAGGATTTAGCCAGACCATAAATATCTCTAGTAACTTCTAGAAACTTCTAGAATATACCATGGTAATTACCTTACAATAAGATTTCTTATTATTTATGTGGTGTGCCACCCCACTAAGAAGCCTCTAATTAAGCAAGCCAAGCCGAGGTGTATTGTGTACATGTTACTTTTTCTTCTACCCAAAAATAACATCAATTTGTTGTTAAAAATATTAATTTTTGATTATGGGCCCCCTTGGTTAAGGGCTAATTATAAATATTGGTGAAATGTTGAAGGATGGGTGTTTGATTCATGTAATGTTTTTTAATTTTTTTTTAGTAATGCAAAAAATTTACATATATTATTTTTATACTTCTCAAAATAATACTTGGTACTTGCCTAATAACTAATAAGAAAAAAGAATAAGATTCTCCGGCCAAGATGCCTCTAGTTGAGCAATTTTTTTAGTAATGCATTTATTTTTTTTAGTAATGCAAAATAGATTTATATATTATTTTTATACTTCCTTGGAAATAAATGCTTGGTGCCTACCTAAATAACAATAAGAAAAAAGAATAAAATTTCTTATTATTTATGTGGTTGTGGTCTTTTTTTAAAAAATTATTCTCTCATTAACAATAGTTGAAGTAAGAGAGAGAGTGTGTGTGAAGAGAAAATATTAGAGTTTTAACCAAAGGGTCACATGTGGCTGCCAAGTGGCCATTCGCATCATTACCCTGTAAGTCTTTCAAGATAACCTAAGAGTCTACTCAGAGGCTCAATTTAAGCAGAAGACTTAGAGTTCTACCTTAAGTCTATTGACCACCTGAACCTTAAAGGATAACCCGAGTAGACTTTAGGATCATGTCCCATTAGACCTAGACAGGCTATGCTCTAACCATAGAGGAGATGTGTCTCACACATTACCCTAACAATTGTCACTTACCCCTTGAGGAATCACCCTCACCCGGGAGTACAACCCTTTAGTACGACAAAGGGTACTGAACCACAACTAACCCTTAAGGGTTTGAGTGGTCAAGTCATACCCTAGACTAAGGCTAGTACTTAGTGAGGACACAAGTGTGCATCATATGTGGACACGATGTTCCTGCTAAGCAAACTCCTTAAGGTTAAGTTTAGATAATCTAAGTATACCTTGTGAGTGCCCATGAAGGGCTCCTGCTAATAAGCTTAGGTTGTTCAACCTCTGGATTCCAGGAGAACATTCCCCTAGCCAAGTGTGCTAAAGCACACATAGTTATGAGACTAACCTTCTTGGTGGATGGCACAAGGTTTAACCCTAATACAAGCACAAGCATGCCTGTTTGCTAGAGTATCCAACCCTTAACGACAAAGCCCATGACACAACCATGAAGGGCATGCCTCGGGCATTGTATCATGTGATGTCTAACCTAGTGTCACATTTCCATGTGACACTGGCTATCATGCCATAGCCTTAGATTCAAGAGTTGCACTAAGTGCCAAACATGGCTCCTAAATGCCAATTCTAAACCCCTTAGTGAACCCTCATGACTAGGTAACATGAACCTGTCAAACAAGATCTCACGCCCATAGTTGAACAAGGCACGGATGTGCCTTGCTTGGCCATGAGTGCTACACCTAGCTTAACATGGAGGAGGAGGCTGGATACAGCCTCTACCTCTACCTCTTGAACGTGTAATCAACAGGACCTCCCAGGACATGGATTCATCAACGTTAAGGGTAAGCTACCCTGATACCCCTGCTGTCTAAAAGTTGAGGCGACACAAAGAGGGTTGTACCTTAACAACACAGCTAAAGATTGCACCGGCAAAAAAGCAATGAACTCAATCATGAACCCAAGAGCTTTCATTTCATGTACTACTTATATATGTGATAGAGGCCCCCCCCCCCCCCCCCACCCGTTTTCCTGTTTACATTAAGTGGGATGGCAAGGAATCTCATTGGTGAGTTAATTAATGACCAATTGACCCTTAATCCTAACCTATTTAGAAGAAAACCTAGGGTGAGGTCAACCCTAGGGGTGTTCTACCCATATTTAACATGTTGAACTCACAGAACACCCAAAATTAACTGCGAACGAAAAATCAAGGTAATAATTTTTTAAATGGAAGTGCTAACTTTGCCTAAAGATTTTTACAAATACCTAATGAACCCGATCAGACATCACTAAATATACAACAATCAACATCCAAAGTAAAGAAGAGTCATAATAAAAATTATGACAGATTAATGCAGAGAGAATGCATTGAGGGAGATGACAGAGGATGCAATTGTTATAATATGTATAGAGAGAGTTTTACCTAATTCATATATGATTGTGATTGTGTATTTCCTCTTTTATATTTTTCAGGGGATTCCTAAGGAGTTCATGACGT